>CM061524.1:70548118-71148118 GCA_030068015.2 Neoceratitis asiatica | reverse complement strand
TTTGTAAAACCAAAGAATGCAACAACAAAATCAACACAAATTAAAACTGAAAAGTATTGTGTTATGTAGAATGCACTACTAAATATTTGACGGTCTCCCCCCCAAGTCGGAGAAAAAAGTAATCAATAATCGACTGAGCCGCTGCTAGGCGGCAAGCGAATAACTAACTAAATATATATGTATGTATAACATAATTGTATGCATGTATGTGTTTATATCTGTATGCTCCAGACTTAATATTCTTTAAAAATGCATCTGAATTTGTAAGTGTTTGTTGTTCTGGCACAAAAAAATGTACCTCAGATTACTAACTTCGAATTTTTTCCACAAAACACAAAAAAAAAAAAATTAAAAAAATACGCCAAAATACGTCGAGTTGCGGAAAAGGAAATGCGTTTGCATTGAAGCCAGGCAAAAGTTGATTTAGGGGGAATGTGATTTTATTATGTTTAACTGAAAATTCTCATGGCGCTATGAATTGTATGTGCAAACTTAAGCCTTAATAATGAATGATCTTCTTGAGGTGGCAGGTGTTCTATTTTTTAGAGATATTAAATTTTTTCGTCAATGAACCCAATTTCCGCCCAAACGACCGAAGGGCGCGCCTTTTGGATAAACGTAAGATCCAACAGACAGTCTTGAACCCGAATATTTATATACAAGTATATATATATATATATATATATATATATATATATATTAACAAAAGGCTAAAAATTAAAAAATAAATATATTAAGTCAATAACTTGTTCGATATCCATGTCTTTTAATGACTTCTAGAAGGCGGTTTTTCATTGACCCAAAAAGTTTGGTTATTACTTCTGGACTTATAGCTTATAAATACATATACGCTGTCTAATTTTTCTTTCTAGTACACCCCGTAAGTGCTCAATAGGGTTAAGATCAGGCGATTGTGGGGGTGTACGCAGTTGTTTAGGAATATTGTACAGCAACCATAGCTTAACAATTTCTGCTGTGTGCTTCGGGTCGTTGTCCTGTTGGATAATAAATTACTCACCTAGTCCCAGCATTACTGCACTTTCTTTTAAATTTTTTTTCAAAATATTAAGATAATTATGCTTGTTCATGATCAATAAACTGAAATTTATTTACCTACACCCACATCATAGCACTTCCACCACCGTGCTTTACCGTAGGTGCAAGATTTTGCTTTTCCAGCGCTGTTCCACTTTTCCTCCAAATAATATTAGGGCCTTTTATCCCAAAAATCAAAACTTAATCTCATCTGGAAAAGTGACTTTATTCCAAAACTCCATCCGCTTCAGAGGATTTACTCTTGATATGAAGAGCTTTCTTCGTGACTCTGCCATGAAATCCGGTTCTTTTCAGAATTTTTTGTACCGTATCGTGACAATTCAATGCCTTTTGAAAGTTGCTTTCTGTTAGACGTGGGTAAGACTTCACAAGAATGGTTAGATTGCGCTCTTCTCTTTCGGTCAGTTTTCTTGGATGACCAGAACGTGGCTTAGACTCATAAGATTTTGTTTGTTTGAAGTTGTTTATTACTCTTTGGACAGAGGAAAACTGTCTTCCAACAGTTTTTGAGATTTCCTGATAACTTTTACCATTCTGCCACAAACCAACAATGATTTTCCTTTCGCCAATTCGAATTTATTTTCGATTTTAGTCCATAGATAAAAAAATTATGAGTTTCTCCTATATTTATATACGCTTTATCTTCCTAATCGCGGTTACTATCGTGTATCATTTAAAATTCATCATAAATTATTTGTATTTTCAATGCAACAAACCATATCTTTTTAAAGTGAACGCACACTTTTTCTGCTCAACTTACTTAAGTAGCGGTACTACAATCCCGTTAACTTAGAACGACGCAGCTCAAATTCTACAAAATTATGCTCAAACGTTCTTCAAATAATTATTTTCAAAATACATAAGTGGAAATAAAAAAATGATTGTTTTAAAATGCATAACTATTTAAGTTGAATATTTTAATACAGTGAGCGAACGCGGACTTTTTCTGCCATGTGTATATGCATACATGATTAAGATTCTATTAAAAAAAAATTTGTTTTCTGTGCAGGTTATCAGCGTGCTTCACCAAAAGACGTTTGCATGTTACCAGCCTTTTTTTTTCAAAACTGCAGTCAAAAAATGTCCGGTACGGCGTTTGAAAGCCACAAGTCCCAAGCCTTTTTTAATAATTCGACTCATGGACTTCTGCGAATGATTCATCTCCTGCGCCATGATTTTCTGTTTTCGGAGCGGATTTCGCAGAATTCTTGATTTGACAGCTTTGATGACTTGCGGCGTTCGAACTGTGCGTGGACGGCGCGACCGGTGGCGGTCTTTAACATCCCCAGTCTCCTCAAACTGTTTTATGCACCGGTAGTCGAACATGCGACTGATGCCGAGCGGACGGAGTGTTTTCAAAATATCACCTTTTTTCATTTAACACTTAAAAAGCGCTATAACAGCGATACGGTTTTCATTATCTGACCATTCCATGTTGGAAACTCACACAATTCCCGATACAGACTAACGCTTTACAGGTTATATTTTATAAATCATATGGGAATTATGTGGTATGCTCAATTCTTCTATTAAATTGCGTGTGTTTAATGTTGTAACAGTAGTTATGTTCCTACCAAGTATATCCACTTGTTTAACTTTGACATAGAGTTCACATCACACCACCTTATGAAATTATTTAGGTCCACCTTATGAAATTTATAGGGCTCGAGACGAACCTCTCCGAGCCGTTTGATACAAAATGAGGTTTCACGCAAAATGACTCTTTTTCGTGTGATTTATTTAATCTATTGCTGAAGAAAATATTAAAGCTGCTGAACAGAGAATATTGAATCTTCTATAAGGTTTGGTAAACTAGTGGCGTAGAGCGACGAAAGTGGCATCACTAGCTTTAATAACCTCGCCGTTAGTTCAGATTTACCCGGAAGTGAATGAATCTGGTGATGCGCATTCGCGTCCTGGCTCCTACGTCACTGTTAACAGTCATAACTAATTTCGTCTATCTTGGAATAATCAGCATAACTACAACAACGTCGATTTGAAATCCAAGCGGCCTTACTTTTTCTAACGGTGCTCTTTGTACTGAGGGGATAATTTAAAAGTAAGGTCCTCTCTCGGTGAACAAAGACCAAACTCTACAAGTCACTCACCATTGCCGTGCTGTTCTATGGTGGGGAGGCATGGACGATGACAACATCTGATGAGTCGGCGTTAGGAGTTTTCAAGAGAAAGATTTGCAAACTATAAATCGTTCGTTTCGAATTAACAAAACTTTGGAATAAATTCTGGCCACATGCTTTATGTAACACAACTTATTTAAAATATACTTCTCTCATAATAGTCAGAAGCCCTTCCAGACTTCTTGTAGAGCCTGAATAGGCCAGTCTTTTGATTTTTCAAGCAGTTCAATTCCGTATTGAACCATAAGGCGTATGGGATGTAAGTTGGTATGTACACGAGTTCTACGTACACGTTTAATTAAAACAATTATGATGTTTAACAAAAGTTGCTTTTTTAAATAAAATAAAACGAGTATTTTGTGGTTTTGAAACATTTATCGGACATTTCAAATTAGGAGGATATTCTAAATATAATTCAAGGGAGGGATGATAAACATATTCAGACAGAACAATAGAGAAAATAACGAGATGTCATCCAAAAGTATTAAATCCAACGTCTTCACAAATTCATTACGAATGTTTTTTTTATCAAAAAGCTCATTTAGTAAGTCATGAAAACTATCGCTCATTGAGCTAGGTAAGAGTAAATTATCATTGATATTCTATGGTATTCTATGATATGATAGGATAAATTAATGTCAACAATTAAAACGATACTTTGAGATGTCTTAACCACAGAACATATTGACTTTAACCATAACGAATAAAAAGAATACGTTGAGAGTTTAGAGAGATGTAATTGGCGATGCCCTTCTCGTGCAACTTTAAGATGGATGAATCTGCTTTGCTGTATTCAACAAAGGCGCTGCTCTCAATATGGGCAAATAAATAGATATCACTCCCGCATCATTGCTATCTTAATAAAATGACCAAGAAGTTTTATTTCTACCAAGCAAAAACAGTCAGAATTTTATAAGATGAAATGCCATTTCATTGAAAACCATTTCCCACCAGCAGCTTATTGGAGAGAATTTAGTTTAATTCATAAAACCGTCTCAATCTGAAATACACCAATTTCCTCGCACCTCTCTTGTGTTGCTTAATTTCAACTTTGGATCCCAAAACACCGATAACCCCTAATATAGACCAACATGATAGTCCAAAAAACTTTTATTGAGAAGTACAAAGTAATTAAGTGCGCCCTTTGGAGGGCATGTTAAAATGTATGTAAATGACTATAATAACAAGCAGCTGGCGGATATTGCTCTCTTAATTATGTAGAAAATTTTGAAAATTCTTTAAAAGTCTCTTCATTTTCACAGCATCAGCACATTGAAAGAGACTTGTAAACATTGAGGCAGCAATAAATACCTTAAAAAAGGCAACAATAAAAAATAAAAAAATAAAAATAAAATAGCTGTAAATAAACAATGAACGGCAATATTAGGTACTTCTTCTATGCCTCAGCGCCATCGACAACACCGACAACGTGCTACAAACAACTATCGATAAGCAATCAAACAAGTGAGGAAAGAGACGACGTAGATTCTCGACACATGCACACGAAACTTGAATGTCATCAATGGTCAGCCCAAATGACGGCTGCAACTGTTCAGACTGCATTCCTAAGCAGATTTCAGTGTATTCATGCATACCATCACTTGAGCATGCATGAAGAAGGGACTGACAAAATGTTAGCATAAAAGTGAAAGAGAGAAATAAGAAATACAATAAAAGAAATATATGGAGCACAGCCCTCCTTCGGTTTTTTTCTTCCATATAATGGGTTACAGGAATGTCAATCCCTCCGAGTGTATTGCTGACATGAAATAAAAGCTCTTCATAAAAATCCATCGGCCGTTCGGAGGCGGCCTAGAATAATCTGTAGCTCCCTCCATTTGTTGGTAAAGAAAAGCAAGACGCAAAACCACGAAAGTAAGAAAGAGCTTGGCCGAAAATCGCCTCAGCCGCTACAAAGTGTAAAATATATAAAGGGTGATCCAAGTAGATATACTTTTTTCAATAGCCTTTTTTTGACAGATCACGCATGAGTCATGTCAAGCTGTCATTTTATTTTTGTTCATTATTGTTGGGCATTTCATCATGGAAAGACCTACGCCTGAACAACATTTACAAATCATTCAACTTTATTACGAAAATTCACGTTCTGTAAAGAATCTGTTTCCTGAGCATTAATTATTGGATAATATTCGACCGAGTAGACCACGTCCAGTACGTAGTGAAGAAAATATAGAGGATGTAGCTGAGAGAGGACCCGAAGAATGTGGAGAGTCGATTCGGCGTCGTTACCAGCAACTGGGACTGACGTATGGAATGACTTGGCGCATCTTAGGAGATCTTAAATTGAAAGCGTACAAAATACAGCTTGTGCAATAACTGAAGCCGATCGACTTCCCAAGCGACATTGCATCGCTCTATGGGCTCTTGAAAAGTTCCAAAAAGATCCGATGTTTTCGAGCCAAATTTTGTTCAGCGATGCGGCCCATTTCTGGCTCAAGAGATTCAAGAGCTGGCATTTCATCCAGAAAAAATAACGATTTGGTGTGGTTTGTGTGGCGGTGGAATCATCGGTCCATATTTCTTCAAAAATGATGACGGTGAGAACGTAACCGTCAATGGCAACCGTTATCGCGCCATGATAACCGACTATTTGATGCCTGAAAGTGAAACTCGTGATCTCCGGGACATTTAGTTTCAAGAAGAAGGTGCCACTTCCCACACATCGTATCTTTGAATGAATTTATTAAGAAAACACTTCGGTGAGCAGATAATTTCACGTTTTGGGCCGGTCGATTGGCCACCAAGATCGTGTGATATCACACCGTTAGACTTTTGCCTGTGGGGATATGTAAAGTCTAAAGTCTATGCGGGCAATTCCGCTTCGATTCAGGCCTTGGTTCAAAACACCACGAGTATCATTCGCCAGTGACCAGTCGAAATGCTCGAACGAGTCATCGAAAATTGGACTCAACGGATGGACCATCTGATATGTAGCCGCGGCCAACATTTAAAAGAGATAATCTTCAAAAAATAAATGCTGAAGAATGTTCTTTCGAATGATAGTAATTATTCCCCATTGAATTTGAGTTTTATAGGTTTTTTTTCTTTAAAAAAGTAAGGAATCTCGAAATTGATCACCTTATATATATATAGTTAATCTCTCTGGAGATTTTTATTACGACTTCCGCTTTCTGTTCACCTACCGTAAGTAATATATCTTAATGTAGCCAAGGTTTCGACACTTTGTGAAGTGACCATCTCCGTAGATCTAGCTTCTCCAAGCGGATACGTGGCATAGCCTCGGAGTCAGTTTTTTAGCTCTAGTGTAAAACCAGTTTAAGACAACTGTCGACGAGAGGGTGCTGGTCTTAAATTCACTTCTGTTACATTCCCGAAAAAGTATTTTATATACTGATATATTACTTTCTCTTTATTTAAACTAAAATTATTGAAGACATTCCACACATATAACCCCCTGATTGACACGATCAAATGTTCCGACGATATTTCTGAGCCTAAAGATCTAAATCCCATTATGCGATAATTTGACTTAAGCACAAATGCTAGCCCTTCGGCACCTTCGCTGCGACAAATGCAGCAACAGCTTCAGAACCGTTTAAGAAAAGAATGGCAGCCGCCACCTAGTAGCTGAAAGAGGCACTGCCACCATGAAATGTGAGTGATGATATTGTGACGATGATTACCACTTTTGCGCCTTTGGTTACGCTACACAACTACAAATACACACAGCGTAAAATGTGCACCGAACTTGGTCATTTACCAAACTAAACCTGTTGTCGGACGTCGAATGGTTGAGGTACACTTCTGCTATGTACTTCCCCCTCTATATCTCCCTTTCTCTCTCACACTCTATTAAGTGTGCCTATCAACGCTTAATTTCATATCGCTAATGCTATTGTTGCTAGCGGCTGCCGTTGGTGTTCTAACGAGTTGCTGCTTACGGTGATGTCGATGATGGTGCTGCTGATGATGATGATGCATATCAAGTGGCCAGTTTAGATAAAAATTAGTGAATAAATTTATTGTTAATTGATATTTAAAATGGCCAAGCAGCGAGAGGCGATTAAGATATACGTATACATACATATATACCGGCACATACATACATAAATATTTACTCGTATGTATGAGTTGCGATTCGAAACCTGCCACATAAAGGGAAAATACACTGAGGAAACATACCTACATACATGCAGAAACGGTGTAATGATTTGACTGTTGCTTGAAAAACAATTTAATTTTGGTGGTTGTTGTTAACTTGGAAATTTAATTTTCTTGCAGCTTCTGCTTTCTACCTTCGCGGTCACTTCCTCAGTTAGCTCTTTACCTCAACTCGTTGGTATTTATGTGGCAATAAATTAATGGAAAAAATTTATAAACAGAAGAAATATACAAACATATATATTCACATATATTTCGTTATTTCTTTGAACTTTTATAACGTACATGTGTGTTCGTATGTGTGCTTATTATCAACAATTGCATTTTGTTTGATGTCACAAACAAAAGATTGTGAAAATGAAAAACTTGCGGAATGTTTATCTGCCTTTTTTGGTATAAAATTTTGTATGTTTGTTTGCCCTACACTTAGAGAAATATTTACCAAACGGAAGTAGTGAAGAAAAATATTTTAAAATTTACACAAAAAAAAATTATTGATTGATAATTATCAAATGATCTTATGTTGTGATGCGATTTTATCATGAGATGCAATATTGTTTTTATACCCTTAATCCGAAGTACGTAACTACCAATAGATGAAGAGAGAGAACCAAGAAAAATTTAATCGATCGGATCAGCGCGACGAGCTGAGTTGATTTAACAATATCCGCCTATCTGTCTGTCCGTCTTTTTGAACGTAAACAAGATCGAATTGCACTTCTCATCGTTCCGGTAAACTTTCGTGGTCGCTCTTTCTTCGTGCGCGAACAACTTTTGTTGGATTCTGCTCATCATGAAACATCCATACAGTCGACCGCTTTTTACTTTCGGGCTCGTACGAGTAAATCCACGATTCATCACCTATAACGATGCCATAGACGTGTTTCGGAGCCCCGCTAGAGTATTTTGTAACATTTCCGTCGACCAATCGACACTAGTCTTTTTGTGAGCCATTTGCAAATTATGTAGGATCCGTAAAAAACAGTTTTTTTGCAATCAAATGTTCTTGCCACATTGAATGAATTCTGGTGGAACTAATATATGTACCTATAGTTGTCTCAACCTCATGATAAGTCACATGTTGATCTTGCAATATCAGTTTGCGCACGGCATCAATAGTTACCGGAACAACTGTTTTGGACGATCTTCACGAAATTAGTCTTGGAGTAATCTCGACCTCGATTGAATTCCCCATACCAGCGTTAGTCCACGGCGAAAGCTGTAAAAAATAATCGTTACTCTAAACAAACAAATAGCGCTCATTTCTCAAAATTATTTATGGTTCACCAAACGTTCTGAGTAACATCGAAAATGCCAAACTTTACAATAAAGTTGTCAGTTGCCAAAATACATCACTAGGGTTTCCAAATCCCGATATAAATATGGTAACCACCCTAAATCTAGTTATTTTCTTTAAAAAAAATTGCAATTGAGTTAAGATAGTTATTTCGATAGTTTTGATATAAATATTCTAAAGATGAAAACAAAAGCTATTTTTGAAAATTAGATCAGGGTTTCTGAAATATATAATATTATTGTTATTAAGAATTGATTAACCTCTGATTTTTTTCCGACTCATAAGATAAAACTTTTCCTACAATAAATAAGTTACCTTTCAGCAATAAATGATAAAAGTTAGCAAAAATAATTGTTTAATATGTTGTTTTTCTGGCAATGTTGCCTGCTCAGACGTAAACTTTGACAAAAGAGTGTGTTTGTGCTCAAAAGTTTGGATCAGTATTTGCTATAAAGTTCAGTTGCTTTCAATATTGTACTTTCTTTTCAGAATTACGTTTTTTTCTTACTAATTCGCAAACGGTATGGATTAAAAGTGAGATTATTAATTTTTTTCCTGAAGAAATATGCAAGGTATATCATAAAATTGGGAGAACACCTATCTCTTCAATCTTCTCAATTTCAGCATCAGAAAATGCTTGTAGAGTCTTGCACATTTTTCATAGTCAAACAAAAACAATAATGAAACCAAAAATTGTTCACTTACATTTTAAGCGCCATATTTTACTTTATTAGTGCCCAAATATTTTTTTCAATCTAAACAATTTTTAATTGTATATAATTATTTCCGGCAACCACCAAAAAACGTGTGTTTTTGAATTTAAGCAGATTCCTACAATTTTTTCAGTGTTCCGTCTATTCAAATATATATATTTGGTGCTTTGTACTGCTGAAACTCCTCCTCTAATTTGTGTTCTTGCATTTTGATGCTTTTACCAACAAATGGGGATGGATTTTTATGAGAAACTTATGATGGGCGACCGCAATGAGAAAAATTCATTTTCTATAATTTTGGATGTTGTTCAAACCTGGATTCGAACCCAGGCTTTCTGGATAGTAGTACGCAATGCTAACCACTCGGCTACTGCGGTCTAATCAAATACATAATTTATTTTTAGGTTTTTAATACTCTTTTGTAACACTTTAAAAGCACTAAATAACGAATTATCACAACAATAGACAAATCGAAAGTGTTTTTAAATTTTTTTATATGTAAATAAATGGGAGAAAAGTGTGTAAAATATTTTAAAAGACAATTATGACGCCTAATAAGTGATAACGTAAAATAAATTAAATTAAAGTAAAATTCACAAGCTTAACACACTAAAGAGAAACGGATTTTTTTAAATATATCTGTTGAGACTTCATTCAGATTAATCTTCTTTCAACTTGCCGCCAATAAGTGGTTTCTCCCATTACTGATTGGAAAAGTGTGTTTAAAAAAATAACCGATGGACTTTTGGTGAACAGTGTTGATGTTTAAATCGTTTTTATACCTTTCTTGTACTTGAAATGGTATATTAACTTAGATCCAGAGTAAAGCGCACTTAGGCCTGCCGGCTCGTTGCGTTACCTACGTTGAGCCTTCGAAGTAGATTACTCTCACCTTTCCAGATGTTGAAAGCCGTGCGTTTTATGAAGCTCATGAGATTATTATGCAAGTTCTGTCAGGCATTCGAAGTAGAAATTACAGAGAAAGCCGCACTGAATGCTGGACAGTGGTAGAAGTAATGTTGCCCTTTTAGTGAATGCCAGCCCTAACAGATACCTTCCCGAGGAAAGAGGTATGCCAACCTCAAGCGCACAGTTTACCGTGGTTAGGACTGTTCTCGTTTTCATGAAGGCGAGAGTCTGTTTAAGATTTCTCTGCATCTTATTGTCACCTTTGAGACAGTGTGATTGTATTGAAGAGATTTAATAGCAGCTTGGCTGTCAGAATATATTGTAATAGATGATTCCATCATTACCACGTTGATTATCATTCAATTCTCTCTGGTTCTCCAAAGTTTTCCGTAAAGGTCCGCTGTGAAAACATTAAGCAGAATTTCAAATTTTCGTAACAAAAGAAGGCGGCGCTGCCATAATGAGTGGAGAGGTCGTCCGTTGAACTTTGCCTAGCTTGCTCCTGTAGGTAGCTTTTGATTAATATTGCCCTACTGCCCTCTGGTATAAAGATTACCTTAGTCCATGCATGGAGAATGCGCCTGTTGAAACACTGTCTGAGTAAATACTGCGTAACAGGTGGTCTGATTGATACCATCTAATTCTGTAGATTTAAAGGGTTGGAATAATCTTATTGCTCATACCACCCTATTGCGACTTATGATATTTTTAGTATCATATTCAGCGTTTATCAAAGGCTCTAATAAGGTGCGGGTAGAATCGTGATGTCGTATGGAGCACTCTGGGAAATAAAGGGGCATTGCGATCTAGAATTTTTGTGCAAAATGTTGTCTATACGCTATTTTGGCTTTTGAATGTAGTTCGGGATAGCAGAGCTTTTGGAGAGGACTTTCTTCAGTTTGTTTCTCTCTGAATTATCTTCAATATCAGTAAAGAAGGAGATCCGAGGTTCTCTTTGTTCTTTCCTGATAGTTTTCTTGAACATTTTTAAACAATCCTTACAGGAGTGCCAAGAACCGGTTTTTGGCTTTACTAAAGAGCTTTCTGCTGATTTTCACAGTTCAGATATTTCTTTGTTCCACCAATAATGCGCATGATGTCTCAAAAGCAGCAGTACAGGCTTTGGCGACAAAGTCCACCGATTCATCAATTTTTGCGATGAGTTAGCTCACCGAGATAAACATATCTTTTGATAGAGTTTACCATTAAATCAGTTGTTATCGATTAGCCATACTTATCGTGATTTCTAACAGTATTTCTCTGAACTAAGTCCAGGAAGTTCATCTTCGGTTTCTGTCCGCAGAAATTGTGGGTGACCTCAGTGTGAGATTAAAAGATATGTAGGTGTGGTCTGAGAGGGGTGTGCACACGAAACATGCCAGTCTCTGATATGGCCAGAGAAAGTATTTGGAGCAAGTGTTATGATCCGAAGCATGTAAGATGGAGAGGAGATAGACCCACCAAAATTTACACCGTTTGCGTCAGAATGACGAGTTTAGTTGATTTAGCCATGACCGTCTATCCGTCTATTTGAACGCATATTTCAATTCAATTTAGTAGACAGATACACTGTTACTTATATTTGTCGGAACCGGCACGATTTTTATTTTTTTGTTGTCTATAAATCCGTGAAAAATGCATCTTGGAGCGTGTAATCGTTTTGTTCAAAATTGTTTGCGTCAAAAATCTGTTATCTAAGTGTGGTTTTCGGAAGACTTAATTATATTGTTCTGTACGACCGATTTTTCAGATATGAGAAAAATATTTAATCATAAAATGCAATATAATAAATTTGATGTCTGTATGAAAGGTATAATGGCACTTTTTTGTTTCTCTCTTACTTTTTGCTAATTTTTTTTTACTGATATTCATTAGATAAGTTTTGAGGGATTTTCGAATAAATAAATAAACAAGTATAGGTGTAACCAGGCAATTTTAATAATAGAGTAATAGGAACGCTTCACAAGAGCCCTAAAGCACCCACTGTATTTAAGAAAGTTCTCGTCATTCACACATACGTGGCCAAAAAGCACCAAAAAGTGAATAAACAAACTGTGAAAAATCACTTCTTTCCTCTTGAAACATGTTCAATTAAAGCAATTAATTACAATTATCTACATAATGCAAATCCATTTAAAATTAGTAAACACAAACATGTGTATATACATATGTACATATGTATGTGAGGATGTTTCCTTAATGAATAGCTATTTGTCATTATTCAAAATTTATTTCTCTCATTGATTTGTTGCATTTGCATGTCAACTGTCAATTTGGCCAGGAGGCATGTCTAGCATGCCGCTTGAATATAAAGAAAATTCAAAAAAATATATTTTACATAGCCTTACCTATATGAGCATACATGTACATATGTACATCCATATGTACATAGATTTCACTCCACATATGATTAAGCCAGCGTGGCTGGTGTACGACAGCGTGGCTTCCGTTCGTCAGCACTCCAACTGACTGACTTTTTTAGCTTTTTCTGCTCGTATCTTCTTCTCTTCCTATTTTTTTCTAGTTACTTCTTTCGTTCTTTCACACAAGTCGCCACCTGCACACTTGACGCCCCACTATATACAAACTTAACTATATATTTGTAGGAGTATGTAGCGTGCATTTACCCTATTTGTCCGTCGCCCAACTGTAATTTCTTATTTATTGCTTTTAATGTTGCGGCGTAGTGTTGCACTTTTCACTATTGCTTGGTTGATTTTGTTGTTCTTGCTGTCGTTCGTTGCCGCCGCGTCTAACTGTCAATGTCAAACGAGCTGTCAATGACAGCAGACAACAGCTGAGTGCGTGTATGCAACCATGCGTGCATGCGTAGATGGAGGGAGATGCTTGGAGCTAGCACTTACGTGCCGCTAGAGAAAACTTCTGCATTGTGCGGTTTCTCAGTGTTCATATGAAACTGCGCATGAAAGCGTGCATTAGTCAGAAAAATTCTCACGTCAGTTGTATTTAAGATTTACGAGTACATAACTTTTATTTCGCTCTGTAAGGGGCGGAGTTTTAGCTAATTTAAACATTAGTTGAGCAGTTAGAAGTGCTGTAAATATCCTTCAGTGATGATGGTAAAATACATCAGCATTGATAAGAAAAAGTTAGGAATTCTGTGTAGCTATTTTTAACGGTTGTTAGCGACATTAAAATATGTCTAATATTATTTAAAAAAAATTTAAATAATGAAATTAAAAACGAGCGACTTCCTCAGCCATGCCGAAGTGTTTATGCTCTTAATTAACATATCAAATGTATTTTATTGCATTTTTGGATTAAATATTAGTTTCCATATCTGATAAGGGAGGGGGATATATGACATAGACTCACGATTAACAACATGAATTTACGCTTTTATATGCTTTATATCTGAACGAATCGGTATGTATGGGGGCAATATGTTATAGTATTCCGATCTGGCCGGAATCAATAAATGATCGTATGAATATAAAAATACGTTGAAAGAGTAGTCGGAGTCAGCTGGAAGGACATTTAGTTAAAAGGGTAAATGTTGCAAATATTTTTGATAAACTTCTTTAATGATTAAAAATTTTAGGTATTGGAAAAATGCACACATATACGTTATTTATATATGTTTATATATGTTTATTCTAGCAAAAAAGTACCGAGACTTGGTCAACAATGCTCAAAATAATTTTTATTAAAAAAATTTATTAATGTTATTAGCACAAGCTACCAGGGCTTAGTCATATAGTTAAATAAGAATAGTTTTTCATTACACCAACATACTGTATTATAATAAATGAATGATTTTTCTCCTTTTTAAAAATATAGCAACAGTTTTATGTTACTTTCAGATGGGTATGATAAGATAGATTGTAATGTGTAGGAACGCTTTTTCGATAATATGTGTTCCTTGGTTCTTTCCAAAGAGTTGAACAGTTCAGTAAGATGGTAATATTTTAATTAGCTGAAGTTTAAATCATCGGCCCGTAAAGTAAAACCACGACATTTTTGTGACAGTTGCTGTATGGGGTATAAACTTCTACTAGTTTTTGTTTGCATACTACAAAACTATCACGAATAATAAAAATTGAGTCTTACACCAAAATCTAGCATTAACACAATCTAAACAGAAAAAATAATCAAACCAAAAATTTTTCTATCCATGGAGAACCTGAAAAGTAAAAGAACTAACTGACATTCATTAATTTTTGATCTTTGACACGACAATCACTTGCCTTTGACCTGTTTAAACTTTTAAAAATATAATACCATACAATTGAGTTAAACAAATATTATTTATATTCAAGAAACTGCTCATTTTTTCTGCGAAACTTTTAAAGTTTCCAAATAAAATGTCCATTAAAGGCAACTCACTTATGCCCAAACTGGTTATAAACTATCCTATTATAGCTGGTCACCTCGTGGCTGCAGCGTCAAAGTCGTGATCGTGAATGTTTAACTCACTTCATCGACTAAGCTCTACACTTTCTTAAATATATGTATGTATGTAAGTATACTTATATTTATATAGCTTCCATATGTATATACATGTATGAGCCAACTAACCATTTTAACTGACACTTATGACACTCTCATTAAAAATTACTAAACGTTCGACCAACTAACTTAATGTGATATCAATTACGTCCGTACGGCCACCACCACCAGCAAACATATGAACAAAATGCAGGCAATGATATAGCGCACTGGTCACCACACCGTGCCCCACATCCACTTTGGCCATCAACTGAAAATTGATCGCTTATTATTGATGGCGTGACATCCATGTTGCATCCAGGGCATGCTGCTGCCGCTAATGATGATAATCTTTGGTGGCAGTTCAAGTGAAGAGATTTTTGAATGGTGATAAGCGCTTCTGAGAAATTTTTAACTTGAATTTTATGCAATTTTTAATCATTTAAAAATGAATATTGCTCCAATTAAGTAATCCAAAATCAGAAGATATGGTGGATAAATTTGATGATATGGTTAGTGCAAAGCAATGTGAGACAAGAAGTTGCTTTAGGATTTTGATGGTCGCGGTAGCCTAGTAGTTAAAATTAATTAAATAAAATATTTCGAAAGCGCTTTTAGTAGCCAAAGCTCATCAGGCTCTGTTTATATATATATATATAGATATATATATATATATATATTTTTTTGTTACTTTCTTATTTCTCTTCGTAAAATCACTTTCAACTACAGTCAGAGGGTTCATTGACAATTCTTCATTGAAATTTCATAACTAGTGGTCGTTACAAAATACATCTCTAAATACCCGACAGTAATAAACACTCCCATATGCTGGTAGCCACTTACTGACCAAGCGCTTGCCCCTTTACAACTTTTATTGCTGTCAATGGTCTGTAAGTAAAAAAAATATTTTTTTCCTCATTTGAAATTTATGTATATAATGCCACAAGGATGATTGCATTTTCTAAAATTTTAATGGCAAACAAATATTTGCTAAGCTTCTTGTGTAGACAAAAAAAAATAAATAAATGCACATTAAATCATAAAAAATGAAAAAAAAATATTTATTTACATATGTACACACATTTGTATATGAATACGAATACAGTGGGGAAAATACATATTTGCTAAAGACAATGTTTTAGTGCTGAGCTTAGCTGCATTTGTAAAGTATGGTATGCCACATTAACGTTAACGCATAATTTGAAGTTATGAATAAATATTTTAATATTATAAAACATAAAATTAAATGTGGAAAATCATTTCAAGCAGCATTAATTTGGAGTTAGTATTGATCTACTACGCTTGTATAATATGTTGAAATTTTAAGGTAAAATTAAATCAAATAGCATAAGATAAAAACCAAAATAAAATCAAAAAATAAAAAAGTAACAAGAAAAAAAGCTAAAAAAACGATATAAAAAAAAATTAAAAATTAAAAATAAAATAAAATAAAATAAAATAAAACAAAATAAAATAAAATAAAAAAATAAAAATATAGTATAAAGTAAAAGAGCGTAATAAAATAAAATAGAATAAAACAAAGTAAAGGAAAAAAAATTAATAAAAGAAGTTTCATACCCATCGTTCTATAAATAATAAAGTTGTAATGAAAAATTCTTTTCAAAACTCGATGAACTTTCCTATGGAACTAATTAATAAAAATTATTATTATTTTGATGTCTATTTGAAGTTCGTACAATGTTTAGTTTAGAACAGAAAGATTTTAATATCAATCATTTATTGAAAAAGCGCTAATGTTTTGAGCAGTCGTTCTGATAAAGTAAGTAAAAATCTCAAAATTAATTTTTTATTTTTGAATGGAAAAATTTTGCTTACATAAAAATTTATATAAAATATTTTTGATCGGAAAAATAAAACTCAAAAAATTATTATTATCGCCCCTATTATGGTCGTCGTCTTCGTCATTCTCGTCGTTCTCGTCGTTTTTCAGACGACATCATCTCGTGCCGTCGTCGCCATCACGTCGATGCAAAATAGCTATTGCCGAAAAGCGTTGTGACGATGCGACAATTTATCGATAATATAAATATCATTTGATATTTGTGCGTCAGCTGTTTTGTTTCGTACAAAATTTGTATGCAAAGTTTTTAATTCTAAAATATTCTTTTTTACTCATACATTAAGCTTGGGCGATGAAGAGAGCACAAAACGAACTTAGTGCAAAAAGAAAAATTATAAGGCTGAACATTGATATATTTAGATTGAACAAGTGGTGTAATTGAAAGTCGTGGATTTGAAATTTCCAGGAATCTTTCAGTTGCTAAGTTTTCTTTTATTTTAAATTTGAAGACTATTTTCGACTTAACGAAGCTGCGCTAAATATGTCCTGTCTATGCAAAATATGTTGTCTTTCAAATGTTCAAAAAAGTACAAAACATGCAAATATGTATATATGTGTAAATATACTTATTTAAAAAAATTGTCTTGCAAGCGCCCTAAGAAATATATAGATATTCATACATCTAGTTAAAGATTTCATAAGAGCTTCTTAAAAAAAAAATACTCCCAAAATCTTGTACTAGTTATCGGCCAATTCGGTGTCGACAGATTTTTCGTCGTTTTCCGTCGACGACGTGTCCGTAGCTGTCAATAGCTATCGATAAAACCTACGGCGATAACAACTTTGTCACGCCAACCATAATAGAGGTGTATTTCTGAAGAAAATTTTAAAACACAAAGTAAAAAGAATATTTTCGATGATAATAAATAAAACTCAAAAGGAAATCATTTTTTTATCAAATAACTTAATAAGCAGGATAATGATTACTTTTTATCAAAACAATAAAAAACTCAAATATAATGATTACTTTTAAGGAAATATATAAGAATCGAAATGTAAGAATTATAATTGATTGTAAAAATATGAAATAATTTTAATTATTACTTTTTGAGCGATTTGATAGTTCTGAAAAATTGATAACTATTATTGATCAAAAATTATTAAATTACTTAAAAATAAATAAAAAGCGATTTTTTTTCATAAAAATTAGAATGATTAATATATCCGTACGAAAAGAAATAATTATTTTATAAATTTATAAATAAATTAAGCAGCATTATTTCAAAGTTAATTTTGACTTACTATTTGTAAGGCGTTAACTTTTAATGTAAAAAAAAATTATGTAAATAAAAATAATAATATGAAATAAAAATAAAATAAAATGAAAATAAATTTAAAAAACAAATTATATTAAATAAAAAAATAAAAAAAAAGAGTAGGATAAATAATTTAATATAAAATAAGGTAAAATAATTTAAAATAAAAAACAAAAACAAATAAGTAGAATAAAATCAAATGAAACAAATTATAATTAAATAAATAAAAAAAGATATACAGTGGTGGACAAAAGTCTACATACACCCCTGTTTTCGTTGAATTGAAAGTCCAAAAGAATTATTGGTAAATTTAACGATACAGTATAAAAATCCAACAAAAATAATGTTATAACATGAAATAGTAAAGCTATGACAAAAAAAGCGTAAATCCAACAATGACAAAAGTCTACATACAGTACATACATAACTTATCTTAGCGCAAAAAACTTTGGTTAATATCAGGTACCGTGATCTTTTTAGTATTTAGTTGGCCCACCGTTCTCATCAATAACAGCTTGAAGCCGTCGTGGCATCGAAACTACTAAACTTGTCAATTCTGAGGGAGTAATACTGTCTCAAGCTTCAATAAAACGTTCTTTGAGTAATGTTGGGCTGGAAATTTGATTTTTTCTAATTTTTCGCTCACAAATCTCCAAGATATATTCAATAAAATTCATATCTGGGCTTTGAGGTGGTGTATGTAGTTGCCTTGGAGCATGATAAAGCAACCAATCCTTAACAATATGGACCGCGTGCTTTGGATCGTTATCCTATTCAAAGATCCAGCCTGCGCCAAGCTCCTAACTTTCCACAGAAGGCTTCAGAATAGCTTCCAACAATGACTTATATATCAACCGATCTATATTACCCTCAATAAAACAAGCTTTCCAAACCCAGATGCCGCAACCGCTCCCCAAACACGAAGTTATGGAACTTCGATTTGTGTAAACAAGACTTTTTGCCAAAAATCCATTCTCTTATCTAAATGTGCTTTAGCCAACTCCAAGCGAAGTTTACGATTTATTTAGAAATAAGAAGCTTTTTACGTGGCGTTCTACTGTGGAAGCCGTTATCGTTCTTCGAATTGTTCTTAAGTGGACCCACTTTCTTGACGAGCTTGCGATGTTTTCGGCTAATTTTGGAGCAACAACTTTAAGATCATCATTCACTTCCTTCAAAGTAAAGATGATTTCTCTTCAAGTTAGCTGCTTCGGGCGGCCAACACGAGGCTTTTTTTCGGTGGATTCATTTATTTCAATAGTCTATACCTTTGGTGGACTTAAGATAAAAAATTTTAAATTTCACCATACGATTTCTTCTCTTTTCTGTGCTGAATAACCAAGTTTCTTACGTCAATGAATATTTCTTTTCGAGGAGCCATTGTTGATGCTAATGTGTTTAAACCACAACTAAATTCAATACCAGCATTTTTGAAAACATAACCTAAAAAAAAATAGTAAAAAAGGGTATAACAACACAGCAAATCGACATAAGTGCTAGAAAATCTGTGGTGTTTGTAGAATTTTGTCAATGAAATTTTTGCGTTTTTTCACCATAATTGTTTTATTTTGTGTTAGAGAATTAGTTTGTTTTAATACATGTGATTAGAAAAGGATTTAAAATAAAACTGCATACCTACATTTTTCAGCAAAGCGATAGTACTTTCTACACAACGAATACAGGCGGTGTATGTAGACTTTTGTCCGCCACTGTATATAAATCACGCTTTGTAACTGCGATTAAGATCTGACGCATTGTAGCCGCCGAAGCAATTTTTAGTCGAGCGGCCGAAGACGATGAAACAGATATCTCAAACAAACTTGGTGACAGATGCGCTGGTACATTTGTCGGAACCGGCCAGATCGGACCCTTATAGCATATATACGACCGATTTATCAGATTTGAAAATTTGTGCCATATATCCTTCAAAATAGTGTCTAAGAGCGTGAAATTAGGTATTCTACACACATAACTTCAAATGAATATTGTTACTGATAATCATCGAAATCGGATGTCTATATCATATTTCCCTCACATAACCGATTTGTTCTGATATGAGGTTTTGGTTCAAAAATAATTCCATAAAGCATCTAGAAGAATGAAATTTGGTAAAAAAAAAAATTATGTAACAAAAACTGAAACAGAAAATGTTTATACTGATTAATAATGTTAAGCAAAGATCTGGTACATACAGCAAATTTGACTCCACGAACCTCCTTTGTTAATTTAGCATTGGTTTCGGAAATCAGATTTCAGAGAGAAAATGTAAATTTACTTCTTATACACAATTTTCATACCACATATAAAGTTCCATTATATCTTTATATGTGTCAGAATCCCTCCCACCAGCGCATATTACGTCGAACGATGTTACATTTGACACATTTTTTTAGTAAAAAAAGAACTGTGGTCAATTAGGCTGTCCTTCAACCGATCTCGTCTCGATCTCAGAAATTCCGGAGCAAAACAAACCTCTTTAATAAGTTTTAAACAATGTTTTATATGTAAAAGCTTTTTCAACCCAATTCGTCGCACAAGTCATTACGCTCCCACCAGCTATGCAACAGAAATACATACATACAGTAGAATACAAAATTATAAATATTTCACTTCCCAACATTTTGTTTACTTTTACTGCAATATTGTTGTTGTTGCCAACAGCCATGTGCTTACAAAGTCAGCAATTTGCAGCAGGTGGAGGCCAATGACCACGACTCCTCCATTAGTATGTAGCTGTTGCTGCTGCTGCTTTGTGGCTCTTCTGTCTGTTGTGGATATTGTCGAATCTGTTGCTGTTGTTGTTGTTGTTGCAGCGTGACACAAACAAATAAACAAATATACACTTTGGCACTTGAAAAATTAATGTACCCTTACGTCTGTAACTTTGGAAAATATTTACAAACAAACACCCACAGTCGCATATTCATATTTGTAAAGGGTTGTTCATTTTACGGTTTCAAAAATAAACGTATATAAAATGCATTTAAAATAATTTTTTCATGAAATTACTTTTTTATTATAAACTTTGGCATTATATGTATAACAGTACATCGTTCAAATGACCGTCTCGTGAATTTTTGCAAGCTTCGATCCGTTTGAGCAAATTTCCGACCACTTTTTGGCACATATTGGGCGGTATCACAGCCATAACTTGACGAAGGTTGGTTTTCAAGTGCTCAAGAGTTAAAAATTTATTAGCATAAACACGGTCTTTCGCTTAGCCCTACAAAAAAAGTCCAACGGTGTCAAGTCGCACGATCTCGGCTCCAATTCACATCGCCAAGACAAGAGAAACTTCTCTCGAAATAAAAGAGTGCACCAGACAGAAAGTTTGTTTAGGTATAGTGACCTCTCTTCAATTATTTGACGATTTTCGGAGCCCCAAAAACAACATTTTCACTTATTTACGTATCCACCGAATGACAAATGTGCCTCGTCACTGAACAAAATTTGTAGGAAAATTTTGGTCCATTGCTTGTTGTTCAAGCACCCAATCGTTGTGAATGGTCAGCTGGCTTCAGTTGTTCTGTGAATTGAACTATATGAAGTACAAAATATGCAATAATGTCCGTCAGGAAGTCCCAGTTCTTGAGAACGTCGGGAAATCTACATATTCGGCTTCGACTACACTTTCGCATATGTTACAGCAAGGATATTTGAGGTGGAACAAGAAAATGATGATGCACAGGCTTTACAATATCTGTAACCGATCCAATTTATTCTTTAAAAGTTTACCAATTGCTTGAGTAGTTATGAGCACCTTAACTTCCTCTTAAAGCACAAAACGTGTCCACGTTTGAATCATCGTTTTTGTGAAATGTTTCAACAACTTTAAAGCGTTGTGCGGTTGTTAGGTGATCCAGTTTCATAAATGCCTGACTTTTAACGAAAACAAAACGTGTTTGATTTGACAGATGTCAATATACAGCCCTACACTTCCGAAACCACTAAATGGATAACTCTTTATATACAAAGTGTGCATATATATATATATATATATATATATTGTCTGCATTGACCAAAAGGGCTTGAGAATTCAATATTTTATTTGTTAGGCTTAAATGCAGACAAACTCCAACAGTCGCTCTCTTGTATGGAGTCTCCAGCACGTTTTGTGCTTTGCCTCTTTGAGCCCTTTTTGTTTATTATTTCAGTTAATGTTGCTGTTTATTTGTTCATCGCCAGGTATTCTCTTTGCACTTATTTCGTTGCGCAACAGTGGTAATTGAAGTGGACAGCCAGTCAGCCGGCATGTGAGAAGGTTAGAAGGGTAAGCTTTAACTCAGCACGAATACGGAGTATAAGAAAGACTTTCAATGAACACCTTCTCCGTTACATATGTATTTATCACCTCACATATTATTTATTAACATCAGAGGCAAATGACAAATATTTATTTAGAGTGCAAAGAGGCTGCTAAGTTGATGCATCGATTGGTCACCGAGCGGCCGGTTAAAAGCAATTGATTCGGTGCTATCTTTAAAATTCTTTTGTTGCATAACTTTTCCCTCTTCTGTTGAGAGAATTAATGTTCCCCGTGTATTCGGATAAAAGTCGGACAAATCTGAGCACATTTATCTATTATTGAGCTCTTCTGTTTGAACTTAACTTTAATTTTAATTTATAGACAATTCAACAGACTTTGCTGTAACCACTATTTATTGTATGCTGACACCTTTTGCTGAGTTTTGTAAGCTTTTCTTTCTATTTAGAACTGCGCACTGTGGTTTAAAATGCAAATAGAAAATTGAGGTTTGTTCTGGATGAATGTGATATCTAACCGTATTCGTTTTGAGGTATTGTCTTCCTTTCTCTTTCTCTCTCTCTCTCTCTTTGAGATCGTAAAATCTACAAAATACAAGTAACTCTCACAAAATATTTTAATTTATGGACCTCAAAATCACTACATTTTTAAATAGAAGTGCGGATAATGAATGAAATGTAACCTTTAGGTAGGATATGGAATATTAATCGATCATAAAGAGAAATATTTTGGGTAAAGAACTTCAATATGACTTGTATAAGACTGTATTCGATGGAAATCGTCAGGCCGATTAAAAGCAGATAATCCAATGAAGTAATTCCATTTTTCTTGATAAAAGACTCACTATCACGCCTGAATCAACAAAATGCACAATATGCATCTAATCAAATTTGCTCGACGTTCAAACCTTATTGAAATTCTTGCATAGCTAATCTTTTTTCCTTTATACCACCAGCTGATACTCCATAAAACCCGTTTTTCAATCACGCATTCGGAGACTTTCTCTACTTGATTTGGCAGGATATCAGGCGAAAACACTAGCAACACTTCCTATGAAGGAAAAAATATGGACTCATTAACGATTAGGGCATTAGAAGCACCTTGTCTGCAAAGCAACAAAGAATATTGCCTTTCAAAAAAAGACTGGAAATTATAGTAGATAGTTTTAAATTCTACGCAGATAAATTCGTTCATAGAGCATTGTTTCAAGCTACCTGATCACTGCAATTTGTTTTAGACCCGAATCTTCTTTATTATGGAGACACTAAGCAAATTAGGTATTTTATTTTCAGTACTCTTTAGGCTCGATCGCTATAAATTCTTAAATTGTGCTGGGCTGTCTAAGATCTCTTATAGAGATGGCTGAATAGAGCATAATTTATCTCCTTAGAGTGCCGGTCAAAGAGACATAAAATGGAACTGCAGGACAAATGAATATTCAGAGGACTCTAAACAAATTCGTCAAGAACAAATGTATATGCCTTTAACCCCACTCAAAGAGCTATTAACGTAATTATATCTATTATTTTTATGGCGCGATCCACACTTGATTTGATCCGCATTTGATTTTTCGCGTAAGAATGGAGGACATCTCTAAAGTCATGTCAATTTTGACGGACCATATCCTGATATGACTCCTTGAGTGGATATCGTGAGAGATGTAGGAAAGATGATAAGAAAGAGACTACCACAAAGCTGCCCTGTGGTAGATAGAAGTAGGCTTCGTAATTTTGGATATGGTTTTCTTGAGGATCTAAGAAGATTGTCAAGCTAATTAGCCTTCTTTTATTGGTCTCAGTAGATAATAACGGGTGATCCATTTCAAGGTTCCTTTTTTCTTTTTTAAGAAAAAAGCACAGAAAATTCAAAAAGTCTAACGGTGAGATATCACACGATCTTAGTGGCCAATAAAAAGGCGTAAAAACGTAAAATTATCTGCTCACCGAAGTGTTCCCTCAATAAATCTATTGATTTATGCGATATGTGGGAAGTGGCGCCGTCTTCTTGAAACTAAATGTTGCGGAGATCTCGAGCTTCAATTTCTGGCATCAAATAGTCGGTTAACATGGCGCGATAATGGTCGCCGCTGACGGTTATGTTCTCACCGGCATCATTTTTGAAGAAATATGGACCGATAATTCAATGGCTTCATCGGCCCACAAACCACACTAAACCGTTGTTTTTTCTAGATGAAATAGCAGATCTTGAATCTCTTCAGGTTTCTATTCGTCCCAAATGCGGCTATTTTGCTTGTTTACATACCCATTGAGCCAGAAAAGGCGCCTCATCGCTGAACAAAATTTGGCTCTCGAGGAGAGATCTTCGTGGAACTTTTCAAGAGCCAATAGAGCGAAGCGATGTCGCTTGGGAAGGTCGAGTGGCTTCTTCTCTGGCACAAGCTGTATTTTTTACGCTTTCAATTTAAGATATTGACGTAAAATGCGCCAAGTCGTTCCATACGTGAGCCCGAGTTGCTGCGAACGGCGTCGAATAGACTCTCCACATTCTACGTGTACACTCTCAGCTACGACCGCTATATTTTCGTCACTGCATGCTGGACGTGGTATATTCGGTCGAATATTACCCAATAATGAATTCTGGGTCTCAAGAACGTGAATTTTCGTGGTAAAGTTGAACGATTTGTAAACGTTGTTCACGCTTAAGTCTTTCCATGATGAAATTCCAAACAATACTGAACAAAAATAACATGATAGCTTGACACAACTCACGCGCGTTCTGTCAAAAAAAAAGGCTATTGAAAAAAGTACCTCTATAAATATCCCAGTGGATGATTAGCGAATCATAACGTCAAAAATTTTGGAACTGTAATAACTTAAGTGAGCCGTTATTCTGATATCGGCAGCAAATCCACCTTCCTACTTAGGTGCAAGGAGCTTCCTAATCCTATTCAAACTTACTCAGAAGAAGCTTGGAAACATTCTCGGTTCCGTAAGACCGATTGTTTGTTCTTATCCACCTGAATATTTCTACTGATGGTAGAGGACTTGACTTTTTCGATGGCACACAATACACTCGATAAAATTTTATCCTCCTTTTGTCGATTGGGTAGAATACAATTGGGTTGCAATCGTTAAGCATGCCCTTGTCCGAGAAAATTTTGCAAAGAAGCTGATGCATGCACTTTCTGAGTCTTCCAACTTATTTGAATAGCTCAGCAATATACAGACTTCATCGTAGTAACATAATGGAACATGAACAACGTCACCAATTGAAGAATCGGGTTCGCCATTTAAAGGTTTTTCAATTTCACTAGAAGGCTGAAGTAGCTCTGGACGGAGATCATGTCTTTAGTTTCATACATTTTGCCTATAACTAACTACAAACTCTCATGGAATAGAGATTTATATGTTCAGTCCCCATACATCTTCACTTCTCCAGAGTATCATACTTATCTAACTCTAAAAATGCAATTTCCAGATATCATACCGTAACCTGAAAAAATATAAAATTAGAAAAAAAATTGCTTACATTAATTACAAAAATACCGTTATTCGTATTCACTTGGCTGTGGAGTGAAAGTGAATATATTTCTGCCTGCGTTCTATTAAATGCCTTGTACTATCTATACAAACCACTTTGATCTTAAAAGTCATGCCATATGCAGAGATGAAAGTTAGAAAATTATTGGCAGCTAAGTGAGCAGACATGATTATTAGTCTTTAGCAAATTTAAAAACTAAAATACTTTTTCTCTGTCTCAACTCTAACGAATAATTAGAATTCACTACACTTTTCTTAGCTAACCAAATTAGTGAATTATTTGATTATGCCTGTCAACGACTTCCATGTTGTGTGCATATTTAATTGCGACGCCAAAGACAAAAACAACAACAGCGGCAACTATGAAATATGAATTTTATTCAGTAGCTATGAACGCTTTATTTGAATGTTGCAACACAACAGTGGATTAAGCATGAAATGTCGCGATCTTATAATGCACTCACGCAATGGTACTTAGGGTAGTCAAATATCAAACTAACGGCATGCATGCATGCCACACTTCAACGCCTCAACAGAAGAAAATTATTATTGTGTACATATGTAAATATGCATGTTGCACTCTGTATGCCTTCATAGTGACATACAGACTTAATCGCTTTTTATTTTTATCTCATTCCATCCAACCCTCACTGTTAGCAAACAAGCAAAACAAAATTTTATGATTTTCAACGCAGACATTTTTTGCGGGGGATCGCGCAACATATGCGACACGCGTCGGAGGCGATGGCGGCCGACTGGCCAAATATCTTGTCTGTCCATATGAATTTAGCAAAAGCGAAAAATTAACTGACGGGATTGTGTACAAAAATAGCAGCATTAATAATAGTGTGGCTGCAATAGTTGCATTTCCACCCTGCTGTGGAAACTAGTTTCGAACTAGTATTTAAAGGCTGAAAATATAACAGTTTGCTATTTATTGGCACATATTTTGGTGTAGATATCTTTTTTAATTTTTTCAACACTCATTTATGAATTGGTTTTTCAATATCACATATAGTTGTTCAATGGATATTTCTGGCCAAAGGAAAACGCTAAAAAGAAGAATACAAAAGTGAATATTTCGGTTCACAATTAGTGACTTTCCCTGCTGGGTAGTTATGTACATAGGCATGCATGTGGCTTTGTATACAGATGATTGCGGTTAACGGCGTGCATGTTGCACACGTGAGTCATGTTGACATTTGCGTGGTTATACTCACGCACACACACAGAGTCTGCGTTTTTATTTATATTTCTTTTATTTTTAATTTTTTCTTTACGGTTTGTCATTTGCCGCAAAATTTCTGTGTTTTGATGAACATTTGACAACTGAAAAGCTGACGGATTATGACAAATTAATGCTGCATTTAATAGTTGGAAATATGGATGAATATATGTATATGGTTTTGGTTATGAGATTCGACAAATTTTTTGTTTCAATAATAATAATGAGGCCTAACGTCTACTTTCCTCCCACCCAAGTGACACGAGGGGCACCATACCCGATACGTACGGAATCTACCGAATCAGAGAAGTTAGTGTAGTATTTTCTTCTTCTTTTAACTTGATATAAACGGTTCTATAGTTAAATTTTGTTTAGCACGATTTTAGTAATAATGGTCTAAACTGTTATAAAAACCGTATGAAATTTACTTCATTGCAAACCAGTCCTTTTTGAAGTTGGGCTAAACAAGTTATTCTACGGCTAGAAAGTTTTGGTATATCTGTAAGTTTTAAGCGTTTAGCATACGGAGGAAAATTTGGCGAGCATCTAGTTGCAACAGAAGCAGAGCGGATGACAAAAACTTGTTTTGAACGGTCTCATTTTTATTTAAAGTTAGAGTTAGAGTTCCACGCAACAAATTACCAAATTATTCAAATCGGTTTGTAAAAAAGCACCTTTTGTTACATCTTCGGCTATAACAATTTATTTTTATTTTTTCGTAAATGTTGATAAATCGTTAATAAGTTACAATAATAAGATCAGAATCGGACCTTACGAAATACCTGAGAATAAATCAATTATGTCAGAACGATATATTCAAATACGAGGGTTGCCTTTTAAAGGGGTTTCCAATAGGGATGATATGATTTCTATGTGTCGTTTTGGCCATTTTTAATATGTCTTCATCTGTCTTCTTTTCATTGTATTTAGTAATGTTTACAATTTCATTATTGCAAGAGATACGCAGAAACACCGTTTTACAAATTATTCAATATTATTATCAAAATAATTGTTCTGCAATTGCAATTTTTCGTGCGCTTTAGCCATTTTGTGGTCGTAATAATCGTCTACCTATTCTTTACATAATATTCACGTGCCACTAAAATAAAGAACCGGTCGAAGTATTGAAAATATTGCTGCCGTTCAGGCAAGTGTTTCTGAACACCGCAATTTGTCGATTCCAAGACGTTCTCAAGAATTGGGACTGTCTCAAACCGCAACCTGGCTCATTTTCATCTGAGTGGTGCGGTAAATAAACAAAACTGTCGATTCTAGTGCGAAAAAAATCCACAAATTTTTCATGAACAACCGTTGCATTCAGCTAAATTGACAGTTTCGTGTGGTTTTTGGTCTGGTGCAATTGCCGGTCCATACTTCTTTCAAAATGAAGCTGGTATCACCGTTACTGTCAATGGAGAGCGGTATAGATCGATGATAACCAACTTTTATTGCTACAATTAGAAGAAAAGTTGATCTTAACAATATCTGGTTCCAACAAGACGGAGCTACGTGTCACACAGCACGTGCGAATCCGAATTATTGCGAGAAAGGTTTGAAGATTCGATTATTTCAAGAAATTGTGACATTGAATGGCCTCCCAGAAGATGTGATTTAACACCATCAGACTACTTCTTGTGGTGTTATTTGAAGTTATTCTTCTTTAGCAATAAAGCAGACTCTCTTTAAGCTTTAAAAGTCAATATTGAACGTGTTATTCATGACATATGACCTGATTTAGTGGAAAAAGTGCTCAATAATTGGACTCATCAAATTCGTTCCTGCAAAAGAAGTCAAGAAGCCATTTGAATGATGTTATATTCAGAACCTAATTGTATCGAATGTACTTCACATTAAATAAAAAGCATTTGAATTTCCTTAACAATTAGTGTGTTTTTAAAAAAATCACTCTTATTAGAAAACCCTATATAGTCGGTATTAAAAGAAAACAAGTATTAATCATCGAAAATTGCTTTCTTGTTTTCCAAAATATTCTCCATTAAAATCTATACATTTTTGCATGCGCTTAGTTTTTACGCACGAGATTAAAAAGGAGTCATTCGGTGCCAAGTGAGGACTATGACTCATGAAAGCGATGTTTTAAGTGCCAAAAATTCAGCTGTTTCAGTCGATGCGTGAGAGCTCGCAATGTCGTGGTGAAGAGTGCAGTTGGCTTTCCTGATTTCTTTCTGAAAGGTAACTGGCTTACTGTTCTGCGTTATTCTAGTGGCACGGTTGCGACATGTCCAGTTAAAAAAAAAAAATACAGAAAATTATTTGCTTGGAAGTGCTTCGTGCGCTAACACCTTTTGTTGGATTTTACTCATCTTGAAACACCCATACAGTCGACTGCTGTTTACTTTCGGACTTATATGCATAAATCCACGATTCATCACCTGTCACGATGTCATAGACTTCGAAGCATCGCTATCGTAATTTTTTAACGTTTCTCTCGACCTATCGATACAAGCTTTTTTAAACTATTGACAAATTGTGTGGGATCTAACGTGAACAAATGTATTTACAATCAAATGTTCATGCAATATTCAATGTATGTTGATCCCATTATTGCTTTTAATTCTCTCAATCTCACGATTGGTCACATGTCGAACTTGCATCATCAGTTTGCTCACATCATCAATAGTTTCCGGAAGAATAACTGTTTTTGACGACCTTCACGACACTCGTCTTAGAGTGATCTACGATCAAAAGTTAAAAAAAAAAAATCGCGCCAAAATGTTGGTAATTTAACACATTTTTTTGCCGCAATTGATATTTTTATGTTCTGTAACAACACAAATAGCACTGTTTAACATCAAAAATATCAAATGCTACGATAAAGTTGTCAGTTGCCAGATTGCAACATTAGGGTTGCCAAATCCCGATATATAATGTAACCAGCGTAATACCAATTGTGTTCTGTAACGGAAATGGGAAGATTTCCATTGAAGTGGATCGGATTGAAATGAAGAAACTTTCTTTTAAGTTTCATATGATTTACTCTGTCAAATACTTTGCAAACCTATGAGGTTTTGAATTTTAAGAGATTTTTGGGCATAGAATAAAGTAGAAAAATCCTTACTTAGATTTGTGTGTTTTATTCGATACGAAAATATATTTTGTTTTTGTTTTCGATATGGCTTCATCACGAAGATGTGCTTGGTTTCGATTATTATCATCTACTCAAATCCCTGTGAACCTGAACGAATACATCAAGTGAAGACTCTGATTCGGACTATAAGTACAGAAAATTGGAATGCGAATATTTTTGTTGGGTCAGAGATTAGGCAATTCGTAAAAGATTTTAATTTTGTCAATCTAATGACTGAAGTCGAGTCAAAAACTTGGAACTCATTTGTTTTGGTTATGCGTAATTTCCTAGGTAAAAAGAAATCTGATAAACACGCGGAGCTCGTTGAGTGCTTGCTATCGCACTTGCAAAAAATAGGACTAATACTGCGTAAAAATTATTTTCCTGCATTCGCTTTTATATCGATTTCCACAAAATCTGTAAGATTTAAAGAGGGGCGAAGGTATTCACATATGATGGATGTCTACCACTGGAATATTCAACGAGATGTACCTAAAGTCGTTCGTTCAGGAAAATCTTTAAAAATTATTATTTAATAGCGCTCACTAGAAATTTTAATAAGGTATACATTTTGTGTATTATTCATTAAAATAAAAAAATGACTACCGTATCCAAAAGTAAAGCTGTTAGCATTCTCACAGCATATTTTTCATAGTTAGAGTCATAGAAATAACCGCGAAGAGAAGAAATTAGAGAGAACCAGTGTTATTTTTAATTTATTTTTGTATAAGTTAATTTTATATGGTTTTATGTTCATTTTATTTAAATTTATATTATTTATTTTTTTAAATATATCTAATATTTTTATTTTTTGTCAGCTGTTTTAATTTCTCTCAATTTTTTATTATATATTTTTAATTTTTATTCTATTTTAAGGTTTATTTTTAATTTTTTTTTTGAATTTTTTATTTCATTTCATATTATTTCATTTCTTAAGTTAGATTTAATTTTATTTTTTGTTGTAAATTTTTAATTTATGTTTTATTTAATTTTTATTAAATTTTATTTTATATTTCTTTTATTTTCTATATTTATTTAATTTAATTTAAATTAATTTTAGTTTAAATTACATATTTATTTTGTTTTATCCTATTTTAACTTTTTTGCATATTTATTTAAATTTAGTTCCTTTTTTATTTTACGTAATTTTAATTTATTTTTTGTTTGTGTTTATTTAATTATATCTAATTTAGTTTTGTTAGTAGTTATTGTGCGAAAAATTTATTTATTTGTATTAATTTAATATATGTTTCACAACAATGAAAAATGGTAGAAGTGACAGATGTTTTAAGATCACCACATCTCCTGATCTGACTTCTTATCCCAGGGATCGAACCTACGGATCTAGACTTCACGGGTGAGTGCTCTACCACTGAGCCAATATCAGTCATGTAATCTGTTTTTGTAATATTAAATTCTTTATTAACCAGCAACTATTATGTGCGCTAGTTCAGCCGCTATTTCATAATTTAAAAAAATATAATTGTATTTCTATTTTTATATTTTGTTTATGTATTTTAAATTCAATGAATTTAATTTTATTTTAATTTTTTTTGTTAAAATTATTTTAATTTTTTTCTTTTCTTTATTTATTTTATTTTTGTTTGTCACTTTCATCTTTTATTTGTGTTTTTTATTTACTTTATTAATTTAACTATTATATTTTTAATATTATTATTTTATTAGTATTATTGTTTTATTTTTAATTTATACTAGTAATAAATTCCTTAGTTTTTTCTTTTTGTTTTTATTTTATTATTATTTTATGTCATGTTATTAAATTTTTATGTATTTCATATACATGAAAAGGTATATTAAATTTGATCCGAATTATGTTAGTACCAGAAGGAGAAGAACCAAAATTTATACCGATTAAATCAGAACGACGACCTGAGTTGATTTAGCCATGTTTGTCAGTCCGTCTATCTGTTTGTGGACAAGCTAGTCACTCAATTTAAAGATGCGCCTATACGTTTAAACGATCATTTGTCGGAACCGACCAGATCGGACCACTATAGTGTATATACGACCGATGTTTCAGATTTAAAATTGAATTGAAAAAATCCTCTAAGAGCGTGATATTTGGTATTCTACAGACGTTCAAGTTAATATTGGCACTGAATATGATCAAAATCGAATGTTGCAATTTGCAATAAAATTGATATGTTCATGAAATGAATAAAGATTTCAACATGAACGAAGAACACCCTCCTTTCTTGTTTTTTTATTTAATGAAATATTTTTGCTTTCATTTCAATTTACGAGTATTATTTTTAATTAATGGGATAAATTCAATATTGATTGTATAAAATATTTTAATTAGCACTCACTACTTGGCTAGTACTCTGTGTGTTATGTAATTTCAAAGAAATGGAAACAATTATTTTTTCATGTTGCAAGAAATAACTTTAAATAAGTACGAGAAAGTGAAAAAAAAATTCCTGCACTGTTTATGTGAGATTTTCTGCCGGAAATAACAAAAAAAACGAAAAAAGTGGTCTACTCCAAAATGGCCTATATACTTTAAAAATCTAGTGTAAGAACAATGAACTAAATGTCATCCCAGCAAAAACCGGATTGGAGGTACAAACTATAACTATTCAAAGGCATGGGATCTATCTATCTGTCTAAAACCGAATAATGTCCAATGTACATATAATTTGGTAGCTTAGCCCATCCTATTCTCTGCCATTATCGTAAGGTAGCTGTCTCCTGTAAAACAGAGCAGAAATGATCCACTCACCGACGCTCTCAATTATTATGAGCATGACGCATTACACCGTTTTTCGAACAGATCTTAGTATAATCGTGAGTAAACAATTACGATATATTCTGACAGTCAAGCCATTCGATTTCCACATTGAAAATATACCATGAACACATATATATACCTTGAACGAACTCTCAAACAAATTTTAGGCAGCGGTGATCTTTTTTCGGACCACAGAGACATCTCAGACAATTGCGTAGGAGGAAGCCTTCTAACCCCAATGAACTATGCACACGAGGCAACAAAACATGTGCTAAACTAAAACTAAACTAAACTAGCCTTCCCTATAAAAAGGAAAATCGGTTGACTTCATTAAATCACATGGAATATGGACTAGGCCGATTTAGATATAAGACCGAAATTGAATGCTAAAAGATATAGACAGGTTCTTTATCCGTATACCCTTCATTATATTATGGGACCTTCACTGCAAGGGAATGGATTATTACTCAAATAATTTTTGTCGCACTTGCTGGAACGAAGATGGGAAAAATCTCTTGAACACTACCTATGTCGCCGTCTTGCCTTAATAAGCACGCGACACAAGTTAGATATATAAATACATTAAAAGCAACTAAATTTGTATTAAATAGTAAACTTAAATTTTCCCATTAACGGTAATAATATTTGAAAACCGTTTTACTGAAAATCTAACAATAAATGAAATTCCGCGCTAAAATAGTGTGAAATTACAAAAAATACCTACAGCAGCAGTAAAACATAAATATTCATTGTATGTAAGCATTTAAAACCTCAACTGTCGGCAAAAATGATAAATGGGAAAAATTTAAAAAAAAAAATATGAAAAAAATCGCAAAAATGGCAACAACATTTAATGCCAAACAGCAGCCGTTGAGTGACATGTTTTCACTTGAGAAGACGGTTTATACATTAAAAATTTATAAACATGTCTCTCACATAGTACATGTATCACAACTGCCGACCAACACCTCCTTCCTGCTTCCAGCAGCGGAGGAAAATCGCGTTGAAATTACATTGCATACAAAGCAGACGGCAAATGTAAATCAATAAAAGAGGATTTGCAATGAATATTTTTAGTATTTTTGTTTTGTTTTGTTTATATTGATGTATACATGGGTATTTAAGTAAGTAATTGCGTGATAACATATGTGTGTACATATTTATATGATCCTATCATATCCATTGATCATCGTAAAAATCGAACGATCTTATTCCTTTGCCTCTTAACAATGGACTATGCGGTTTATGCATTTCTACGCCTTTAATACCGATAACGAAAATTTAAAGCTATTTTTTTAATTTCAACAACGTTTAAGCAATGAAATCAAATTTAAAATTTTTTCAAAGTTTAATACATGTAATTAAAGATAAATAGAGACATTACATCTGAAGAGGTTATTAAACTTTAACTGAAGTTTTATTTACGAATTAAAAAATATTCAAATACCTTAAAGCTGTTTTGAGTTTCATTAAATGCATCGAAGTGCTTTTAATAACCTGTTTGCGCTGTCATCAGTGTCGCATAACAAATGCATTATTTTCGCTGACAGATACAATATAATAAAAATTTTCTGGAAGTATAATATTATATTTACAATTCATTAAGAAAAAATTAGCATTTTGAGCTTTTCTTTATTAATTTATATATGTATGACTGACTTACATTTATATATTTCTTGTTTTTGTCACTGAGGGAGTTATACAAACATTTCTCGCTATTAATTAAATACAAGTATATTCGACCACAAAAAAAAAAAATATTTGACGAAAAAATTTGCTGAGAAAGCTTATTATTATTATTTCGTTTTAAACAAAAAATTTGTATAAAAACTCTACTTGCGATGAATGGGCATTAAATTATTAATGAAATGTGTTGATTAATTTCTTCTAAATCAAAGTTTTTAACTATAATATGATATAATATTGAACTATAGTTAAAATGATTAAAAAAATTACACTGTGGAACAACCATAGGCAGCCTTGACTTTATTAATGTTTTCTGCAAGTAAATGCATCCAGTGATGAAGTGGATTATCAAAAAATAGTTGAAGCATTTTTTATTGTCGCTCAAGATTGCCATATCCTGGAATAAGATATCTCCTTCTTCTTTGGTGTAGTTACCGCTTACGCGATTATAGCCGCATCAACAATACCGCACCACTCGTTTCTTCCCTCTGCTGTTTGGCACCAGTTGGAAATACCAAGTGAAATCAGGTCGCTCTTCCTTTTCCTTTGCTTTCACCAGCGTGTACTCCATCGAATACTTTCAAAGCTAGGGCGCTTTCATTCCTTTGGACGACTTGACCTCTAGATTCGGAACTATGTCAATGTCGTCGTATATCTCGTACATCTCATAGTTCCATCGTCTGCGGTATTCGCCGCTGCCAACGCGCAACGGACCATAAATCTTCCGCAAAATCTTTCTATCGAAAACTCCTAGTGCGGTCTCATTGGATGTCGACATCGTCCAGGCTTCTGCAGCATGCAGCAGTAGGAGTGATCCTGTGTTGGATTCAAAGGCTGACATTGTTGGTGTTGTTAATGCTGATTCCTAGCTAGACGAAATTATGTACGACTTCGAAGTTATGACTAGTAGTTATGAACAGTGACGTGGGAGCCAAGACGTGAGACTTTATTTGATGAAAGGAGATATTTCACCTTGCCCTCGTTCACTACCAGATCCATTCGCTTCGTTTTTTTGTCTAACCTGGAGAACGCAGAAATTACGTTGAGATTTTTATTGTCAATGATATCAGTATCGCCGGCGTACGTAGTAGAGGATTGTACCTGCTCTATTTAGCTTTGCAGCTCGTAATATTTTCTCCACCTTCAAATTAAAGAAATCACACGATAAAGAGACATCCTGTCTGAAACTACTTTTAGAACCGAACGGCTCACTTCCGGTTCTGACTGCGCTTCCGGTATTATCCAGGGTCAGTTTACAATGCCGTATAAGTTTTGTGGGGATATCAAATACAGGCAGTTTCTTATTGTGCTGTCAAAGGCAGCTTTCAATAGAGAAAAAAGTTGGCATGTATCGATTATTTTCTCTCGGGACTCTCTCACACTGATAAGGACCGATCAGTTGGTTGACGGAGTGCTTTAATCTTTCACACAATTCGCTAGAGAGGACCTGATATGCAATACTAAGAAGGCCTATCCCACGATAATTGGCGCAGACCGGGTTCTCTCACTTTTTTTGGATTGGGCAGAGCACTCTTAGGTTCCATTTTTTTAAGATACGCCTTCCTCTTGTTACGAGACTAAACATAGCTTACATGATTATAGCCGAATCAACAATAGCGCGCTAACCTAAGTACCCCCTTGATCTTAACGAACATAGTTAAGCGCTCCATCTTTCTCTATTTTCACCAGCGTGTACTGCTTTGAATACTATCAGAGCTGGAGTTGTTTATACAACCGGATAACATGACCTACCAACGACGGCATACAGTTCATCTGCGATATTCTACGTCATCAATGCGCGGGGATCGTAAACCTTCCGCACACCCCTTTTCTAACTAAACATCCTAAAGACAACTCATCGGCTATCGACATCGTACAAGCTTCTGCACCATATATCCAGGCGGGGCCCGACTTCTAGAATTTGATTATGGTTCGTCTAGAGAGGTCATTCCTTTTTAATTGCATACTCAGTCAATTGCATGTCAGTTTGACGACATGAGATATTTCGTCTTGTCATCATTCCCTACCAGACCTATTCGTCTCGCTTCCTTATCCAGTGTGGAGGTACGTGCTTATAGAAGATTGTACGAGTACCTTCTTTGTTTAACTTTGCAGCTGATTATTTTTTCCGGCAGTATAACATAGGAAACCTCTTTTGTTACCGAACAGTTCGGAGAGGCCTTTCCCGAATCTGACGGATCTTTTTATTTTGATTTGCGAGGATATAAAAAAAATGGCATTTCATGAATTCAGACATAGCGGCTCAGTAGCAGCTCTATCCTTTTCCAAGTCCGTAGCCACACCCACCATTTTCAGGTCCGTAGCCGGTTCACCATTTTTGTAGAGTTTGCAGAGGACACTTAGGTTCAAATCGTCGGACATGCTCTGAACGTCAGTTACCAGATTCACTTTCTTGATTCTCAAAACTATCTGTAAATGGTTTGTTTTGTTCGTAGAAAACGCCTCAAGTTATTTGTAATCACGCTGTGCGCTCTGTGTTGTCATCTATAAAAGCGTCTCGGTTTCCCTTACAACTCGTGGCATCTTTTCCAGACAGTTAGTGTAGCGGTCAATCGAAACGTTGCAAGATACGCCCTCTTTTTTTAATTTTATTATTTTTTTATTATTATTTTTTCTCTTATTTTCTTGGATTTTATTTAAAAAAATTATTTTATGTTTATTTTATTTTTTAAAATCAATTTATTTTTTCTATTTTATATTATGTTATTTTATTTCATTTTATTTTTTCATATTTTATTTCTATTATTTCTTTTTTCATTTCATTTTATTTTATTTTATATTAAGCTATTTTATTTACATTTATTTAATATGTTTTTAATTTTAATTTATTATTTTCATTCTATTTTGTTTGTTTTATTATATCATATTATTTTATCTTATATTATTAAGTTTTTTATTTATACGCTTTTTTATGTTTAATTTGAATTTTTTTTGTTATCTTTTTTACTTTATTTTTGTTTCTGAAATAATAAATCATTCAAATTATCCATTATGGAACTCAATATGCAATTCAAGAAGTCTATATGAAACGTATTACGCTGACAGCTGCTGATAAGCCGTTGAAATACTCCCACACACACACACGCAACCGTATGCATAAAGTACTCGTATTTCATTCGTAAATTTTCGACAATTACTGTACGTGCGCATAAGTATGTGACAGCAAAGACATTTCATGAATTAGTAATGCATTTTAAATGCCTTGAATGGCATTTTAAATGAAATATACTTAAAAGATTTTGACAATTTTGCGATTGAGTGGCGCCCGCCATGAGACGACGTCGATGGGTGCTGCTTACCATTAACTGCACATTTACAAGACATATTCTCTTTTTTTTTAATTTTTTCTTTGCAAATTTTGGTCGTTGCATGCATTTATTTAAGTAAAACATGAAATATTATAAAAAAGATTTTTTTGTTTTAAATTTTTAATAACGATTTTTTTCTGTAAACGTGCGAGTCAAACGGCTGATTGGTAGATGCGTGTATTTCTTAGGGGCGAAATACATCTGCGTCTGCACGCATACGCAATGGCTTGTCGTTTAAATGGAATTTGTTAGCTGACTAATTAGTTTGTACATGCTTCACAAGTTAAGTGCATATAAATAAATATTGTGTTTATTTTGGAATTATTTATTTCAGACATAAAGTAATCGGTGGAAAATTTGTATTTAATTTTTTTTTCTAATTTTAGTTAAAATATTTTAGTTGCCGTATAGAAAAATTCAAAATTTTTTTTTGTATTTCAAGAAATAAAACTTAATTATTTTCGGATTGCAGCTAAAACTAGTTGCTATAATTTTTATAGCTTTATTTTATTTTAAAATATTTTTTGTTTTTTCTAATGAGAAATCGAAAAATTTTTATTTCCCCAAAAAAGTTTATTATTTCCTTTTCTTTTATTTCATTCAAAAATCAATCACTTCATATATAGTTTCGTTAATAAAATTAATTTAATTTTTTTTATTAATTTTTTATTATTTTTGATTAAAATATTTGTTTTCATGAGAATTTGAGAATAGTTTTTTCCTTCAGATAATATTAATATTTTCAATAACCCGTAGAAGGAAATATATATTTCTTCTTCAAAATGTATATTATTTTTGAATCATTAATTTAAGCAACACTTATTGGTAAAATATTTTTATTTTATTTCTATTAAATTAAATTAAAATTAAATTATTTTTACAAAAAAGCTTTGTTTTTTCCAATTTCTTTTCTCTTTTATTTTATCATTTTATTTATTTTATCATTTTATTTATATTAAGTTTTAATATTTATCCTTTGTTCCAGGCCAAAAGCAATGTCCACACATTTTTATTTTTATTTTATTCTTACTTTAATTTAGATTTCTTATTTTTTATTAAATCGTTTCCTAAATTTTTCTTGCCATATTTGTTCAAAAATTTCTGGAAAAAATCGAAATTTCTTATGCTGCACATTGATCATGCTACTATGCCACCAAACGGCTCTCCACTTCTTTGGACTAGTTGAGGGAGCCACCTGCGCTGGGTTTACTCCAAGTAATCAACTTTGCACACAACAGGTTACTTAGCCTGCCTTGCTCTCCGCATGCCGCTAATCCATTTACAGCTTATTTATATTTATTTTTTATTTACACACATGCCAAATTTTTCTCGTCGAAATTCTAATATTTATGCCAAATTTTTTTTCTAATAATTTTTTTTTTTTAATTTTGTTTTACAAAAATACATCTACAAGTTTTTATTTCCACATGATTAAAATTATTACCATGCCAAACGGTTTGGTGGGACATACATACGTGTGATGTGTGTATATATATTACAGACATCTACCTCTAATGCGATTTGGTCACGTTTGGCATTAGCCACCGACAACAGCTCCTGGCACATACAAGCAACTAGTGAACAACTGCACTGACTGTAGTTAACCCCACCTGCGCCACTACCACCGACACTTATGCCTACATATGTATATTTATTTAGCAACGCTTATCCGCTTAGTTGCCGTTTAAATATGAGAAATTAAGTTGTTTTTAGACCCAACAAGAGCTCTCCTCCTATGTATGGTGCACGGGCGACTGACCACAGTATATATGTTTGTGTTATTAATTGCTTTTTGTATTCCATTCATCTGACAGAGTTACTTGAATGTTTATTGTGACAGTTCAAGTTCTAAGCCTAAGTTTTGCTTTTTTTTTTTTTTTTTCCCTTTTTTTTGAGACTTTGCTTGGAAAAAATGTAGTTTTAAATTTGTTTATGATTTCGGGGTCAGTTATTTATGGTATTTATTTTCCTATTTGCCGGTCATTTATCTAAAACATTTAAATATATTTCTTAATTGATTTTTTTTTAGAATTCTTTTGGGTGGTATATGTATATATAAATGAAATATTTGCAAATTGCAATGATTTAGTGGCTTGAAAGACAAAATTTGTAATAAATTATATTTGTTGTTAAACATGAGTCTACATTCCTACCAAAAAAAAAATTGCAGGCAAGAGAAAAACTCTTAAATTGATTAAGTGGTTATTTGCTAATCAGTAGTTATGTGGAATAAATATTTTTTTCGAGTTACCTGTGAAAAGAAGATCTTAAGAGTGTATGTTTAGAAAAACCTAAAAAATAGAGACGCATGGCTCGAAACCAAATGGAAAAATTTGTGAAAGAGATTTTACGAGATTCTCACCATCGACTCCACGTTTAAGCTTTCAGAATTTCTTTGTTAGCATTTACTCTGATATCTGACCTGCTAATAAAGACATGGATTCATTGATAGTGCACACTCCTTAAACAATCTTACCGAAAACGAGTGTGGAAAGCTCCTACGGACTACGGACAATCTATACTCCTCTTGGGATTATTTTTACATTGACTTGAAGAATTTCGGAGAATTTCGCGTCTACATATTGCCTCAAAACTATTTTTGCTTTGTTCCGGTAACGTAGAGACAAGTGTTACTGATATACTCCTAAGGCCGTTAAAGCTACTCACAGCAGTCAAACAGATAGAAGGCCTACACTTCTATGAACATCTGAGACCCCGCTATCATACAAACCGCACTATACAAACCAATTTCTCTCGTAAATAACAAAGTATAAGAAGTCGCTTTCTCGGACATAGAGGGAGATTTCAATAACCTATCTCTGGATGCTGTAAGATCTATACTAGAAGTCTTAGGTGTGAGTAATAAATTGGTGGACTTCATTATTCAGTGGAAGGAAGTGCTTTTTCCTAAAACTGTTTTGAAACTCTCATTGAGGCTACCAGATCAACGGAATATTCCGAAATCTCGACCATTATGGAAGCTGTTAAACATGTTGGAAAAGAATACTCGGGAAGGAACATTTTCATCTTGAGGCAGCAATAAAAGCTTTAGGCTCTTAACAGCCTAGGATCCCTTGAGGAAAAGGATGAACTTACCATCCTTCGCTTGAGTTCCCAAAGATATAGAAAATAACTGCAAGAGGAATGCATTGGTTAGCTTCTAGCCACATTCAAAACTGCAAAGCAATACATTCACAGACAGGCCGCGTTAAAGAGGGACCAAAACTTAACCTGTCGAAGGTCGGGGCAAATTTGACCAAAATGACGTCGGCATTTTGGAGTCGCCCTTAAATATAGCTTTTGCCGTGTGACAGATACTAAAGTAAACGAACTAATAAAATTCATAAGGAGCCTAAAAATTAGCCATAGGATCAGCGATTGTCAAGGCTCGTATATCGGCAACCACTTCTTCCAGCAAAAGTAGGGTTCTTAACTTGAATTTCTGTGCTAAGTTTACAATTTACACACATCTCCCTTTAAGTGTCACATTACACTAAAATTCTGAACTTTCGTGAACATCCAAATTATGTCATGATATCAAAAATTTATTAATTCATTTATCTTACGTTAAATTATCTTTAAAATTCATTCTACTTGAATAATTTCTTTATTAATTCATTCATTTTCTCTTCTACTTTCAGTATTGCGCATGCTCAACAGTCAATCGGAATCCCTAACCGACGGCGGTCTCTTCCCGCCACTCTTCAACGTCGCACCACGGGCACAAATCACCGTCAATGCCACCTGTGGACAGAGTGGGCGCGAAGAATATTGCAAATTAGTCGATGCGTATCCGCACAAAAAATGGGCCACACAATGTGGTATTTGCAATGCGCAATCTTCGGATATGGCCAAACAGCGACCAATCGAGGCTGTCATCTCCAATGCGAATTTCGACGATGAACGTTGGTGGCAATCGCCGACGCTTCAATATGGCAGGCACTTTGAATATGTCACAATAACATTGGATCTGCGGCAGGTAAGTGAAAGACATTGTCAGCTTCGGCGCACTGTGAGAAAATTCATATTTTCTGGTTATTGTTTTTTATGGAAATTTCAAACTCGCTGAGACTGCTCCACAATTTTTACAGCGACTCTTAATATTTTCATAATATTTTGATATTTAAATCAATATTTGGTTGGTGGAAAGTGATCGATTAGCGCTCCCGCGGCGTTTGTGTGGGTTGTCTTGCGATCACTTGGTACGATCGATCGACTACCACTGGCGATCATTGGCGATCGTCGCAGTGTGTCTCTAAGTTGTTTGCTATATATTTCTTTTGTAGCAGATCTTGTTTCGATCAGTGTGTGTTCTTTCTCTTTCTCTTCACTTGCTTGCTCGCTATCTCCTCACCAACTTTCACGCTGTTATAGGCGCTTGATTGATGATGTCAATTAAGCGGCTGCGACAGCTTCATGTAGGAATGCACTTCGACTAATCAGCGACGATCCAAGTTTGTAATCTCGTTTTGTGCTTGTGTATGTATGTTACTAACATTGATCTTGTCGCTCTTTAACAGGCGTTTACTTAATTCGATTAGTTCGTGTTAGCGGCATAGATAAAGCCGTCAAATATGACGGAAGCAAATTGCAGAGTTCATCACATCTACTGATTAATGGTCACAACGCGTGCATTTGCAGATGATAGACATCGGATAAACGAAGAATGTAGAATGATTATTGCAAAGCGCAAAATTACTTAGTAATATAGAAAAAAAAGTATTATGAGTTGTTGTAGAATGCTGTAGATCAAGTGGCCATCAAACATAAATGGATTGAGAAGTTACTGCGCAAAAACAGAAAGAAACAAAAAATAATTATTATTATTGTCAGCGATGTAATTGAAAATCTTTGTGCTATGCGTTAATTAACCTACAAATAACTCATAAAATACCCAGACACCCAAGAATGTATACAAGTCGAAGCTAATAAATCAAAACTGAGTGCACTCAAGGATTTGAGCTGAGCTGCTAGTATTTGTTTATACCGAAATGTCATAAATTTTGTACGCGAACTTTAAACAAAGTATTACTTTCACTCCTCCCTCAACAGATGTGGAGTAGGATTTATGATCGTCTTGTTCGTTTTAATTATGGCAAGACAGCAGGCACTCGTATTTTTTACTCGTCACTTATATGCTTCTTGTTGCCAGCTTTAATTAATAATAATTGAATGAGAGTTCACATGTCATGGGGGGAATTGAGAAGTGCACAACTGTTGAGACGTAAAAATAAAAAAATATTATTAAATTATGTTTGTTTCTACAATATAATGAATCACGGCAGGCGGTGATAAAATTTGTGGTTCTTTTGAAGAAAACAATTTTTGTTTGGATGATATTTATGACTTTTAAAATCACTTAAGATATTTAAAAAATTATTATTGAAGTGATACTTGTCGCTTCCTTTTTCCTGTGGCCGCATGTGTTATGTTTTTCGGCGAATAAGATTGTCTGAAGAGTGCAACTCTGTTCAGGAGAAACAATTCTCACGTAGAGAAGTCGGTAGATGCTTGTGCTGTTTTCTCATCTTTTTTTGAAGATGAGTACGTTAGTCTCCTATAGAAAGTCATAGGATTATAACATAGTGTATCGGACATAGAAATTTATCGAGTTCGAAAATATTAAGAGCTATATCGATTCAAAAGATTCTTTAAAAAATCTAGATTAAGTCCAAAATTGTCGTAATTTGTGTTTATAATAATGTTACGATTCTGACACAGTTTTTAAACTAATTTTTACAACTTTTTCATAAAATTTTTTATATGTTTGTAATTTTTTTTTCTATGTAGCGTACGGGTTTTAAAAATTGGTGATACTCATCAATCTATAGAAAACTGTTTGAGGAACTTAAAAAGTTTCTTTCAAAATTGTATCAGAATCTTAGCATGCTTTAAAAATCAAATTACGGAAATTGGGACTTACTCACTAAAATGTACAAGAGGAAACACGACTGTTCAATTTAATCAAAAGTATTCAAGTGCTAATTTATTTCAGGTTAATTGATTTTGACAGTTCTCATCTGTCAGTGATAATACATTACATCAGTGATAATACATTACATCTTCCCCTTTTTATTTCTAAAATCTAATGATTGGTAACAATCAATTGGTTTTGGACGGCGTTTGCTCCTGCGTGAGGGATCAGTGTCCACTGACTGATTGTCACCACTTAAAATTACATCTCCACTTTTAGTTATTTCTTTGTTGTTACAATTATCATGCTGATCATGGCTTTTCGAATCATATTGTGAACTCACATTTTCTTTCAAATTAACAAATCTCTTAAAATTTTTCTTTTTTCGTATTTGATTTACATGAATATAACGAATATGATTATTTATTCCTATTAGATACCTTAAGTTAGATATCTTTTTTTAATAACAGCTGGTATCCATTTAACAAATTCTTTGAAATGATTCAAATAATATACTATCTCCCCAACTTTATAATCATACTTTACACTTTTCTTCTCATCAGCATTTTTATGAGTAGTATGATTATTGTTTGAGTTCGAATTTTTAGTATTATATTTCTTAAACTTAACATTTTTTTCACTTTTTAATAAATCTAATACAGTTCTAGGCTTGTATGCGAACAACATTGCTGAAGGTGACTGACCGGTTACTGTTGTTGGTGTGTTGCGGTAGTAAAGTAAGAACTTTTTTACTTTTTTATCCATGGATAGTGAACTTTCTTTACTCAGACAATATTTTTTGAAAACTGCTTTGATTGTGCGAACACAGCGTTCCGCCAACCCGTTTGATTCCGGATGATACGGTGGACTCTTACAAACTTTAATGCCATTATATTTACAAAACTGAATGAACTCTACTTTGAAATGGTGGACCATTATCACTAACTATATTTTTTGGATAACCGAAATATTCAAAAACACTGACTAACTGATCTATTACGCGTGATGCTATAGTGGAACTCATAATTTTTATTTCACAGGATTTCGTAAATGAATCCACCATCAATAGAAATTTCTTGCCCGCAAAATCAAAAAAGTCAATATGGACTCTCTCAAAAGGAAATTCAGATTTTTTCCAAAGTGTTTCGGTTTTGTGTTTATTCGGTGTTCTTGTTTGTTGGCAAATTTCACAGCCATTAACATAATTTTCGATATCTTTAGCACAATTATTCCACCAAACATAAGATCTTGCTACCATTTTCATGCGAATAATTCCCATATGACTTTCATGAAGCGTCTTCAAAGTATGAGTTTGTAAACTTTTGGGAATAATTACTCTCGAAAAGTAAAACAGACAATTGTCTTCAATTGACAATCTAGCTCTATTGGAAAAATATTTTTTAAATTTGTCCTCAACTTGTACTGGCCATTTATTTTTTACGAAACCATAAATGTGCGACAAAATTGGATCAACCCTTGTTTCTTGAGCGATTTCCTTTAAATCTAAAGGTAGTTCATTGGAAACATTTAGAAAATTAATTGAGATATTTTTTACTTCCGTTTTTTCATTTACCAACGGCAAACGAGACAATGCATCTACATGAGACATTTGGTTTGCTCTCTTGTGTTTGATTTCGTACTGATACATAGACAATTCAACCGACCAGCGTTGTAAGGGCGCTGCTGCCACTGCGTTATTTGACTTTTTTGGATTGAAAATTTCTTTAATGACTAAATTATCTGTAAAAATGGTTGCCCAAACAAATACTTATGAAATTTTCTTATTGCAAAAATAATCCCTAGCCCTTCGCGATGGACTTGTGAATAATTTTGCTCAGCTGGCGATAATGTGGATGAAGCAAACAAGACCGTTTCTCTTTGCCATTTACAACATGGGAGAGAACTGCTCCTACACCATAGGGACTTGCGTCAGTTGATACAATTATTGGTTTCTTAGGGTTATAAAGTTCCAATATGTTATCTTCCACAATAAATTGCTTACTTTTTTCGAATACCGTTTGACATTCATCATTCCAGTGGAAGGGAACTTCTTTTTTTAACAATCGGTATAGAACGTTAAGTTCCGTGGACATATTTGGAACAAATTTTCTATAATAGTTTAAAAGACCCAGATACGATTGTAATTGTTGCAAATTAGTTGGTGCTGGTGCACTAACAATAGCTTTAACTCTCATTTGATTCGGTTCGACTTCGCTATCTGTTAGACAATGACCCAAATATTCAACAGATGTTTTTAAGAATTTACTTTTTTTAATATTAATTTTAACATTGAATTTGGACAGACGATCGCAGACTTTATAAACGTTATCAATGGCCTGTTGTTGATTTAAACCACCAATAATTATATCGTCCTGAAAGACCCTAACATATTCCATACCATTTAATATCTGGTCCATAACAGACTGAAATATAGACGCAGCGCAGTTCACACCAAAGGTTAATCGTTTGTATGCATATAATCCGTTTTGTGTATTTACTACTAACATTTTTTTAGAATCATTGGATAACTTTAATTGTTGGTATGCTCCTTTCAAGTCAATAATCGAAAAATATTTACAGTTCGCAAAATCTGCAAATATATCTTCAACCAGCGGCAAAGGATAATGGGCAAATTCGAGACACTTATTCAGCGATGCTTTTCCATCGAGACAAATCCTTACTTCCCCGTTTGATTTCGCAACAATTACAATGGGACTTGCCTATTGGCTATACTGAATCGGTTCTAAAATTTCTTCTTTACACAAACGATCAAGTTCCTGACTAACCTTTTCGCGCAATTTGAATGAAACAGTGTACGCGGCATGAAAAACAGGTGTCTTATTTTCTTTTAAGACTAAATCCACCTCAAAATTTTTAATGACTTCACTAATTTTTTCATCAACTATGTTGGGGTATCTACTTTTAATTTGTTCAAATATATCATCATGTTCGATTGAGTTTATTACATTTCGTTCAAACCTGTTCCGCCAACCAATAAACAATTGGTCCATCCATGGTCTACCCATCTTACTTCTTGCCGATGTCAACGACAGACATTTTTAAATTTACTACAACATCCCGATGTGCCACTTCAGCAATGAATGATCCACACTCCAATATTTTTTGACCTGAAAAAGTTATTAAATTGTTGTAAGACTTAACTAATTTAACATTTTCAAATTTCTCATCAAACTCATCTTTTGAAATGATAGAAGTGGACGCTCCACTATCGACTTCCATTTCAATGACAGTGTTGTTGACATTAGCACTAACGTAGCAGGCTTCACTTGGACCTTGGATGTTGTTTATGACTTTGATCGATTCTGACGATGTGCGAAGTGAAGAAATGTGCCCTTTACGTTTGCACTTAAAACATTCCCAGTTGATTGCAGGACATTTATTTTCATCGTGCTTCCTTCCACACCGTTTACACTTGTTGAACTTTTCATCAGATGACTTTTCCGGTTTCGGTACCACTTTCTGATTTTTGTGCTTCCAATCATTCTTTTTTGCGGATGAATGTTTGTCTCTTTTAACGTTAATCTCATTTTTTAGACTGTTGACTGTATTTGAACGCATTTCTATTTGACCTTGTTTGGTTAACTCCAACTGTAGTGCAATTTCACATGCTTTGTCAAAATTTGAGGTTAAGTCATCCATTAATTTTTGTTGGATTCGCTCACTTCTTAGACCTCTTATTAGCTGATCTAATAATTCCTCATTTAGATGCTTTTGTTGTAAATATGCAACATCTTTAGCATGTTACGTTGTAATAAAATCACCAAACTCACATTCTTGAGACAAAAATTTTAACCTCACAATGTAATCAGAAATTGTCTCACCTTCTTCTTGCATGGCGTTAAAAAATGTATACCTCTCCGAACGCTTATTTCTTTTCGGTTGATAATATTCGCTCAATATTTTCATTAATTCCGCATATGTTTTCTGACTTGGCAATAGAGGTGTTGTTAGTTTTTTTCAAAGCTCATAGACTTCAGCTCCGCACATAGTAATGAACAGCGGCGCCTTCAATTCATCGGAGATTTTGTTGCAAATCAAAAATTGATCCATTCTGTCCTTGTATCCAGGAAAATCACCACCAGGTACGAATGGTTCTATAAATCCAATAAAATTGTTGGTCATTTTGCTGCTATCACTTTTATCACTCGTGCCTGTAACACGTGTATTTGTGCTTGCGCTACTCGACAGCTGACTTGATTTTTCCGCTTTCACTTCAATTGTATTATTTTCTTCAACTGATCGTTTTTCTTTTTCAGCTGGATTCATTGCATATTTTTTTGACGAAAATAATTATTTTCTTTGCACATGTAATTCTTTATCCTCGTCGCCATAAAATGTACAAGAGGAAACACGACTGTTCAATTTAATCAAAAGTATTCAAGTGCTAATTTATTTCAGGTTAATTGATTTTGACAGTTCTCATCTGTCAGTGATAATACATTACATCAGTGATAATACATTACACTCACTCTCTATTCTTGAAGAATATTTTGGCCCAATGTAGCTTTTTGCTGAAAAGCTATTGAAAAAATTTATTTCTTGATGCTGCGAAAATTTTAATTGTTTCGGAAACGTTAATAAATATATATTTTTAACTTGCAGTATGTAAAAATATCCAACAACTTTGAAATAATCTCTATCTTCTCTGAGGCAAATTCACTATATTTATCTTCCTATGGGCTTTAGTAAGAATTTCAACATCAGCAACAATTAATATTTTTCTCAGGCATGCTGAATGATTAGTTTTAAGTTTCCATAATGCGCAAATAACTATGTGTTTGGTTTAAAGAGAAGAAAATGTCAAGCGTATGTGCCACTCCTTAGAATTTTCGTTCACCAGCAGATCTTCGTTAATCTTACCATATTTCATTTTTCTGACCTATAATATGTCATCCCACCCAAAATTGTATGGTCGATACCACGTCTGTGCTCCCTTAAGTTGAGCGACATTGAAAGATTGGCAAGCTTTGAATATTTAGTTGAACTTTTGGTCGCTTTTTTGTTGCATTTCCGATGGAAACAATAATATATACATTTCATGAGCCTATCAAATTTATAGCAAAATACTAAACTCTATTTCAAGACTTTTCATTGCCAATATTTACATTCACACTATTAGATTTTTTGGCGGTTATTTGACCCACAACCTCATATCTGAACGAATCGGTTATAAGGCGGCTTTATGGTATAGTGTAAGTATTCCGTTTTCGAAGATTTTACAAGTGTGAATATTTATTTGACATCAGTGTATAGAGTATGAAAATTCACGCTCTTAGGTGATTTGTTTAAGTATTTATGATCCAAAACCACATATCTTAAAAACTCAGTTGTATTAGAGCTATATGATATCGTCAAACAATATAGCTGGTTCCGACAAATGATCAATACATTACAAAAATACATCCGCATGAGAAGTTTCGTTCAAATATCTCAAAAATTGAGAGACTAGTTTGCGTTCGGTATGCATTTTAGTGGATATTTCTCTTTTACTTCTGATAGTTACGTACTTTGGAACAAATTTGATATACCATTTCATGTACATGGAAGGTATACAAATATCACGGCATCTTAGTATTCAATCTAAATTTTATCCGAGGTACTGAGAATTATGGTTTTATTAATGTTGAGGTTAGGATACTCTTCTATCCTAAGTGTAAAGGTAAGAACGAGAGGTACGTAGCACTAGTTTTTACTTCGTATATGCCTGAAACTTCATTTTGAATTCCAACATAGAGATTTCTGTTACTAAGGTAAGATCTGAGAGGGAAGACAGTAACTTTTTAATTTCATATAGCAGTTCTGAGTGCCAGATTTTGTCAAATGCCTGCTGAGTATCTGGAAAGAATGCTGGACACATATTTTTTGTTCCAAGGTGTAGTGTATAGTTTTAGTTAAAATCTGATATTGATCAGGTGGACCGTACTTCTAACTAAAACCAAATTGGTGATCTAGATTGGTGTTTTTCCAACTCTGGTAGTAATCTTCGAGAAAATATTTTGTAGAATATTTCCGAAATACTGTCAGTAGACTTATTAACTTGTATGAGGATATCTAATTTTCGGCTTTGGTAGGCTTTGGTATCATTATTATTTCAACACATTTCCAATGCGTAAAGAAATGGTTTAAAGCTACACTTTGAAAACAGTACGAAAAGCTACAAGCTTTTCTTTGGAAGTTTTTTAATTGTCCATATATCATCACCAAGGGAATTTATTCTTTTCATTGGTAAAATTGCAGCTTGAACCTCTGAGACTTTTACGAAGACTTTAGACTTCTGCATTGGGCATTTAAGTGATGGGAAAGAGCGTGTCCTTTATTTTCTTTTGATGAATGCTGTTAATGTTTCTTTCGGCGATCTGTCCTACTGGTGGTCGTTTTAAATATTTAGAGGCCTTCCTGATGCTATGTTCATTTTCTCTTTTTGATGAACATTTTTAAGGTACACTCAAATCGCTTGGATTACAATTAGTTTAGGTATAAGCTTATAGGTTGCTTTGATAAGTGGTATTTTGTCATTTGGATCTCTTCTGCATTGACAAATCAAAGTCTGTTCTTGTTTTTTACAAGCTCAGATATTAAATCTGAATATGGTAGCTTATTTCTTAATGATTCAGAAGTTTTGCTGCAAATATGAGGTGAAGTTCAAAAGGCGGCTTTGAGTATTTTGCTGGTGAAGCTCTCTACAGTATCATTTAAGTATTATTTGCATGTTAAATGTTTTTTGAGATTCTAGCCGAGCTTTTATTAATTAAAAATGAGAGCTGAGGTCGTAAATGTTGAGAAGCCTGGAGTCGGTATTGAATAAATCTATTACATCCGGATTTTTCTTGGGTCAATAAGTAAAACTACAAGCGGATAAAAAAGTTTAAGTTCTTTTCTGTGATGAATTTGTACAGCACGCGTCCTTGGTATTAATGAGACAATCGCCCTACCGAAGGTGTTTAAAGTCTAAATCCAATGCATGTGTTAGGTATTTTCTAGTGTACAATTCCAAATAGATCTACTTTTTGCTATTCAAATGTTCAAATGTAAAAATAGCGGCTAAATATTAGCGTACTTAGTAGTTATTGATTAGTAAAAAAAAGAATAATACAACAACAGATTACATGGCAGACGTTGGATTAAGTTGTTAGAGCACTCGCCTGTGATGCCAGAATCCTTCGGTTCGATTCCTGGCAAAAGAAGTCTGATGAGCAGATGTGGTGATCTCCGAAACAGCTATCACTTTACCAATTTTTCTTTGTTGTATAACAAAAATATTCAATTCAAAAAATTCTAACAAAATAGGCATTTGAATAAAACTCATTTACTTATAACTACAAATTTAATTATATTTTAAGCGTTTTTAACCGATTTCGTTAATACCAAGTCAACTTGTTTATTTTGTTGTTGCTTTCCATTTAATTTGATTATTACCAATTTAATATTCTTTTTAGAACATGGAAGAAAGTGTGTTTCCCTTATTTATTTTCATATTAATACGAAAAAACTCTATGTAATTCAAAATAAATATATTTTACTCAATCAACCGTTGCAATCATCTTGTCTGACCACATTTCTTCAAGTGATATTCCCACATTTTTCATTATGCCACCACACATACTTTTTTACAATATAAGCACTTCATTTTCCACCTGAACGCACCCAATAATACTTCAATTGCAAATTTTCGCAACCATAAAAGAGCGCAATCGACAAACTCTCTGCACATAAATAATCCAAAATTGTCAACAAAATCGCACGCCATCGCGCGAAAGTAATGAGATGACTGATCGCGATTGAGTTTGATAGCTACATGTGTGACTCTGGTGTGATTTGTGTACATGCGTATGTGTTTTTGCTGTTGTTGTTTTTTATTTACATCCAAATTTGTAGCACCGGGCACTGGGTGCCAATTAAGATGCCGTTTTTAGTGAAGCATTTATACAATTTTGTCACCATGTCGGCGAGCATTTATTTTGCATTCATTCGACGCCGAACCGCGTCTACAAAATCAATTTCAATTTTGAATGCAAGATTCAGTATTTATTTATGCTGCGAAACAAACTCTAACTTCAATTTCAATTTCGATTCTGTGTAACATCGAAAATCCACAACTAATCCAAATTAAATTTACATGAAAATAAAATTTTAGTTAACGCTGGTACGAGCAACCATTACAAATATATATGTAAAAAAAATATTTACGAGGATAGTGCCATGAAAAACGAGATTGAAGTACCGTTTATTCAAAGCACTGCACCATAAACCATCCTAGCAGAATTATTTATTGCTCTATTAAGCAGTCTCATTCAGTTGAAAATCTACAAATGATCTTAGATAGCAAACTCAACTGAATCTGAAATATGGTAAAAAGACCGAGGAAGGCTACTTATCTACGCTTGCCAAGCAGCCATGGGAAAGAGATGGAATTTAAACCATATATTGTACTGTGGATTTAAACAGCGTTAGTCACATATAGCCGAAAAGCTACTACTACAAAACCGCACCAGAAAAAGCTCAGTGGTCCGCGGCTATTATCTAGAGCTTTGGCATCGTCTCTCTTAAAAGCCCTGGTACTCCTATAATTCCCTCCTCTCGATCTGTCAAGCTTCAAGTGATCTGGAACGCAATAAAATTGAACGCAACTCAACCTTGAAGGAATAGCAAAATAGCACACATCCGGGAATTATCTCTAGTGCAGTTGTCAGAAGAGCTCAACAGATGTCGACATCAGTGAAGCTTCTGCAACATTAATGAGCGTCTTGTATAGTTTGTTTCTGGTTTGTCGAAAGAGAACTTAACTTTTCAATTGCCTACTCAAGCCAAGTAGGATTCTGCTGCTGGATTTGAAGGACGACATTATTTGTGTTGTTGATGCTGGTTCTATGATAGACGGCTTAGGAGTTATCACTGTCAACAGCGGCGTGGGAGCCGAGTCGTGTGTGCAACGACTATTTATTTGATGACAGGAGATATTTCGTCTTGTCCTCGCTCATCACGAGTAAAAAGCACTAACAGTGCTTTTGTTGTGGCCAAGGATATCAATATCATCGACATACGCTAGGAATTGTACACTTTTTTAAAATATTGTACCATTTCTATTTAGCTCTGCAGCTCGTATTATTTTTTCCAGCATCTGGTTGAAGAAAGGACACGATAAAGAGTCCCCCTCGTTTCGTACCGAACCGTTCGGAGAGGTTCTTTTCAATTCTGGCTGCACTTGTGGTATCCTCCTTTTTGTGCTCTCGTAGGCAATTTTAAAATCGATGAAGGGGTGGTATTTAACAACATTTGGATGAGTGCTCCCAGAGAGAAGGTGTGCAATCGAGTAGAAAACTGCTCGGCTGCCTACAGTGATTGCAGCTTTTCGACTTCGATCCTTTTTTGTGCTTGTTGACATAAGTTCTTTGCTGCACAGAGGCGAGAACTTATCTTCGCTGCTAAAAGGTAGTGATCCGAGTCGATATTTGATCCTCGAAATGTACGCACGTCTCGAGACATTTCTTCCGTCTGTCATAACATGATTGCGCGTTTTTCGATCCGGGGACAAAGATATTATATGTAGCTTTGTGTATTTTCTTGTGCCGAAATTTGGTACTACAGACATAAATATTTCGGGCCCCACCGGAGTCAATCAGTCAATCCCCGTTTAGGGATATTTTGTTGTGGAGGCTTCGCTTTGATGCGGATTGTGGCTAGACGTTCATCCACCATGGTGAATGTCAGGACTAGATTTCATAACTTCTTACAGTTTTATACGGCACACTAAATTGAGAAATTGAGAATGGGATTGGAACTTTACAGCGGTATCAGAGTGGGCCCATAGGACTAAGTGCTTTGGTAGCTGACCAACAGCCGCAAAAACTCAGCTCAAGCAGTCTCGCTTTCGAAGAACCACATCTTCTATACATTTCAACGAGCATTATCAAAAATTACAAACAGTAAGCCACTGTTCAGCATCGTAAAACCGTAGTGCAGGCACTACAGTGTTACCGGTGGATTTGTTGGCAGTTGCATAGCAGCTTTCGTTGTCCTATTGGTAGTGCCGACTTCTGTTTACATACCCCGCGTAATGTAATTGTCAATTTGTGTTGGTTTGCCATTTTGACATTTTTATGTCGAATTTGTATGAAAACAAGTTGACAATTTGTTGAAATAAGATTTGTGATCGTACGAATTGATAGTTGGTTGGTTGAGCTGAATTGAAGGTGAGTTGAACTCTGTTTGGTGATTTTTGAGTTTGTGAAAAACTGTTAAGTTACAAAATTCATAATAAAAATTCCTTCGGATCTAACTACGGTTTAGAGTGCTCCCAAAATGTCAGCCATTGTCTGTAGGATGTGGTTTTTTTCCGTATTGCCTCCGAAGCGTTTCATGAGAATGTGCGTAAATTATGAAGTAATTTTTTTACTGTAAAAATATCCCTACGCTAAATAATTTCAATTATTTTCTTCAACCTGTAAGACTTTGCTCCCGGCATAGGAAGCATTAATCATTGTACAATAAATTTAAAAATATATATATTTATATTGAAGGTTAGGGGGAATGTCATAACAAAAATTGCATAAATTAAATTAACTCCACCACACAAACACACACACTTATGGATGCCAATAAATTATATAAAAAATGACAGCAGGAATAGGAAAAAATTATGAGCAGTCGCAACTGTCAGCGACTGACTGCATTTTCAAGTGCTACTCAAAACAAACTGACGTTTCTGCTTAGTGCTCCAACGCACATCCATGCGGTTGAGGTATGCAGTCAAGGTTCTGATGTCGTCAGTTCGAGACAATTAGAGGCGCGGTGAGTCATTGGTGAAAATATGAAAACAAAAACAACGGATATTTGCTGGAACAAAATGGTTTTGCATACTTGCCACATATTATATATGTACTCATACAGATTTATCCATTTAGTGTTTTCGAAAGTGCAGGGCTGTATTTTGACATCTGTCAAAGTTAACTGTCAAACCAAGCATGTTTTGTTTAAATACAGACATTTATGAAAATGGATTGCTTAACAACCGCACAACACGTTGAAATTTACCACAAAAAATGTGATTCTAACTTGACCACGTTTTGTGAGATTATAGTGCACATAACTACTCAAGCAATTGCTAAAATTTTGAAGAAATTTTAAGAGACTGGATCGGTTACAGATATTTTATGGCCTGTGCATCATCGTTTTACTAGTTCCACCTCAAAAATCGCTGATTTAAGTGAAAGTGTAGACGAAACCCCGAATGTGTATGTTTGGTTACTTGAAAAATGAGCAGTGGACCTCGAATTTTCACAATAAAATTTTCATCAGCGACGAGGCACATTTCTCAATCGGTGGATGTTTAAATAAGCAAAATTGTCGAATTTGTAATTCAAGTAATTGAAGAAAGGCCATTACACCAAAAAGCTTACTGTCTGGAGATGTGATTGGACGTTGCTTCTTTGAAAACGATAACGGCAAGACTGTCATTGTCAATTCGGAGCGTTATGGCCGTATGATCGACGTTTTTTGGCCTACAATTGGTACGACTTGGACAATATGTGGTTCCAACAAAGAGGGGACATCCAATATGTGCTAAGAAGTGGTCGAAAAATACCTCAAACGGATCGAAGTTTGCAAAAATTCCCGAGACGGCCATTTTATTGTTGTAGTATTTCACATATGATGCCAAGTTTCAAACCTTATGATAAATAAGAAATTTCATGAAAAAATAAATATTTCAAATGCACTTTATTTACGGTTATTTTAGAAACTGCAAAATGCATAACCCTGTGTACGTACATGTATGTACTTATCTTTGTCTAGTGTACACCTACACATAAATCTATATGAAGTTGACGTGTTTGAAATTAAAGAGAGCATGACATTTTATGACGCTACCGTTTCGTCTGGTGTGGCAACGCTTGCATTGATGCGACTGAAGTTTTCAATATTCTTATGCTTATTTTCAATATGAACGTACATACATGTACATGAATTTGTAGTTGCTTAAATTTGTACATATTTATTTGCAAACGCTGTGTGGCATCCATCCATGAGCACTGTTGCATATACATATTAGTAAATAAAAAATGTATGTACATATGTGGATTCCAAAGTGTGCAGCAACATTTGTGGGCGATGGCAGACAATGACAGCCGGTGTCAACAATTTGTTGCTGAAATTGAAATAAAGTATTGGATTTAATGGTCGCTCGGCGCTTAAGAGTTTTCCTTTGCTTGCCTGTGTGTGCATATGTAAATTTATTATTATTATTACTGTGGCGAAAAAGCAAAGCGAATGACAGGTGAAAAAGAGAAGCCGATAGCTGGCGTGTTCTATAGCGAGAAACGAGAACATTCGCTAGCGAGAACGCTTCGATTATTCGTTAGCGAGAACGTCTCGATTATTCTAGACGGTTGGTTGCGAGTGGCCGACTACTATATAAGAGCAACATTCAGCTGCAAAATGATGGAGTCGTGAAGTAAACGCGTTGAAGATTACATTACAGTAAAGTAATAAACAGTAAATTGTGATTGTAAATAGTGAAGTAAATTGTATTGAATTGTGAATTACTGAGAAATAAAAGGACATTAAATAAAATCTTTATAAATAAAGAGACTGCAAATTAAGTTGGCGATTTTTATTTAACAATCCAGAGATCGTACCCGAAGGATTTTGGGAAATCATCGAGGCTGATTCAGCAAAATCGTAACAATTGGTGTCAGAAATGGGATTGTTAAATAAATCCCAAAGGATAATAATTGAAAAATGGTGAAGATTCAGGATTTGACGATACCTCCTCTCAAGAAGGAGTTGGCAAAGCGAGGATTGTCTACAAGCAATGGAAGTTGAAGGCATCGACTTGAACCAGTACGAATTCCGTCGCGAGGATGAAGATATATCCTTGAAAGATATTGACAAGGAAGAAGCTAGTGATTCTGCGAAAGGGTTGGAGCCGCCATCAATTAAGATTCAGGAAGGTGCTCCTGGCTCATCTAACGGTATGGACATGAACATGTTGTTGGCTGCAATTTCACAAATCAGTGCCAACATGCCACAAATCAATGACAACATGTCACAAAATCTGGATGCACAGGATGCCCGTAATTCACAAAATATGTCTGAAATGAAAGCCAGCATCTCACAAAAGATGGATGAACAGAATGCCAAGCTGTCACAAAAGTTTGATGGATTAGAAGGAACAATCGCACAAATACAGCAAGATCTGGTGAAAGAGAATGCAGAACTTAAGGAAAGACAGAATCAAATCGAGGAGAGACAAGAAAAAATAGAGGAGCTAATTAAGACCAAAATCAACGAGCTCGAGCGACGTGTCCGAGATATGCAGTTGCATCGTCCAGCCAGATCGATTAACGGCCCGTGGGTAGAAGCACCATCCTTTGACGCACAGCTCCATTCCAGATCTTCAGGCTCCAGTTCGAGAAGACGGCTGAGTTAAATAATTGGGACATCGAGGAAGAATCCGCTGCGTTATTTCTTGCGTTGAAGGGACCTGCAGCGGAAATTTTGCTGACTATTCCCGAATATGAGAGAGATAACTATGGCGCAGTAATGCGATCCCTGGAAAGACGATATGGTTGCGAGCATAGGAGGCAAATTTACCAGATGGAGCTGGAACAGCGTGACCAAAAACATAATGAATCTCTGCAGGAATATGCTTTGGAAATCGAGAGATTGGCTCATTTAGCCACAGGGCACGCGTCGGCTGAATATCTCGAAAGATTAAAAATCCAGAGGTTCATCAGCGGAATTAAAGACGTGTACACCAAGCGAGAGACTTATGCGAATCCAAAGTTAACATTCGCTGAAACTGTTGCATATGCTCAGACACGTGAAGCAGCGGCACTGCTATGTAAGCCAGCCTGCAAAGTGAAGCGGTTGGAGGTAGAAACACCAGATGTGAGAACTGAAATATTGAAAACTTTGAAGTCGATAGAAGGAAAGAATCGTTCTGGTGTCAAGAATCAAGGTGGAAAGTGCTTCAGTTGCGGAGAAGCAGGTCTCTTCGCACGCGAATGCAAGTCGGGCTCAAAAGCTTAGGGTATAATAAACGTCCGGCGAATAACAATTACACGAGCAGGAAAGTGGGAGGCAAGTCAATTAAGAAAATTTCAGCAGGAAGACCCAGACTTGGAACTGGTAATACACGGAGTGGAGGTGAACAGACGGCCAAGTAAAGAGCAAATGGCAGTGGAAAGTCCCATCGCGAAGGCATACTGGGCCCAATGGAGCAGTTTAGAGTTGATATCCGACTGTTTGCATAGAGTATGGGATAGTGAAAATGGCCAGTGCTCTAGGAGACTAATAGTAGTTCCGAGGTTAAGAATTCCGGATATTCTTAAGGAATTCCATAATGGTCCTAGTGGAGGGCACCTAGGCATTAAAAAAACGCTGGAGAAAATCAAGCAGCGGTTCTATTGGGTTGGCTGTCGTCAATCGGTCGCTGAGTGGATTGCTAATTGAACGGAGTGCATAGCAGCTAAAGGACCAAAGTCACGAAGTCATGGGCAGATGAAGCAGTATAACTCAGGTTCACCATTTGAGCGGGTTGCCATGGATGTAGCCGGTCCATTCCCTATGAGCAGACAAGGAAACAAATACGTTCTTGTGGTTATGGACTACTTTAGTAAATGGCCTGAGGTCTACCCAATTCCAAACCAGGAAGCGGAAACAGTTGCGGATGCATTCACTCACAATTGGGTTACCAGATACGGTGCGCCTATAGAATTGCATTCAGACCAAGGAAGAAACTTTGAATCGGCGGTGTTCCAGGAGTTGTGTCAGATACTTGGTATTCGAAAAACACGAACGACAGCCCTGCATCCTCAATCAGATGGCATGGTAGAGCGATTCAACCGTACCCTGGAAGAGCACTTGCGGAAAGTAGTGGACGAGCATCAAGATGATTGGGATGTACACATACCGCTTTTCCTGATGGGATATCGATCCGCAGTGCATGAAACAACAGGTCAAACACCTGCGAGGATACTGTTTGGTAGTGAACTTCGGTTGCCTAGCGATTTAAAATTTGGAATAATGGGGAAAGAAGCATTCACTGTTCTCGAGGAAGAGTTAAGAGAGATACATGCTCTTGTGAGACAGCGAACTCAAATTATCGGTGATAAAATGAAGACTAGGTATGACAAGGCGATGTGCTCCGAAGGTTTCCAAAATGGAGATTTGGTGTTGCTGTACAATCCACAACGGAAGATGGGTTTGTCCCCAAAACTTCAATGCAATGGGGAAGGTCCATACAAGATAATCAAACTACTAAACGACGTAGTGTATTGAATCCAAACCGTTGGGAGGCCAAGAAAAAAGATGAAATTGGTTCACCTAGAAAGGCTTGCTGCTTTTGGAACTGCGAATATGTCTCATCGGGACGATCAGACCTAGGTGGAGGGCAGTGTGGCGAAAAAGCAAAGCGAATGACAGATGAAACAGAGAAGCCGATAGCTGCCATGTTCTATAGCGTGAAACGAGAACATTCGTTAGCGAGAACGCTTCGATTATTCGTTAGCGAGAACGCCTCGATTATTCTAGACGGTTGGTTGCGAGCGGCCGACTACTATATAAGAGCGACATTCAGCTGCAAAATGATGGAGTCGTGAAGTAAACGCGTTGAAGATTACATTACAGTAAAGTAATAAACAGTACATGTGATTGTAAATAGTGAAGTAAATTGTATTGAATTGTGAATTACTGAGAAATAAAAGGACATTAAATAAAGTCTTTATAAATAAAGAGACTGCAAATTAAGTTGGCAAATTTTATTTAACAATCCAGAGATCGTACCCGAAGGATTTTGGGAAATCATCGAGGTTGATTCAGCAAAATCGTAACATTATAATAAGTTTAACTTTGTTTTAATTTTTTTTTAAATTCTGTTTCTAATTTTTAAAATGTTTTTATAAAAATAGCTCTCGTAAATTTTTTCTTTAATTACGCAAACATAATTTTCAGTAAATTAACCTCAACTTATATCTAATTTTCCACTAAACGATCATAAATGCCACATTTTTAGATATTAGAATCGCAAGTTGACATAATGTTGTAGTTATTGTAGCGGGATGAAAAATGTTACGTATTTCGGGGTCAAATCTGGATAAGTAAGAATTGAGTCTAGTACATTATTCAAACCCTATTATATTATTATTCCATTCAAAGCAAGAAGGTTAATAGAGATTTTGAGATAGTATCTTTGAATGGAATGGAATCCGTAAAGTTAAATACTTTCCTTCTGATCTGCAACTATTATCCTTGCGGTAGTATCCCCATAGTTAGAACTTGCCCCGACCAACATTATGCTGATGATGGTCTTTTTGTAATGCTCAAGTAACATTCAGCTGTTCTGAGTACGTTCCTATTAACTTTACGAAGATTCCACGTGAGAAGTTTGATGAGAACACTAAATGGAGTCTAGCAAACTTTTACATGCCTCTATGATTCCTGATACTTTTTTACTTCTCTACCATCAAAAACCACTGCAACTTGCTGTCTAATACGATGTCCAAGTACTTTGTGCTTAATAAGCGGTCGTCCTCGCGTGGTTCGATCCAATTCAGCCATAAAAAAATTCTCGCGAACGCATTCGCAGAAATCCCGTTAGAAAATAGATCAATGTCAAGACTTATCCGAGATGATCTTCACATGAAAGCCTTCCGTCGGTCAACTGGTCATCTTGTTGTTTTTTGTAACCGCAAAAAGTATTACCTAAATTGGTTTTCGAAGAATATTGACAGTTCTTGGCGGGATAAAAATCCGGATCGTTCCGGTATAAAGACCCGACTTTCGTGGGAACTATTGGATTTTAGTCGGCTCTTACGACGGGCATGCCTTACGGCGGGTAAATTTTTGAACCCCTATCACGCAGGGATTAACTAGTCACCTTCTGAGAACGCGCTTGAAACAAATTAGGCTCAACAAATGCAAGCGGTTAATGGCCATTGCGCAAAAATGTGCCAGCAGTACGTTTTAGAAGTCAAGTAGTACTGTTTTCGATGGAGAGCACTGGATCTTCCAGCAAAATTCAGCTCCAGCACAGCAGGCAAAAACCAAAATAATATTCTTAGTTTCATAGCTGCAGGTGATTGGCCGTCGGGTGGTCCAGATTTGAATCCTTTGGACTACAGTTTGTTCATAAGTATACATAATTTCCTTTCTTTCAGCTACTCCGTTCTGGCGAAGATAATCTCTAGGTTTTCCAACGCTAAGGAGCAAGATATAAAATTAGAATTAAGCAGCAATTTTTTCAGCCAATTGAAGATGACTTACGAGAAAACTGTAATTCTGGAAAACCATTATGTTTTTCGTTTTTCAGGTTAATTGTCACCATCGCCATATGCTAGCTCGTCCTTCTTGCGCTGGTTTGGACACGTTAAGTACTTTCTAATCCAGCGTCCATGTATTAGGATTTAAGGTGTTATGGTATTTAATCAGTCATTAGCAATCAGCCCCGCTTAACCAACGAGCACCTCCAAGATAAAATATGGATTTGAGTTGAACGGTTTCTTCTCTAACTGGCTCACCCATTTCAATGTTTCGATAGTCAGATTTCCGTAAGTATTGTTTTTGATCTGTCCAGAACGCAGGGGACCAACTCTATCCAAATTATATTGAAATTAATTCGAAATAGATGCCTAACAATAACTGAATCTTAAAAGCTGCATTAAATTATAATGAGAAATTAACAGCGAATAGACAGCTGGCTCAGCGTTGCTCTTTAAAAGGCTGAAGTGGAGGTATCTTCAGGTGGGCTTGAGACATTCCAGAGGACAAGATTTTTGACAAGGTTTTGTTATGTGCATTTGTGTGATAATTTCTATCTCTTCTTTGATTGGGCGTATGTCTTTTAGATCTCTGTGGATATTTTCTTATTGGATATATCATGATGCACCCGTTGTAATTCTTAAAGTCCTAAAGCAGTTTGTGATTTTTGTATTATTGCAAATGCAAGCTGCCATATTTAAGCTTAAGATACAGGTTTTTTGATGAAATGTGTCGCATTAATGTTAGGGGTTTGTACAAGCTTTACTTTTACATGTTAACCGTTTTCCAGCCGGCATGCCAAGCTTTTCCTAGGGCTGCATCTTAAATTGATCGCTGATTTGATTTGATGTGTTCCTCTTCCCTATATTGTTATGGTATTCAGATTGGCTGCTACATAGCTCTCGCTCATGAGCTGCTTCCTATTTACTTTCACAGTAATTTTTGCCCACGATAGGCGAATGTTTTCACGGGATGCTTCTTTGTATTACGCCTAGCGAAGTCTTGAATTGCGGTATGGATTTCTTTGTTTCTCTTATGTCCTATGCCCTTATATCTACTACGACTTCTATCTCTTTGCCATGTAAAAAGAGAGCTCACGCTCTCGCTCCCTTGTAGAGTTTACTATGATCATATTTCCTTCGTTAGAATTGTTCCTAAAATTTAATCCTCAATTTTTGTAACGCTAATTCTGTCTGAGTTCAGTTTTGGGACATAAATTTTGGTTTTCTCTTTCTTACCGAATATACTCTATACCACTCAGCCACGAAATCCGCATATGAGTCTCACTTTCATAAAATCTAATTGCTTTAAACCTTCCTAGAAGAGACACAGGCAATATATAAAACTATAACTCACTTTTGAGCACTGCTTCATTTAGAAAAAAAGCTACTTAACTTTATAGCAACTTCAAGTACTTTAAACAATAAAGTAACAACTCAGATATTAAAGACAAAACAACTCATTCCGAACTATTGCCACAACTGTCACTTACCACTTGTCAAAAGGCTATATACAGTGGTGACATGCATGCCATGTCAGCACAATTCTTGTCATTTACAACAATAAATCTTCAAACGAATCGATTTTATATATTCATATATATGTATATATATATATATGTATATATATAAATATATATATATATATATATATATATATATATATATATATATATATATATATGTATATATATATATATGTATATCTTCGGTTAAGTAAGAAACCATAAAGAAATACGAACACAATTTGTTTCGGAAATTAGTGAGCGAGCAATATTACATGTCAGTGGTTTGACAAGCGGTATGTCAAAATTAAAGAACGATAAATATTAAAATGTCAACGTTGACAGTTTGAATGCCCACGTAAATTGGCCGAACAGCGTACTTACGAGTTTATGTTCTAAGCATAAAAAACAATCCAATAAAAAGTGAAATATACATACACAAAATGAGGAAATCAAAAGAAAATTGAGACAACTTCTAAAAGCTTCTCAAAAATATTTTCCAGCTACGGACTGAGTAGTTCTCGAAACATTTAAATTGCTTCATTAATTTTTACCAAATTTGGTAATGCACCGTTAACAGTTTTGTGCGCCGATTGCCAAAAAAATGTCAATACATTCGCGAAAATTCAAACGAAATAGAATAGAAAAAGGTGCAACAACTGTAAAATTGGCTGCGGTTTCACGCCACCAACGCCGTCATGGCCGTCGCTGCCTGCAGTCGAATGACTTTAAGTCAGCAATGCTTGTTGTTGTTGAAAATTTTGTAACTGTTCTTTTTTTGGAAATGGCGCATGCTGCTTGACAAGTTGCACTCGTCGCTCAACAGCAGCAACAACAACAATAACCATTTGACGATCAGCAGGCCAGTAAGTCAAACTAACAATCAACGACAGAAGCGACGTCGTCGTCATCGTTATTGTTGTTGTTTTTTAAGGCTGGCTGGTAGTCAACAACAAGCCGTCAACAACATTTACCAGCAGCAGCAATTATTTTAATGATCATTTTATTTACTTAGCTGAGCTTAGCTTCGCCGCTACTTTTGGTTGACTGGAAGTTTTTAATTTTTTTGTTTTTGAAAATTCTTTTCAAATATGTTTAAATGTTTTCTTGTGTTGCCCAGTTGCGTGTGTGACTAGAATTAATCCTTGTTGCTGCATGCCACTAAGCACATGTCGTAAGCACTTAAATAAGTATGCGGCGGTTGGATTTGCATATTGTTTGCAACTGAAAAAAACTTTAAAAAAAACTTCCAAATTGAACCGGGCGTGTTCCTCAACCAGCCGAAGGATGCAACACTCTGTCTTGTTGATGGTTTGCTTTGGCAGCCTATTAGTATTAAACTAACTGTAAATTGTTGTTCGTCGGTTTTTGAAACATGATTTAGCTACTTAATTGAATACAAACAGCTGTGTTTGGAAGTGATTGCATTTAATCGCTTTTAATTGAATTTGTATGTTTTTCCGTTAGAGACCGACAGGAGTAATGCTATTATAGAAAATTTCATGAGAACATGTGGCCACCTGCAGAAGGTTTCACGACCAGAGCGCACTCATATCGAATGCAAGGAAATGATTTGTTGTCTGGAATCTACTGAGTTTATGGCGGAAGCATTTCTTCAGGCTGCTCAATTGCAGTGTAAGTGATACACTAGGAGATGGCAAACTCGGTTTCCCAATCGACGACGGTAGTATAAATGTTCCGTCATCCGACAATGATGAAGTCCGAATATCAGTTGCCCGCCTGAAGCCTAACAAAGTGGCGAAAGCCGATGGCTTAACGGCTGAGCTATTCAAATATGACAGTGAAGAGCACAGATGATGCGTGCTTCAGCTCAATGGCAAATAATAACCATTAAATAAAACCGTCACACCACACCTATTCGGCGATTTTAAAGCAGCCTTCCGCAGCACGAAAAGGAGCTGCATCTTCTCTGTTATGTCTGAATTTATTGCAGTATCCCCGCAAAAATCATACGACTGTGTGATATGATGCTGACCAGCACCAAAAGCTCCGTTAGGATCGGAAAAACTTCTCCGAGTTTCTCGATACTAAAAAAGGTTTCAGACAACACGATTCTTTACGATGTGAGCTCGTACAAAAATCAGTCATTTCAACAACAGTTGTTTCATTTCGATTTGGTGGATAATTAAAAATTAAAGTTCTCTCGTCACGAAAAAAGACCAAACTCTACAAGTATGTTAGCTCACTACTGAGGTCCTGCTTTATGGAGAAGTAGCATGGACGATTAAGGCTATAGAAAGGTTTTGCTCACAGCTGTTCCATCATCTAAGGTATTTGCTGCTATCAATGCGCATAAATCATATCATAAATGATGTTGATACCCTCGTATCTTGCAAGATGATGATATTGATGTTGATACCCTCGTATCTTGCAAGATATTGAACTTTACCAATTAGTTTGTTAACTGGGGCTTTAACCTTTTTACACATCAAGAGCTTAGTTAGTTTAACAACAACTGATCAATATATTTTTGTGTGTAACAAGAGAAATTGTGATCGATTACTTTCGAAATGTGATCAAAAATAGTAGAATTTCTAGTCAAAGATTTTAGCCACGAACAATTTTATTTTAGTTTGATTTTAAAATCTTTTAAAAAATTTTTTTTTATTTATACTCGTGTTACTGTATAAATCGAGGAATTAATGTTTTATTCCACCCTAACTTACCTCTTTTCTGAACTTAACATTTATTGTTATTAATGAAAATTCTTAAAAAAGCCTACTTTCAAATGAGGGGTCAAATTACAACGTATGTGCGTGAACGTATAACTCGTCGCCTAAAAATGTATTTCGGCACGACCTGAACGAGCAATTCAAAATTTTACGACCAATTAAAGGGTTTTTTTTATAGAGGTATAGAACTTTAAGTTGCAATAAAACAATGATGGATTATTCAATTGACATGAATTTTATTTATCCGAAAGATAATTTTGTGGCATTACATTTTAAATATGATTTCTGGCATATGACCGCCACGGCTGGCGCGGATGTAGTCCAATCTGGACGTCCAATTTTCGATGACTTTTTCCAACATTTGTGGCCGTATATCGGCAATAACACAGCGAATGTTGTCTTCCAAATGGTCAAGCGTTTGTGGCTTATCCGCATAGACAAATGACTTTACATTTTCTGGCCACCATCGTTTTTGAAAAAGTACGGACCAATGATTCCACCAGCCCATAAAGCGCACCAAACAGTCAGTTTTTCTGGATGTAACGGTGTTTCAACATACACTTGAGGATTACCTTCACTCCAAATGTGGCAGTTTTGTTTGTTGACGTAGCCATTCAACCAGAAGTGCGCTTCATCGCTAAACAAAATTCGCTTATGAAAATCGGGAACAACGGTAATCTCGTTTTGGGCCCATTCGACGAATCTACGCCTTACTTGATAATCGTTTGGCTTCAATTCTTGCACGAGTTGGATTTTGTAAGCACGCAAACCAAGATCCTTCCGCAAAATCTTCCATAAAGTGGATGGACAAAGATCCAATTCCTGTGCTCGATGGCGGATGGACTCATTCGGGTCCTTCTCAATGCTAAACGTGGTGCGAAAACGTTCCATGGTGAATCGAATTAACTGCTCTGATGGACGATTTTGTCGACGATAAAATGGACGTAGTGCGCGATACGTTTTCCGCACAGAACCATTATTTTCGAAATAAAATTGCACTATTTGCAAGCGTTGTTTAGGCGTGAGTCTATTCATGGTGAATTGCAAACAAAACTGAGAATAAATCACTTGACAGCTGTTAAATCGGTCGCCATCTTGAAAAGTACTGCCAAATTAAAATTCTATACCTCTATAAAAAACACGCTTTACAATAAGTTATATTTAGTTCAAATTAATTCGGCTATAGAAAATACTAATAAAAAAATCAAGTCGTATGCCATGAATAGCATGTTCAATATTGACTTTTAAAGCTTATCTTATTGGAACCAAATGTTGTTAAGATCAACCTCTTCCAATTGTGGCCATAAAAAGTTGGTTATCATCGATCCATATCGCTCTCCATTGACAGTAACGGTGCTACCAGCTTCATTTCGAAAAAAGAACGGACCGATGATTCCACCAGACCAAAAACCACACCAAACTGTCAATTTAGGTGAACTTAATGGTTGTTCATGAAAAATTTGTGGATTTTCTTCGCACCAGAATCGACAGTTTTGTTTATTACCGCACCACTCAGATGAAAGTGAGCCTCATCGGAGAAGATGATTTTCTTAAAAAAATCGTTATCGTTTTCAAGTTGTTCCAAGGCAAAATCAGCAAATTCAGCAGACAGGTCATGACATATTTAAAATTGCCAAACGATTTCTAAATCATATCATACCTATTGGAAAACCCTTTACAAGAGCTTATTTTCTAAGGGCGTCAAATCATTTTTTTTATCATTTTTTTCTCTCTTCAACGGAATTATAAAAAACAGCTTATTTTAGTTAATTTAACTTATTTTTGAAAAAACTTTCACAGTTCCACAAAAATTAAAATTACAATCCCTACAGAAGTGGAAGTTGCAATCTATTACGTATAGGAACAGAAAATGTTCCATCTGTTTTCATATGTTAAGAATCTCATTCCGTTCATACAAACGACTTATTACGTAATTATCTTCATTATTACGTTAAACCGTTGTTGTGTAGAGGTTTAAAAATAACCGAAAATAGGTTTTAGAGCAACTTGAGAATCAGACCAAAGCCAAAATATTTAAGGCCAACTTGGATATAACTGGAGAAATCATATATTTAGCAGTGCTATGTTCCTCATGTTGGGCATATATTGATTTAAAAGCAGATTTAAAGTTATTTAATGCTGACAATAATTTTTAAATGAAATGCTATCGCTTAATATTTTTAATATTCTTGGTACTTTTTCAATTCATACCACGGTGCGGTATCCGTTAGGAAAAATATCCTATACCCAAACCTATGTATGTTTATTTCGATTGCAAGAAGAAAAAAACAGCTCTGGGTCAAGTTGTTGTTATTGTTTAAACTCTCTAGAAAATTAGCATATAAAATATTTACATAGCATGTATTTCCCAGGCTAAACGAATCCCCATTTTCTGCTAATCTCTGGCAAATTAGTTTTAATCGCTCTACTAGCCCTTCTATGTAGAAACCAATTCATATTAGGTTTGGTGTAGGTTATTTCGTATTCTTTATGTGTGATTGACATGTCACTGAAGTGATCTGTTCCACTTGCTATAATTAATTATCGTCTTCAACAAGTTCAATGTTGAAATGATTTTCTCACGCCCACACTTTTGACGGGTAAACTAAAAAACATATGTTTTCAATTGAAGTGACAACTTAAAACACCAGAAACCGAATGTTAGCTGAGTGGGCGCTAGCGCCAATGAAAAATAGAAAATTTTAAAAATTTTAGCTGCTAAAGAGCTGAGAAATTAAAAAAGAAAATGGGGGAGATAAATGAAGGGCCTAACAAGCTAACAAAAATGTGTGCTTATTGTATGGGGTGTTCAGTTGTCAAAATATAAGATTGGAGGGGAGTGAAAAGTTAAAGAAGTGCCAATTAGAAATGGTCGGTGAGATAAACTAGTCTTTCAATAGTTATATGCAGCGAAGTGTTCTTCACTCATTTACACTTAATGAAAATCCGATGTTGCCTTTATTGACTCAAGATTTTCGTTGCTAAACGGTTTAAGTGGAAATTCTCTTAATTGAGCCGATTTTTAAAGAAACATATTAACATCAACTAAGATAAAATAAAATAGAACAAAATGAAATAAAGTAAAATATGTAACATAAATTAAAACAAGAAAGCTTTTTTACCTTTCATGAACATATCGAATTTATTGAAAATTGCAATATTCGATTTGGAAGACCTGCAGTGCCAAAAGTAATTTAAAATCACGTTTGTAAAATACCAAATATCGCGCTCTGAAATGCTTTTTGACGGATTTTTGACGCAGAACCTCATAAAAAACATGTATGTGTTGTATGGTGGCTATATGACATATTTTTTTAATTTCAGTACCAATATGTATGCAGAATACCAAATTTCACGCTCCCAAATGCTTTTTTGACTGAGTTTTGACCAAAGCCTCTTATCTGAACAAATTGGCGTAAGGGAGCTATATGATGTAGCATTCCAAATTCGATGATTTTCAGAACGAGTTTGTAAATCTGTACATATATATATATATATGTTAAATTGAAATATCGCAAATAATGAAGGAGTAGTTTGTGTTGAAAGAGTCGGTAGGACAGACAGAATAAAATAAATAGAAAATTCAATATTATACCTCAAAAAATTTAATAAATAAAAGGTTAAATTAAAAAAATAAAGTGACAGAAAAAAATTAAATTATGCAAAACAAAATAAAAATATACAAAGTAATATAAAATATTCTAAAAAAATAATAATAAGATAAAATAAAATTAGAAAAATGGCGGCCGCAATATCCAACTCGTTACCGGTGCCTACTGCCTCTCGGAAGGGCAGGTTTCGACCAAAATTATAGAAAATAATTTAATTAGAAATAATGTTAATTTAATTTTTTAAATATTTTTGATTGCGGTCGCCCCTCGGCGCCAATTATATTATATATAAAGGGGCTTCCAAGAGGGTCGTTCGGCCATTTTTAATATGTAATTTTTTTTCTGATTGTATTCAGTAATGTTTACAATTTCATCATGGTAAGATATACAAGAATAACGTTGCTGATTTTGCCCTGCAACAACTTGAAAACGATGAAGATTTTTTTAAGAAAATCATCTCCAATGTGGTTCACTTTCATCTGAGTGGTGCGGTAAATAAACAAAACTGTCGATTCTGGTACGAAGAAAATCCACAAATTATTCGTGAACAACAATTACATTCAACTAAATTGACAATTTGGTGTGGTTTTTGGTCTGGTGGAATCAACGGTCCGTTCTTTTTTCGAAATGACGCTGGTAGCACAGTTACTGTCAATGGAGAGCAGTATAGATCGATGATAACCTCAGCACGTGCAACAACCGAATTATTGCGAGAAAGGTTTAGAGATTTGATTATTTCAAGAAATTGTGACATTGAATGGCCTCCAAGAAGTTGTCATTTAACACCATCGGTTGTAAAAAACATTTGAGTTTAATTAACAATTAGTGTGTGTTTTTTTGTGTTTAAAGAAATCATATCACTCTAATTGGAAAACCCTATATATATATAAATATATATATATAACTAAAGAGATCAAATAAATAAAAATTAATATATATATTTATATATATATATATATATATTATTTTTGATATTATTTTATCTCTTTATAAAGTTGTAAAAACTTATAAAATAACATAAAAAAATGTAAAATAAAGGAGTCAAAATTAAATCATTAACAATAATTAATTAATAATTAATAAATTAATCTATATATATATAAATCTTACGCTAGTTTGTAAATATCCACATATCTCGAAAAGTTACGTACCGATTAACTTGAAATTCAGGATGGCATCAATGGACTCCGGGAAGTAAACCAGACATCGATCTTATAGAGACAACTATTTTTATGGATCACTTTTGTTGAATTTTTTTACGAAGTTATCATTTTGTCTAGACAAACAAATGCCCAAAGTTGACCAGGTTCGATTTGCTTCAAATTTAGTATGTTGGTATGTTTTTGTCTAGATTAACATACACAATACTTTTTTTCTGTGAATGGGATCACAGATCAATAAATCGTCGAAAACAGGCATGTTTTGATAAAAATATATTCGGTTACATGGTTGCAACTATTTTTAGTCGTTCAATCTTATTGTATGAAGGCTTAGACCAAAGTAGTTGCGTTTGGCTTTCTTCGAGACATTCATAATTAAATTTGGACGCCGCCTAATCTCTGACTGTCTATAGTAATAGTAATAGTCGCTGCAAAATGTAAATACCAATAATTGTAGGCACATAAATACAAATATGAAGATAGGTCAATAATAGCGCTGTGATGGCCGGGTGGTTAGCACTGCATACTACAATTCCGAAGGCCTACGTTCGAGCAAGGTTCGAGCAACATCCAAAATTATAGAAAATTTATTTTTCAAATTGCGTTCGCCCCTCGGCAGGGAATATCTAGCCCTCCGAGTGTATTTCTGACATGAAAAAGCTCCTCATAAAAATCCATCGGGCGTTCGGAGGCGGCTTGGAATAAACTGATAAAAGCAACAAAACGCAAAACCACAAATTGGAGGAGGAGTTCGGTCCAAAAATCGCTTCAGCGGAGCAAAGAGATATTTACAATTGCATAATATAAATTGTGAATGATGAATTTGGGGTAATCCAATAATGCAAACTTACTGTTCGGGATGAATGCATAATGGCACCCAAAAGTCACTTGAGGCACTTGATCGGTCATGACAAGATCCACGTGAGGCTACCAGTTGGATAGTTATCCAACTGAATTTCTGAATTCTTTGGGTGAAAATAAAAATAAAAACAAAAATAGAAATAAAAATAAAAATAGAAATAGAAATAAAATAAAATAAAATAAAATGAAATAAAGCAATACGAGGAAAGCATACATATTTCAGAACTTAGCAACTCTAGCGTTGCAAGTAAAATTTGACATTTCTGATGTTACACATACTCAGAGCGTTTTGACATGCGAACGCTATTTGTGTTGTTAACATTAACCTCAAATATTAATCTTGGCCAAAAGAAACGCGAACATTTCCATGCGATTATTTTTTACAACTTTCGACGTGGCTTCACTTAGCAACAGTTCATCGATTAATTCAATTTTTGGTGATGAAGCTCCAGTGTTTATCGATGGTATGGAGAATTCAATCGATCGAAGACGAATGTCGTGAAGGTCGTCCAAAAACAGTTGATCTTCCGTTAACTCTTGATGCTGTGCGCAAACTGATATTGCAATGTAACCTATCATAAGATTGATACACCTATAGGTATTTGTGGGACCAGCATAAATTTAATATTTCCTGAGCATTTGATTGGTAAAAAATTTGTTCCCGTTGGATCCCATACAATTTGTCAATAGCTCAGAGAAATACTCGTGTCGATTGATATAGGAAAATGTTAAAAAAAAAATACGATAACGACCTATGAACTCGTGACAGGTATTGGGTCAACGATTTTTGACACCCAAAGAGGCGGCTGATGTGTTCAGAAAGCATGTTTTGGAGATACCTCAATCAGATTGGCAAAAATGCTTCGAAAAACAATAAAGCGATTTTCGATGATTAATATTTGCTTTTTTCTCTAATCACGAAATATTTAAGGCAACCCTTGTGTAAAGGAAATAAAATAAAATAAAATAATGTAATCAAGTAATGTACAATAACAAATACATAATACAATGCGGAAATGTAATTACATTTTGGTAATCCTAACATTTTTGTGATAATGATTATTGGTCTTGAACTTCAGCTTGATCCTGCTATGTATATGTTCTAATACTGGTAGTGAGTGACACTTCATGGATAGTATTCATTACACGATCAATGTATTCAAGTATGTTTGAGATAATTTTAAGAAATCTAGAGACAGACAATTCTACATATTCATTGCCATAACTAACCTTGATTGAAAGAAAATACTACGCTACAATCAGACCATAAAGAATTCAATACTCCAAATAAAAATTCAAAAGAAAACAACTAAAACTAGCATGTATTGATGTATAATCATAGCAACAACAATCAATGCGTTTTATGAAAACAAGTTGCGAATGCGATAAGAGCCAGCAAGAGGAGATGTGTAGCTGACAACAAGCAAGCAGACAGACAGAGAGACAGACATAAAGACAGACAGACAGCCAGCAACAAGTATGCGCGCAACTGAATCACAACTAAACAAAACAAAACTAAACAAGAGCAATCATAAATAATAATACAAACAAAAGTAAATGAAATGTACATAACAACAACGAGACAGACATAAATCAGGAACAACAAATAGAAGCTGTTTTGCTACTGTTGTTGTTGTCGGTGCTGCAAGTGGCAGCGGCGGTGGCAACATTACCTAAAACATGTGGTTTCTAATAAAACAGAAACTGAAATAGAAACAGAAGCAGAAGCTGGAGCTAAAAACTAAAAAAATAACAACAAAAAATATTATAATAAAAATGAAAATAAAAATGTTACAACAAAAACATGTATGAGAACAACATAAGAGTAGATGGCGATTGCGATCAGTTAAATATCAGCAGCGCTCTCATGTCTGGAAGGCAACAAACAGCAACATGTATCCATAGTTGTATGTATGTATAGTTGGCACTACGCCGAACGCATGGCAAGTGGAGGAATTTACAACTACAACAGCATAGCTGCATTATTTTTATCAGCTGTTTTCGCTGCTAGTCCATTAATGTTGTTGTTGCTGCACCTAGTCATATTGTTGTTCCAGTTGTTATTGTTTTAATAACTACAGTGTGTGAAAATTCATGAAGAAAAGCTACAGCGAAGTTTTAGAGGAAAAAAGCGGTAAGCGCACGCTGATTTGCTGCGCGAGCAATAGTTGTTGCTGTTGGCAATATGTTTATATTTTCTTTTTTCCCAACCTCAACAACCGCATAATATCTAGTATCAGTAGCTAAATATCATACACGAAAAATTACTAACAGCTATTGACGGCCGACACATCTAAGGAAGCTAACCGCTTCGCCAGAGTTTCCTTGCTGTTGTTTGCAACATGTTGCCACTCATCGTTGTTCACGCGCGGTTGCAGAACATTTTAAATGCGATAAAATGTTGTGATTTCAAACTATGATAAGCCACTCAGTTGGTTATTAGACGACAGGTTGCATTGCTGGGTTTATTAGCAACAAGCACACACATACACACACGCATAGATATCCATGCAACAAGTACAAACAGCATGCAAGGAAAGGTGTTTGCCTCAGTCGCTTGTAGAAAAATTATGAAATTGCTAACTATGAAATTTTAGCATCACCTTATCGCCTTGTGTAATCAAGCTGAAAATTGAAATTTTTTGTATGTAATCATTGGCTGCCATTCATCAAGTTGTATGTACGTTCGAGTGTCTTTGTGCGCTAAGCCATAACCTCGTTTTCGGTGGTTTAACTACCGTATTGTTCGGCGCTTTTTAATAATGAATTAGTTTTAATATATTACTAGTATTAGCAATGGTTTATTGGTTAGGTAGGAACATATTTTGAGTTTAGGAATGTTATTGGTACTTGAATTGGCTTAAGGTAGTGGTATCCGTTACATATTGGTATCGGTTTTAGGTATTGCTATTTGTTTTAGTTATTAGGTACAGTTCGTGGCTCATCAAAATACGATAGTCGTCCTAAATACGAACAAAACCCAAGATTTAGTGGAGAGTTTTTCTTTTGAGCACTGTATGCACGGCTGCATTCGTTGTGGCACAAGCCATGCTTCTGCGTGTATAACGGCCGGGAGAGGGCTCTACAGCACATTAACTTACTAGGTCCATATGAGCCAATGAGGCAATTGTAATTATTCGCTTAATCACCAGGCTAATATCAATGTCGATGCTTATGGGTGTGCCAAGGGACGTACATTTCTTGACAACATTTAAAATATATCGGTCGGCTGAAACACGGAATCTTACTCACCGAGTAATATGTAGAATTTCTCGAATGTCAGGAAAGTTTTTGACTGTCATTCACCTTAGAGTTGCCAGAAGTGATACTTTTGTATATGGTTCAAGCAGCTCACGACTTCCGATCCTTTGACCAAGTATCCTCTTGGTAACGAACAAACATTCGTTTGGAGACGAGCTAAAGTGAGAAGACGCTTTGGGGTTATGCGAAATCCTGCCATAATGAAAAATCAAAAAAATGCCTCAGATAAATATCGCCTTTTTGATGATGACCCCAGTAAAGATTTCATGGATCATGATTTGAGGGCATGCACCTGGAACGGCCGGTCTTTTTAATTTAGAGGGTGCCCTTTCCCAGCTAGTGGATGTCCTCGTACGGCCAAAGCCTGACATCACCGCCGTCAGAGAAGTATCATGGCTGGGACAAGGACGGAATAACGTGAGTCCTTGTGAAATGTACTATAGCGGTTATTAAAAGGAGCGCAAATTTGGTGTTGGATTTGTGGTGGGAGAGAGACTCCGTCGCCGAGACGTGGCAGAACGTACCTATAGACGCTGGTTTTGCAGAAGATTTAGGCCAATATGCGCGTTGGGTACAGCTCAGAAGATGAAACGATGAGCTGTATGAGTTATATGACGACAGGTCAGGTCGCTGGCTGGGTCAGATCGTCCAAATGGATGATAGCGCTCCAGCTTTGAAAATGTTTAAGGCAGTAGCCGCAAATATTAGACATCCACTCCGTTGAAAATATCAAGTTTAGAAAGACTTGGTTTCGCTTAGTATTTCCCAATGATGCCAAGCTGTGAGAAAAAGAAATGAATGGCGCCCATTTATTGATTCGGCTATAATTGTGCAAGCGGTGCCTGCGCCAATGTAGTAGTAGTAGTAATAGTAGTCATTGCGCATCTCAGTCTGTTGATGTTCATTTTGCCCTCATTTACCAACAGATCCATTTATCCGATTCATTTTCAAGTGCAGAAAATGAAGCAGGAACATCTCGCTTTCAACGTCCAATGATTTCAATATCATCCACTCATTATACACCTGGCTCCCTAGTAACCCTTCCATCAGTAAGTTAAAGTGAGCCGCCTTGTCTGAAATCTCGAACGGTATTAAATTATTCAGAAAGGTCCGTTCCTACCTGCTAGTGGTGTTGTCCAATGGCATTTTACAAAGATTAATCAGTTTCGCAGGAACTCAGACCTGATGGCTATTGGACTATCGTATGCAGATATGTAATCTAAAAAGAGATGATGGGTTTCGAACTTTTCTCGACTCGGGAAGATCTGGGTGGGGGCTGAATTGGCTAACGCCTCCTACCTCTCCAAGGATAATCTTCTCGTTGTGAGTTAGACTGAGGTCGTATGTCTCCCTAAATCTCGCGTAGAGCGCATCTGTTACAGACTATATCACGGTGTATCCGTAATTCAGACAACTTTGACGCGGATTTTATCGAGTCGTTCGTTCACGGGGGTGACACTGTATTGTGTATTGCTAACCTGATATAAAAGCTCCTCGTAAAAATCCAACAGCCGTTCGGAGTCTGATTAGGTCACTCCATTGGTTGGAAAAACATCAAGACGGACACCACAAACTTTAGGGGGAATTCGCTGAAAATCGCTTCAGCGGTTACAAAGCGTCAATTACATATATGTATATTTCTTTCCATCTTAGCGGCACCCTTTTTCTTAAGGATCCGGATATCCTCATATCATGTTCATTTTAAGGTGGTCGTCAACGCTAGAAGGTATCTTGTTCGAGGCTGGTACGATTACGTACGGCAGGACTCAAGCCCAGCGCATTTTCAAGAGTTTAAAGTCTAGAGAAGGCTAGGAGAATAGGCGAGATAATTATTTAAAGGCGATGCCAACTCGCCATGCCAGTGTCAGATGCGTGTAAGGTAGAGAACTCCCTTAAATTCCTGCGAAACCGTTATAATTGTCAAAAAATTTTATTTTTATTTTCATAATCTTATTTGTGGAGTGAAGGTAAGCACAACATTTAGTATTGTTCAGGGCAAATGCAATCAGTAATTATGCTAGACAGCAGTATCAAGCACTAATTAATTAAGAAATTAAAAAAAAAGAAATTTTTTGAGCTCGATTTAGGAAAAGAAAAAAAACAAGTTACCATTAAAAACCACTTAAGTCCATAAAAGTGCAATTTTAATTTAATTTATACTATTAACATTTTTTTTCATACATAGTTACGCACATAACTGTACGTACGTTCGATATTTGTGGTTTTCTAAATCTCAAATGTCAAATTAGCACAGATTGTACACAACCGAAAATGGCTCAACTGTAAAAAGCAATGCTTAGTGACAGCTGACAATTGAGTTGGAAGCTTTTAGGCGCCATTGGCGAGCTATTAAAACTATTTTGGATATATGTATGTGCTTATTTGTATATGTAAACAGTTTATTTCTCAGACCAACAGATTACATGAAATCTCATTCATAATAAAAACAACTATCAGTAGTTGGTGGCTAGTAGAAGAAACAGGTTTGATAATGTAGAGAAATTAGAGGATAATTCGGCGAGAGCAAGAAGATAGAGTAAGGAATCCGAAGAAAAAGCGCTAGCTCGAGAAGACATTTCCAGTAAGGCGAAATAAGAAAAATTAAAAAAAAAATTTTTTTTGTTCAACACTCAACTCAAAACTCTTTAGGACTTTAAAGGTTTATTATACTGCAAGGTAAATGAGAAGAAAATGAAAAAAAAAAGCATTAAAAAAATTAAAAGGCAAATTTATTAAATATTTAAATAATGAGATTGAAGATGATTCTTCAGGAAGTAAGCAAGCAATTTCAAACTCTTAGGGCGTGCCAAAAAAAATTTTTTTATATTCTTTATTTTCGTTTTTTATTTTTCAAAATTTGCATAAACTTTTTACACTAAAAATAATACATAAAACCGTAGCAAACTATAAACCGCTAAATAAATTGTTTGCACAACAAAAATGTTTTTTTTTTTAATTTTTGGGGGCAAACTCCGATGAATGTACTCGTATGGATGTACGTAGAAAAATAAGGCATAAGAAAGTGCCAAGTGTGAAAGATTTAGCACATTAGATAATGGTTGGGCTCGTCGCGTGAGCGAAGACAGACAAACAGACAAGTGACTGACATCAACGGCGACGCCAACAAAATGTGCACCGGCCGCAAAATAAACCGAAAAATTTTGAAAGAAAATAAACAAATAAAAAAACATATATATATTTATACTAATAAAATTCAAATAAAAACACTCAACACAATACAACAAACATGAATAAAAAAGCAGCACATAACAAATTAACAAAATTTTACGGAATCAAAAGTTTGCAAAAACGCGGCCACAGTTGAACGCGAATGCGAATGAGACAAACATGCAACCTGCTTTCTGCTGACAGTCAGACAGCGATGCAACAGACATGTTGACGCGTCAGTGGTTTTTGCTCTAAACAAGCAGAGAAATAAATTTAAAAGAAAACAAATATATACATATATGTATATATATATATATGAAATAATGCTCAGTTGTGTGCACTTTTTATCAGTTTTTATAGCTTTTAGGCTTAATTGCCAGTTAATTTGTCTATTAAAATGCGATAGTGACGACTCGCAGTCAAAATTTGTTGATGCAGATAATATGAGTTTTTTATCGCTACATACTTGTATTTGAATGTTTACATATGTACATAAGTATGTACATATATATGTACATATCAACAAATATTTTTATTTATAAAGCCTTTTTGCTACCGCAGAGAAAAGCAAAACGAATCAGCGAGCAGACGCGCGCGTATAAGGATGAAAGATTGCCAAGATTCGTAATGAGATGCCACCGACTTGGACAATTCGGCAGATTTTTCTTTACTGAAAATGTTCCAATGGTCGGAAACCCAAATTATGGAGACGTCGCTGCCAGCGAGCTTTGACTTTTCCTATAAATGACGGCTGAATTTACCACAATAATGACAGTAATGACGTTTGCAGCATCCGTATATATGTATTTATAATTGTCTTCTGTATTCTTCGGTAATTATTTCTTGGAGCTCTACACACCTTTACTTAGTACTTCCGCTTTGAAGATTCTACCTGACTTTGGTGGATGCAAAGATAAGGATATTTTAAGAGCTTTGAAGCATACTACCGCAACCATTACGCAGTCTTGAATGAGCTGGTGTCCTCTTCTGCTAAAAAACTTCTTCTTCACTCTCCTCTAGATGGTAACCTTACCTTGGGCGAATATAGTGTGATTAAAGATTTTTTAAGCTGGCTCAAACTCAATCCACACCCCATAGCTCTAATGTCTATAGGCATTTGAAACAGAATCACGTTAAGTACATCCGTCAAATATGGCTTGTGTAACTCTTGCACAATCTGTTGTTTGTTTTCCACATATAAGAATTGACCATGACTAAAATGTTGCAAGGCTCTAGTTTCTGCTAACTCTAATAGGCTACATATGCTTTCTTCATTCGTTGTTCTATATTCATCTTCCAGTTCAACATCAGAGCCATCGTGGTCCATGAGTGCAGTATAATACAATAATATAAATAATTGTGAAGGAAATCACGAGATCGTGTGCGCTAGAACTCACAGAAGTGAGAACAAAACAACAACTTGAGGAATTTACTAAGTCATCTGGATCATTATAAAGGGTGATCCAAGTAGAGGTACTATTTTCAATAGACTTTTTTGACAGATCACGCGTGAGTTGTGTCAAGCTGTAATGCTATTTTTGTTTAGTATTATTTGGCATTTCATCGTGGAAAGACTTACGCCTGAACAACGTTTACAAATCATTCATGTTCATTACGAAAATTCACGTTCTGTAAGGAATGTGTTTCGCGAGCTTCACTGAATTTGCAACACCACACACTGAAACTATTTGCAACACCATCACCCATCTTGAGACCCAGCATTCATTATTGGATAATAATCGACCGAATTGACCACGTCCAGCACGGAGTGAAGAAAATATAGCGGCCATAGCTGAGAGTGTACACGAAGACCTTGAAGTGTCGATTCGATGCCGTTCACAGCAACTCGGACTGACGTCGAACAAGAATTGAAGCCGCTCAACCTTCCCAAGCGACAGCGCTTCGCTCTATGGGACCTTGAAAATTTCCAAGAAGATTCGACGTTTTCGAGCCAAATTTTGTTCAGCATTGAGGCCTATTTCTGGTTCAATGGGTATGTAAACAAGCAAGAGAAACCTGAAGAGATTCAAGAGTTGCTATCTAGAACAGAGAACGGTTTGGTGTGGTTTGTGGGACGCTAGAATCATCGGTCCATATTTCTTCAAAATGATAAAATTGAAGAGAGATTTAGCGCCACTTCTCACACATCGCATCAATCAATGGATTTATTGAGAGAACGTGTTGGGCCTGTCGATTGGCCACCAAGATCGTGTGATATCACACCGTTAGACTTTTTCCTGTGGTGATATGTAAAGTTTAAAGTCTATGCGGACAATCCCGCTTCGATTCAGGCCTCGGAGCAAAACATCATGCGTGTCATTCGCCATATACCAGTCGAAATGTTCGAAGGAGTCATCGAAAATTGGACTCAACGGATGGACCATCTGAATGTAGCCGCGGCCAACATTTGAAAGAGATAATCTTCCAAAAAATAAATGAAAAAAAAGTTCTTTCGAATGATGATAAATATTCCCTATTAAATTTGAATTTTCTGTGCATGTTTCTTTAAAAAAGTGGAGAACCTTGAAATGGATCACCAGTTATTTATCGAGTGAATCAATCTGCAAACCGGTCTATGCCGACATTTGACATAGAATAAATTATTGTGCATTTCTATATTACTAAAGGCTCCATATATGTATGTCTGAAGAGGTAACCACTATGCACAGTTTATGTAAAAATGATTTTTCTATGATAGTAATCACTTCAAGTAGGGCAGTTTCTGTTGATCGTACCTTTATGTATGCGTAGTAGGCCCTCCTCACAGCTATCGAGTACTTTTCTTCCCAGAAAGGAAAAGCCCATTTACTCTTTTCCTACCTATTTGTATATAATACAGTTAAATATTGCCCTCGTAGAAACTTGTGTGCCATTGAACTATGCATTTTTTCAACTTCTGTAACATTATGAAGATAATCCCTCCCGATCTGCGGCCTCTAGGTGAGAAGCTGCTGAGAGCATAAATAATTTTGTTCCTGTCCATCATGCTCTGCAGTCTGCAGCTTTAGTTTTACAGCTAGGTAGCTAAAGTTCTGCTATCGCTTCTTTTCTTTTTTTATCTGTGCAACACACGCGCTTTCCTAGAAAACATGGGGCCTTGTCTTATTCAGAACAAACTAAGTACAAACCTATGGAGAATGTATCTTACTGGCCCTTTGTGGGCAGTGTAATTCCATAAGTTTTACGTTTATGCTTCCAGTTTTCAGTCACCATTTGAACCTAGTTGCCCATTAACATGACAATCTGCAGCGACACCACCAAAAGAACTTAGGCCACCTTCTAAAGCATGAACAATTCTATCAACGAGTCCATGAGGATGAGAAGCATCAAAAATTATATTTTATGGACCGATGTCAAAATCGTGAGAATGGAATTATTTTCTTATTTCGTCGAAGAAACGTTCAGTTTTATACCCGTCGACAAAACGAACAAAATGTTTCACATTAAATCCCACCTCCGATAGGTTGATGGAGATGTTTAAAATTAAGAATTTTTGAATTTATAATTCGTAAATAATTTCCTTTGTGGACAATCACAATATCCGTCTCAACTTGTCACAGTGACTGCCAAAAGTATGTGGTTGCCAATTAAACGCTTGAAAAATAGTTGATTTTAAGCCGGTGTGGCCTTGAATGCCGAGTATAAATAATAAATTATATTCTTAAGTAACAAAGGAACAACTATGTATTTATGTTTATAGCCAAGAATTGAAAACAACAACAAATAACATAACAAAAAATCCGTTGCAACCATCAACCAGTGTTGGAATACACCTCACACTTTTCAGTTATCTCATTGTCGCCTTGCTTTTTCTTTTCTTTTTTCTTTTTTTGTTTCTGTCAGTTTGCTGCTTGTATGGTGTCGCAGTGTTGCCGCTTGCTTCGCGATTCGATGTTGTAAGTTGACCAATTTTGGCGCATTGCGCACACTTGTTGAACTTTTATGCTTTGCGTGTTGGCATATCGATGCAGGAATAAAGATAACATTTTTGTGGCATTAGAAGTTGTTCAAGCTCCGGCCAAAGCAGACTGACAGCACAACGTATCGGCAGATGGTTGTGTGGCAATAGCAAGAGAGGGGGCCAATAACAAGCTGCGCCAAATCATTAATGCGCATTAACTGACAGTTAATTGGTCGGTTATGTATTTGAATTTGCGTGTTTAGATAACCTCGGTTCCTCGTTTCATTTTTGTACATTTGAACAGGCAGATAATCTTAGCTAATAAATATATATCATGATAAACTGACAAAGATAGTTATTGAATGAGTTTCAGCGTTGCTTTAAATATATACTATTATTGAATTTAAATATATTTAATACATTCAAATTTTATATGTAACATTAGGCAATGCTATCCCGTATACGCAATATTCAAGTGCTTATTAGTGTAAACTACCAAAATTATAGAAATTTTACTTAAAAATATTAATTTAAATTTTCTAATTGCACTACTAGTACTTACATTCACTTTAAGTTTAATTAATAAAATAAGTTAATGCATAAAAGATATTGAAGTACACAGTAGACACACGCATCCAAAGTCTTTTACATGGAAGTCACTCTCTTTCCGTATAAATACGCCAGGGTGTCATGTTACTGTCGTCAGAGCTATATTCATGTGGCTTGACAACTCGGCACTTCCTGACTTAAATCGTCCTCGATTTCGTCGTCGAGTCCTCATTCAGCACAAATTTTACACCGCGGTTTCATCTTGTCAGAAGCATAAACGGATCAGAATTTTTTGTTAGTTAATTGGTGCCCAAGAATGTCTTCCAACATATGGCGATCATTGCCCAGAACTTTACGAATGATATATGGCCCTGGGTATTTAAGTTAAAGTTTTCTTGACTCCTCCGTAAACCCAGGGTCATTTTTGATCAAACAATACCTTCTTCGGAGTAGATTTTGGGCTCTTTACGACGTTGGTCGAAGCGTTGTTTCCATTTTTCACGCTCAGTGAAAATTTTGACTGCAGCTTGGTGACGTTTTTCTGGAGCAGTATCGTTTAAGTGTTTTTCGTTAGTCTTCTTCAACAGCAGCAAGCATTTGATTAGTCACAACTTCGCAAAGTTAAAAATTAAAAATTCAAGCTCGTTTTGACTGAAACCTGTCGCAGCGTTTTTCCGTGAATTCACTGAACATTACAGATCCCTTAGCATGAGATCCCAGTACTTCGAATTTTCTGTACTGGTTCGAGGAAATTTTAGAACACTTTGGTTGGCGCGCTCGGCTTGCCCATTTTCACGGGGAGTGCGAACGGCAACTTTACAACTTTAGTCCGTTGAAGGTTATGTGTGTTGCAATAATCTTCAAAAGCTTTCGACATGAAGGATTTTCCTCTATCGGTTACGACGTGTGACAGTAGACCGAAGTACGATGACATTTCGTTTAATGCTTTGATGACGCGTATTGTTTTTGTATCACGTACAGTTTTTTCGACAATAAATTTACTGAATGTATCGGAGATAGTTAGTACATAACAATTTCTTCTTTTGATGCGGATGAAAGGACCTAAGTATTTCCAAATAGATACGGTAAAAAGGAGTCGGTTTCACTTCAAAACGTGGTGTTTGGTACGATTGCTCCATCATATTTTTATTTAGACAACGATAATTACCATAGAGACTATGTTCTTTGTTCTTTTTTCTACTAAAACCACGGGAGACGAATATGGTTACTCACTAGGTTGAATTATGTGATTTTCTAGTAATTCGGATACTATATCTGTTGCTATTGGCCGTTTAAAAAAGTATAATGACGGATGTTGACGTACGAATTGTAGCTTCTTTGAGCTTGTATTGGAAACTTTTTAAATTTTATTTATGATCCCCCGAGTTGGGAGAGGACATCTCCGAGTCATTCGGTACGAAACGAGGTTTCAGACAGTGTAATTTCTTCAATTTGATGCTGCAGAAAATAAAACGAGCTGCGGAGCTAAACAGACCACGTACAATCTTTCACAAGAGTGTACAATTGCTGGCGTATGCTGATGGTATTGATATCATGGCCATAACAAGCGCATCGTGAGTTCTCTTATTTCCAGATTAGACAAAGAAGCGAAGCAAATTGGTCGGGTAGGGAACGAGGCCAAGACAAAATATCTCCTGTCATCAAATAAACAGTCATCGCATTCGAGGCTTGGCTCCCACGTCGCTGTTGACAGCCATAACTTCGAAGTCGTTCATAATTTCATCTATCTAGGAACCAGCATTAACAACACCAACAATGTCAGCCTTGAAATCCAACGCAGTATTGCCGACATATCCTACTTGGGTTGAGTACGCAATTGAAAATTAAAGTTCTCTCTCGACGAACTAAATCCAACCTCCATCAAGTCGCTCATCATTCCCGTCTTAACGTATGGTGCAGAAACTTTGACGATGTCTACATCCGATGAGTCAGCTTTAGGAGTTTTCGAGAGAAAAGATTTGTGGAAAACTTAAGGTTCTTTGTATGTTGGCAACGGCGGATACCGTAGCCGGAGCGATAAGCGGCTCCCACGATAGCCGGTTCTACGAACCGGGGTTTGCGCGGATTTTATCCGGCCTAGGGCTGCCACCCTTTCGGCGACCTAACCCCGTTTAGGTCATCAGGTAATTTTAGTTTTAGGACATCAATGGAGCAACACTTTGTGGCAGGTCTGCTTCAAATCTTTTTCATCAGGTCCGACGGATTATTTCTGCTGCGTGTGCCAAACACGACTCCACCATTTTTCCATCTCGGTTAGATGTAACTAGTGCAATGGTTGGAGTCATCTTAGGACCTGTTCAGCCCTTAAGACCTATAGGGAGTGATCCACGCGTTACGTGGCCTCATGCTGCCAACGCTCTACCTACTTTGGTTAACTCCCCTCAGGCCTCCACTGTCCAACAGAGCTCCCCCGCAGCATGACTCCTAACTTTCTTTACCCACTCCTCCCCCAAAATTGTCGTGTCTGCTGCCACCCACTTCATACCTGCAGGTCGAACAGCGGAAATCCGCCCTCACTTCCCCACCGAAGCGGCGGTTTTAGCGACGAAGTGCGACACGCTACGCCTAGCCGATCCCCGAGATCCCCGTATTAGGGAACTTAACACCGAGATTCGGCATAAGGTCAACACCCATAAGCAGAACATGAGGGAGGAGCACTTAATTATACCCGACGTGTGGAAATTGAGTAGAGTGGTCCCGCTACTAAAGCCGGGGAAACCCGCAAATAAAGTCTTATCGTCCGATATATCTCCTTTCTTCGCTTACTCATCATCTGTGCCCAGTTACACATCAGCATGGCTTCCAGAAAGTGCACAGCACCACAACTGCACTTAACGTCATAAACACTCAGATAATTCAAGGCCTTAACCAATATCTACCCTGTGTGCGAACTGTTCTAGTAGCACTGGATCTGTCGAATTATTTCGACACGGTTAATCATGCAGTGCTACTATCGGATATTGAGAATTCCTCATTAACGCCAAGATTGAAAAGGTGGACCATGAATTACCTGAGTGGTCGACAATCATCGGTTGACTTTCGAGGTCAAACCTCAAATCTTCGGAAAATTAAACAGGGGGTATCCGCAGGGTTGTGTTCTCTCTCCGATGCTGTTTAATTTCTATATTTCGAGGCTTCCTCCACCACCAGAGGACATCTCTTTGATCTCATACGCCGATGACTGTCCGATTTTGGCGTCTGGCCAGGATATTGATAGCCTTTGTTCGAAAGTAAACTGCTATCTCGCCGACCCTTCCAACTTCTTCACGTGTTGGTCACGAATGACCCAAAGTTACGTGTGTCATGGTGCTCTTGGAGTAAAATCACCACCCATAGCAGAACAAGAGCTCGAACTGCCTGGAGAAACCCGCGTAACCCTGGCACAATTAAGATCTGGATACTGCAGCATGCTTAACTCCTACCTATCCAGACTCGACCCCGACTTACCTAACACATTTCACGCATGCAACGAATCCCCGCATGCCACTAACCATCTCTTTGCATGCTCACTTAACCCGACTCATCTAACAACCCTCTCCTCCGAACCCTTCGAAACAGCACGTTTCCTGGGCCTCGATGACTAAAACTAAACTTGCCTGACCCTAGACTGGTGGTGACAAGTCGTGCGCTATTGTTGATTCAACTATAATCGCGTAAGCGGTGCCTATGTCAAAGAAGAATATTTATTTTGTAGTATTTTGTTATATTTTACTTTATTTTATTATACTTTATTTTCAATAATGTTTTTTTTTAATTTTATTCTATTTTTTTATTATATTTTTTTATTTACTTTTTTTTTAATTCACTATATTTTACAATACAAGGTCTGTAAGTCAGTGATTTTTTGAATTTTCCGAGTAGTGACTATAAATGCAACACTGCTCCCGTCAACTGTTATCGACCCAAGAAACCAAGAAAAGACTTGATTACTACTATGGAGGCTTTGCACCATCTGTTTCAATGGCTAAGGAGTTGTTTACTGACTTTCGTTGTTGTAGTACAAGAACAAGTGACGCCGAACGTACAGGTCACCCAAAAGAGGTCGTCACGGCATCTCAGCTGAGTGGGTACATCACATTTTACATGAATATTTGGACATGAAAAACTTATACGCGCGATGGGTGCCGCGTAGACAAACATGGAGCCACTTCACTACGCCACAGACCAGGACATTGGGTTACTCCGGGTGAACGTGCGCCTTGAAAAGGGTAAACCAGTTACCGACGAACAATGTGCACAGCTTTTGGACAGATTCGATATTGATTTGAATCGACCGCACTTTATGTTCCATCATGCACACGTATGTAGCCACCATGACAAAAATTATAATAGACTGGGCTACCCTATCCAGCATATTCTCCACATTGAGCCACCTGCGACTATTTCTTTTTTCCAAACCTAAAAAAATGATTGGACAGTAAGAGATTCGGACCAAGTTAAGAGGTCATGACAGACACAAACGCCTACTTTGAGGGCTTGGAAAGAACCTATTATTTTTAAGGAATACAGAAATTGGAATAACGACGGACTAAATGTATGGATCTGAAAGTAGCATCAGTTGAGAAATAAAAGGCTTATTTGCTGAAAAATATATATTTTATTCAAAAATTCACTGACTTATCAAACCACCCTCAGAGTTTTTTATTTTTTCATTTTACTTAGTTAAGTTTATCATACTAGGTATGTTCAAAGGAAAAGGTGAAGGTTTTGCTCACTGTTTTCTTTGATTACAATGGGGTGCATCATGAGTTCCTGCCAAAAGGTCGTACAGTTAATAAGGAATACTACAAGGAAGTTATGCAACGTTTGCGTGAAGCAATAAGGTTCAAACTGCGGAATTGTGGAATAACAAATTGTGGATTCTGTATCACGATAATGCACAAGCTCACACATCAATGCTTATTCGTGATCTTTTGGCCAAAAATAAAGCCGTAATCATGCCTCAACCATCGTATTTACCAGATTTGGCTCCCTTCCTATTCCCAAAACTAAAGAAACCAATGAAAGGAAATCGTTTTGCCACAATTGATGAGATCAAGTCAGAATCGAAGAAAGAGCTGATGGCCATACCGAAAAGCGCATATCAGAAGTGCTTTGAGGATTGAAAAAAGCGTTGGCACAAGTGTATTATATCTGAGGGAGATTACTTTGATGGGGACGAAATAGATATTGATGAATAAATAATTACTTTCAAAAAAATTAAAAAAAAGAAATTCACCTTTCCCTTTGAACACACCTCGTACATTATTTTATACTATTTGATTTTGTTTTAGATTAATTAATTTTTTTACGTAATTTTTTTTTTCTTAATTTTTATTTTATTTTTTATATATTTTTTAGTTATTGTAATTTTATTATGTTTATTTTATTTTACCTTCTTATATTTCATTTTATTTAATTATTTCATTTGCTTTGTTTAAATTTTTTATTGAATTCTACTGCATGATGTAGTATTTATTATATTTTATAATATATTTTACTTAATTTTATTTTGTGTGCCTTTAATTTGTTTTTATTTATTTTATTGTATATTTTTGTTGACTATTTATTTTATTATATTTTATTGTTTTATGTCATAGCATTCAGTATAATTTATTTTTATTTTAGTTTTAATTAAATGCCAAACTCTATTGCTATGGTTAAGTCTGCTAAACTTTATGACACCTTGCATCGCAGCAACAACAGCAAAACATGATTTAGAAGGCCGACCTCGCCTGTGTGTCTCCTTGTCTTTAAACATCTACTATTTATATATGTACATACATACATATGTGTACACTCATATGTGTATCTGAAATAATTTTTTACCTCCAAATGCAGTTTTTCCACCAAAAATTGTCTTTAAATGGAAAATAAATATAAATACAAACAATGCAATCAAAATAATCAAGAAAATCGTGTAGATAATTATTTTTTCGCGCATAGGTGCAGCCCAAATACAAAATGACATTTATGAAAACAAACATTGCCAAGAACTAAGTCTCAGAAAGAATGTACGAATCAAAGACGAAAGGCGCATGGGCGCCTAAGGAAAATATAGAGAATGAGTTGCTCATGATTTTGTTGCTTGAAATTTTATTTACTTTTAAACCGGCGGAGCAATTTTGTAAATACAAATAATAATTTTTTTTTTTAGATTTTTCTATATACCACTGTGTGTACGTGTGATGGTGGTTTCGATTGTCACAGTCATAAATTTTCTTTTTCTTTCATTTAAAAATCGACCTTCGAGTTTTCTTATTTAGATATATGTATGCATGTACATAATATATGTACATATAAGTATTTACACCACCAAAATAGTTTTGTATTTACATTTAATTGTCTGAAGCGTGTTGTGGGGCTAAGACGCTCAACTTTGAATACGAGTATGTGAGCTCCTCCAGGGCACAAACCTTTAGATCATTTTAACCGAAGATTCGCTTCGTACATTGAAGTTAATGATGAATCCATATTATCAGAGATATAAATGATTATTCGAAGATGGTTTTCCATCATCATTATCGAGATGACTCTCATTTTCTGTAGGAAGTTATTCGCCTTAAATAAATCTGTCCCCTCAATACTAGAAATACCTGGCTGGCTGAGGCGTCCATTCACGCAGATGGTTATTTTCCTTAAGAATATAAAACTCTTAATAGATTGTTTGTCGCTCTCAATCGCATAAAAGGTGGCAAGATTTAATTGGATCCAGCAGGGTCTTACTTTCGAAGTAAGAAAATTCTTTCCTTTCTCCTCGCTCCGCTACTAATTAAGCTATTTAAAAGTCAATACATCGGAAGACACTTCAAGTAATATTATTCTCTTGCCATCTCTTTCAGGTCTACCAAGTCTTCTTCGTCATGCTTAAATCCGCAAATTCGCCACGCCCCGCTTCGTGGGTGCTGGAGAAATCTCTTGACGGCTTCAACTACGAGCCCTGGCAGTATTTTGGTCTCAGCGATGCAGACTGCCAACGACGCTATAGCTTGGCTGGGCAAAATGGTAAATATGTTTTTGAAAACGACACCGAAGTGATATGCACAACACAATTCTCAAAAGCGCTGCCACTCGAAAATGGTGAGTTACACGTTTCGCTACTGAAAAACCGCCCAGGTGCAATGGATCAAACGGAAGAGTTGATGAACTTCATAACCGCACGTTATGTACGCATACGCCTGCAGGGCATGCACACGACGGCGAATCTGGATAACAGCGTCGATTGGCTACTGGACGCACAATCACTCGAGAAGCGTTCCTTCTATTCACTCAAGCAGATACGCGTAAGTGCACGGCTCGATTGCCACGGTCATGCCGATAAAACCGTCGAATTGGCGGAGAAGCGTGCCGATGAGTTGGAGTACGCACAGCTAGCCTCCACGTTGCAATGTGTCTGTCAGCATAATACCTGCGGCGCCGATTGTGGCGAATGTTGTGCGCTCTATCAGGATAAGCCATTTCGCAACGGCACAACACGTGAGCCGAACGCATGTGAGCAGTGTCAGTGTAATGGACATGCGGAGGCCTGCATTTACGATGCATTTCTAGAACGCGGTATCTGTCAGCAATGTCAGAATAACACCGCCGGCAATGAATGTGAGTTTTGCGCGAGCGGACACTACCGCGAGGCTAATGAAAAACTTACTGCACCCTGTCAGCGCTGCGCGTGTGATGGACGCGGCGCAAGTGGCACCTGTGATCCAGTAGATGGTCAATGCCATTGCCGTGAAGGTTTCCAGGGTATGCGGTGCGAGGAATGTGCTAGCGGTTATTATGGCGAGGAGTGTCAGCGGTGCGAGTGTGATGTACGTGGCACTTTACCGGACACCGAATGTGCTGGTGTATGCAAATGTAAGGCGCATGTGGCGGGCGATGCTTGCAGTGAATGTTTGCCGGGCTATTACGACCTCAGTGCCGACCAACCAGATGGTTGCGTGCCCTGTTGGTGTTCTGGCGTGGGGCTGTCATGCAGCAGTGCTGCGCTGCAAACACTCGCTTTCGAAACATTGAACGACTGGAAGGTCACAAATGTAATGCGCTCACAGATGGTTGCGGCAACTGTGGATTCGAGCACAAACTATTTGGTTTACAGCGAAGATGATCAGAGTATAGAGGGCGCCGTTTATTGGCAGGCACCGCAAGGTTATCTCGGCAATCGTCTTACCAGCTACGGCGCGCGTCTATCTATACAAGTTAGTTGGGTTACAATGCGTGGTGACACTTCGGGCAAACCGACGGACGGTCCAGATGTTGTGCTCTTCGGTCGTAACGGATTGAAAATCGCTTTTGGCGATACAATATATGCACGAAGATCGACCGCTACTATCAATATAACACTCGATGAGACGGGCTGGTATCATATTACGCCTGCTGTGCTTGATAATAAGTCACGTTCGCGACGTATGGAATACCATGGCGCGGCTGTGACGCGTACTCAACTGCTTTCAGTTTTGTCCGCATTAGATGCTCTACTTGTTCGCGGCACCTATCACACAGATCAGGTGGAGACTTCATTGGAGCGTGTCATCATTTACTCGGGTGGCACCGAGTTAGGTTCCACAAAACCGAGCAAGCGCGTTGAGCAATGTGTGTGTCCAACGGGTTATGCAGGACTCTCTTGTGAGAGCTGCGATTTCGGCTTCATACGTATATGGGAGAATGCGACCGATCATCAGTTGGTCGCAAAGTGTATACCTTGCCCGTGTAATGGTCATTCCAACTCCTGTGATCTACAGAGCGGCGGTTGTGGCAACTGTATGCACAACACCTATGGCGAGCGGTGAGTAATACTTTGTTGTTAAAAAATATCTCTTCTTCAACACGTCTGGTCACCTCAATGATATTGCTTAGACTATAAGGTGCAAGTCTCTACTATTGTTTTATAAAAATTCACCACGCTAAATACACTTTTCTATTTCTACCAGTTGTGAGCGCTGCAAAGTTGGTTTCTATGGCAATCCATTGCAAGGCACCGAACACGACTGCAAACGCTGTGCCTGCCCTCTATTGGGCGATAGCAACAACTTTTCGCCCAGTTGCCAACTGAAAACGTACAGCATCATGGACTTGAACCCACTATATGGTGTGGTGGAAAATTCCGAATACATTTGCACACAGTGTCCGCCCGGCTACACTGGTGACCATTGTGAGATGTGCGATGACGGTTACTATGGCAATCCAACGCAAGTGGGCTCACTGTGTCATCCATGTGATTGCGAGGGTGGACCATGCGATGTCTTCACGGGGCAGTGCATCATTTGCCAGTAAGTGAAAATTATGATATTCATTAATGAAATGCTCTTTATTTTGCTTTCTTTAATTTTATTTTACAAAAATGATTTAAATAAATTTAAACTAATTTTGTGTTATTTAATTGAACTCATTTTCATCGAATGTTATTTATCTTATTTTTTATAATATTTAATTTGTATAAATATATTTAAAGATTGGCATAGCTTTATTAAATTTATTTTAAAGGATATAATTTACTTCCGTTTTTGCTTTTTGCAACTAATTTGTTATTTTTCTTTTTAAGTTTGTATATTTATAATTTGATTTCATTTCTATTTTATTTTAGTAATTTTGATCAATAAAATTTAACTGTCTATCAAATCACTTTAATTTAACTTAATTTTGATTGACTTATTATTTGGTATTTTTATTTAAATAAATTTAATTTAATTCCATTTTTTATTTATTTAAATTTTAATTCTCATACAAAAATGTATTTAATTCATTTTTTATAATATAGTTAGTGTAATTTAAATAAATTTTTTTATTATATTTTAATATATATTTTTTATTTTAGTCAACTTTAGTGCATTTTGTTTAGTTTTCTTCTCTTTTTTTAATAACATTTGCGAGGTTAGCCTGACTCTTTGCTACTAATATAATCGTGGTTGGGTTAGGTTAGGTTGAGGTGGTTGCCGAGAATGAGCTCACTTAGGCCACTAAACGGACCCATTTTTATACCCCTAAGGATACTAATCTGCAACCGCTAGTGAAACCATTTCGTGATGTTGGCAAAACTGAGCAATCGAAGTATGTTTGCATCCGCTATTTCGGTTACTTTAAAACCATTCCGTTTTTGATTTTACAGACTCCAGTGCTCTAAATGTGGGCTGACTATTCAAAAAGATACGGATACAATTTTCTGAGAGTACCATTGAGCTTAGGCTGCTGTGAGCTTCCTATATAGCTGACAATTCCGCTTGAAAAACACTACGGTAATCCCGTAGACGAAAATATTTGCCAATACCAAGCACAAAGTAGACTCACCCACCATTCTCTGTTATCTAGCTTTGTACGTATACGTTTTGAAATTATTCGGAGTTGTAATGATTCGGTTGTAATATTTCGTGGAATAAAGGTTACACAGTAGTCCGTTCTTTGTGGCAGACGGAGATATTAATATGAGCTTGGTTTATCAGGTTTAATAATGCCCCACTACAACCAGATTTCTACTTCGTCCAGAAGTATAAACCTATCAACTGCAATTTAAAAGAATAGAGATCGATATATGCTTTATTCATCAGTTCCTCTCAGTGCTGTGACCAACTCAATTTTTTGTCCAGAATGATTCCCAGGTGTTTTTCAGACTTTAACCCGACTTTTCTGGGTTAATGTGTGAGCGGTAATGTGTATAACCGCCAGATCATCCGTATAGGCTATGACTCTGCATTTCTCATCCTCAATTCCCCACAGAAGTTATTTTCCTGCCAAGACCCATAGAGGACGGAAAAGGATTCAATCTTTGTGGTGTTACTGCTGACATGCCTAAGTGCCAATACTCTTGCGACCTCAAGCCTTACCTGCTTTTGAACAAAAAAAAGTACTATTAAGCTGTATTCATTCTCCAATAAAGATCTATGGATTTGCGATACTAAATACTATACTTTATTATATGTAATGCACTCTCCGTTGACCTCTCTTGCATGTAAATGGTTTTCCAATAGGGATGATATGATTTTTAAGTGTAGTTTGGGCCATTTTTAATATGTTATGATCTGTCATTTTTTTTCATTGTATTCAGTAATGTTTACAATTTCATCCATGGACCACCCATAATCATCGTGAATTTACTGATTTTGCCTTGGAGCAACTTGAAACGATTTTTTTAAGAAAATAATCTTCTCCGATGAGGCTCACTTTCATCTGGGTGGTGCGGTAAATAAACAAAACTGTCGATTCTGGTGCGAAGAAAATCATTCATGAGAAACCATTACATTTACCAAAATTGACAGTTTGGTGTGGTTTTTGGTCTTGTGGAATCATCGGTCCGTACATCTCTCGAAATGAAGCTGATAGCATCGTTACTGTCAATGGAGAGCAGTATAGATCGATGATAACCACTTCCAAACAGTTGGTAGAAGTGGATCTTAACAACAGCTGGTTCCAACAAGACGTTGCTACGTGTCACACAGCACGTGCAACAACCGAATTATTGCGAGAAAGATTTGGAGATTCGATTATTTCAAGATATTTTGGTATTGAATTATCTCCAAGAAGTAGTGATTCAACACCATTAGACTACTTCTTGTGGGGTTATTTGAAGTCATTGAGCATTAGCAATAAACCAAACTCTCTTCAAGCTTTAAAAGTCAATATTGAACGTGCTATTCATGGCATATGACTTGATATAGTGGGAGAAGTGCTCAAAAATTCGTTCCTGCAAAAGAAGTCGTGGAGGAAATTTGAATGATCTTATATTCCGAATTTAATTGTATCAATTTTACTTTGCACTAAATACAACACATTTGATTTTCCTTAACAATTAGTGTGTTTTTTTTTTTCTTTCATCACTCTTATTGGAAAATCCTATAGGTTGAGTTTTCCGAGGAGCGGAATCCTACTATGAACCTCATGCAATCGCTCGATACTTTAAAACGAAATGATGTCAAGCTTATTGGTCTGAAAATCTTAGATTTGATACGAGTTATTTTCCACATTTGGGAATAAACACAATTCTCAATTCCCTTCATAATACATGTATGTAGGTATGCAGTTTAGACTGAACACTCCATGGATAGGAGCAAATTTTTCCACCTGATTTTGCTTTATGTATTGTGTATGTTATGCTCCTCCCGCTGTTGGATCCGATGAGCTCCTAATGAAATGCAAATATTGTTCATGACCCGTCAATTTTTTTTAGCTTAATTTTCTTTAAATATTTGTTTTGGTTTTTTCTTTCATATATTTAATAAAATATATTTCTATTCAATCAATAATGTATTTATTTAATTTTTTATTTAATAATAATTTAATTTTTTTTTACTTTCTACTTCTTTCCTAGCGGCAACACCGAAGGCTGGCGCTGCGAACGCTGTAAACTCGGCTACTGGGGTGATCCCTCCGCCGGTTGTGTGCCATGTGATTGTTACGCGGACGGTTCGGATAGTGATGTTTGTGACAGTACGAATGGACAGTGTTTGTGTAAACCGCGTTTCGCCGGTCAAAAGTGTGACGAATGTGATGCGGGTTTCGCGAATGTCGATTTAAAATGTTTACCATGTAACTGTAATCCTTACGGCGCTGAGGATGTAGACTATTGTGAACCGGATAGTGGTCAGTGTGAGTGTAAGCCTGGTGTTACGGGCCTGAAATGTGATGAATGTGCTGAGGAGCATTTTGGATTGAAAGAGGAATCCGATGGTTGTGAAGGTGAGTAAAGAAAATTCTTGAGAACATTTATTTATTTTATATGCTAGAATAATGGGAAAAAGGGAAAATACCAAAGTAGTTGCTCTTGCTCTGCTCATTAAAAGGCCTCTCTCTCTCTCACGCCAGAACAAATTTTGGCGTCATATATGAATACATTTATGTATATATACTTGTATATATATATATGTATATTCGCTATTTATGTTGAGATTTAAGGAAAGACATTTATATTCAACAGAGACCATCAGCCACAAATTTGTCTGACTTTAAAGCTCATAACTCCTTGTAAAGCTGTAAATAATTATTTCCTATTCACATTTATTCATATTTAAACTTCAATTATTATACTAGTACTTAAAATTATCAACCTGCTCACCTCTTCACAGAGCACCTCTTCATAAGCAATATTATTGCTCATGCCACATTTAAAAGTACTTACAACAATATGAGCGACAGTTGCAGTCATGTTGTATGTATGCACATATGTACATATGTGTGCAATGTAATGTTTCACTAAAATATAACATGAATTTCTGCATTCAATAATATTTTGTGGCACGTCCACTTCTGCTGCTGCACTCGTGTCGAACGCGTTGAGCAGCAATAACAATAACAACTCTCTTTACGCGAATGCGTGAGTGAACGCGTGATTGCTTGTATTCAATATGCATGCAATTAAGCTTAAGTGTTTTTCGAAAATGCAATGATGCTTGGCAGACATATGTGCTTTTACCTACTTACATACGTACATAGTTACATACTGACTTGCGTATGCCATATGGAACGTACTAAATTGTAAAGCCAAGCGATTTACCACTTTACATCGATCTTTGAATTTTTTTTCTATATTTTTTCAAGCTAACTATTTCAAGTATTCACTCACTTATAACCACATTTTGTTTTTACCTTGCTACAATATTTTCTTCACATAAATACGTAAATATGTTGCACGGTGAGATGAAAAGCAGATGATCACTCCATCGGCGCAGGCATTAAAAACATCGTTCTCGACCTTAAGAAATAAAGTCAGAAATGAGGTAAACTTTTCCCATAGCAACAAGTGCATATACATATGTATGTGTAGCTCAGGAAACTATATGGGAAGCATAAGTACTTTATGTCTTTTTGTTGTTTTGTTGTTGTAATTATGTACAGTCAAATGGTTCTACGTGTTCCCATTGACCTATTGCACCAAACGCATAATAATCATATTTGGTAGTGCAAGTGGTAATAAGGTTTTGTTGTTTTTGTTTTTGTGTTTTCTTTTCTTTTAACTTTCCATGCTCACTTCATGAAAAATAAAAAATATAAAAATAAATAAAGGAAAAAGTTCTGTCTCTTAATTCACTTTAGCTCTTTATGTATTGTATGGCTGAACTTATATGCCTATACGTACATACATATATATGTATATGTAAGTGTATAAATCATAAGAAAATGTTGGATAATTTCCTATTGTTTATCTACTTTAGCTTCTGATGTATAAAAATCCATACTTATCAGCTAATAATAAAGGGTTTCCATTTGGGACACAGAACTTTTTCTCATTCGGTCGACAACATTACACATAATTAAGATTATATAATTTCTTAGAAAAGTGGCTAATAAGAATTCTTAAAGACCATTTAAATGTTTTGCGAAATCATATGACACATTTATTTTGAATATTATATTGACGATAAAATCTATAAAAAATAAAGCAAAGTTGTTTTTTATAATATTATAATTTAAATTATATATCTTTTGAAGTACTCAACTTGAATCCGTCTCTCGGATATTTCCATAGAATAATGGACTTGTATATCTTCGAAATATCGAATTCATATTTTGCTTCTCTTGGTTCACAGCTTTTCAAAAGCTTATCAACTTAATACCAATGTAAAACTTCAAAACCTCCCACTTAAATATCAGCTCAATTATAAGCGGCATGCGCTTCTCGCATGGTCAATGACAAATTACCAGGGCTACCCATTTCACGATTTCCAAATTAAACGTACGTAAAATGTATTTAAAATAACATTTGTCATGAAATTCCTTTTTTATTGTAAAGTTTGAACCCTAGTATCATACTCGTATGTGAAACACTACATCATTCAAATGACCGCCTCGTGAATTTTCGCAAACTTCCAACCGCTTGAGGTATTTTTCGGTCAGTTTGTGGCACATATTGGGCGGTAACTCAGCCATAACTTGACGAATGTTCGTTTTCATAGGCTCAAAGGTTCAAGCTTTATCCGCATAAACACGTTCTTTCACGTAGCCCTACAAAAAAGATATATCGGTGTCAAATCGCACGATATCGGTGGCCAATTGATATTGACAATGCGAGAGATTACACGACCGGGTGATTTCTCTCGCAATAAAGATATATTCACTCGTGTTTTTTTGACATGTGGCACCATCTTGTTGGAACCACATATTGTCCAAGTTGTGTTTATCAATTGCAGGACAGAAAAAGTCGGTAATCATACGACGATACGCTCCGAATTGACAGTCTCGTCGATATTATTTTGAAAAAATTAAGGCCCAATCGCACCAGCCAGTATTTTTTTTTTTTTTTTTTTTTTTTTGGTGTAATGACTTCTTTTCAATTTTTTGAGGATATCGGAGCGGAGCAACTGGGAAAATTTTGCTTATTGATCTATTGAGAAATGTGCCTTGTCGACGTAACTACGGCATGGAGAATTACCAGCTGGCTTCAGTTGTTGGGTGAGCTGATCTTTATATGTATGTAGGTGTATTTCCAAGTGCAAAATATGCCATAATATACCGTAAGAAAGTCCCAGTTCTTGAGAACGTCGAGAATTATACCCCTTCGTGTCTTCGACTATACTTTCGCTTACATCAGAGCGATATTCGAGGTGGAACGAGCAAACCAAGGATGAGAAGGCCTTTCAATATCTGTAACCGATCCAGCTTCTTGAAATTTCTTTAAAATATTTCCAATTTCTTGAGTAGTTGGATGATTATGTGCACCATAATCTCCTCTTAAAGCACGAAACGTGGCAACGTTTGAATCACATTTTTGTAGTAGGCTTCAACAATTTTAACGCGCTGTGCGGTTAATAAGCTATCTATTTCATAAACGCTTCTCTTCTTCTTCTTAACTAAAACAAAAAATGTTTTTACAACTCTGCACTTTCGAATCCCCTAAATGGAGCTCTTTATTTATCGGTGTGCCTTCAGTGATGATTGTATTTCCAATACCATAAATGTAAGTATAAATATGAAAATAAAAAAAGCTAAGATGTACTTATATAGATGTAGTTTTTTTTAACTAAAATTTCTTTTCTCACAAAGCACCCTTTTTGCTTGTCTGTTTGTACACTTACATTCAAGTGTATCGAATTCAATATACATATGTAGCTGCTGTCGGTTGCAGCATTCCTGCTGCTCTTTGATTATTTTCTTTTCAACTGGCGCACTCTTGTCTCTCAAGGCACATTCGCAGCACTTGTATTCTTAATTTCTTAATTGTAATTAAATGTTTTGTGTGTTTTTATATTCTTTTCTGTTTTGTGCTTTTTTCCATAAATTCTTTCAGTTAAATTTAAAAGCATTTGAAGTGGTTTCGATGGGATTATTATGAAATTAATCACGTTAATTAAGGGCAAAAAAATACAAATTGAAGTCTAAGTTGTTTACCATACATTTTTATATTAAAATAACGTATATTAAACTAGACAATTTTAATTAAATGAAATAAAACATAAAAATAAAGTAAATTAAAATCAAATATAATAAGATAAAATAAAATGAAATTAATAAAATTAACTAAAAACTAAATTTTTTTTTAAAATAATAATAAAAAGGCAGTAGTCGGAGGAAGAAAAGTCTAGAGAATACAGCGAGTGGATTGAAACCCCCCATTTCAACGTTTCCAGGTAGTTTTCGATCGTTACAGCCACTACGGTACAAGCGTTGTCATGTAGAAAAATCACCTCGACATGACTTTCGGTCGTTTCTGGCCATATTCGCGCAATGTACGGCTCAAAGGCACTAGTTGCAGTCGTCATCTTCAAACTATTTGAGTTGCCCAGGATTCTTTTTGTCTTTGACGGTAAATCATTACTTTTAAAGCGTCGAAACCACTGTCTGCCCGACTTATCGGCCAAGTAAGTAACAGCTTCCAAGATCGGCCACAATTTGCAGGTGGAGCAATCTTTTGAGAACGGATCGCATTAATTTGTGCACTCAATATATAATAAAACAAACCTAATCTAGGTTGAATTGGTTGACTCTAGCGAGTATAACCTAGAAGACACCAAATAAACCACACATGAGAAAAGCTGTACTGCTACACTTCTTGTTGTGTGAAAAACATTACATTTCTCTTCGCACTAGTTATCCTCTACCAGATCTAAATTGACGGGCATGCGACACCAACATGGGTTAATAGTTCTCTACTAGCAGCCTGGAGTTTGATCTTTTTATCGCTGGTAACAATTTAGTAAGTTTTGCATCATATGTTTTCCGACACGTTTCAAAAGTTCGCCGAAAGAAAAAAAGTTCATTTCTTGTGCGTGCTTCATCTCTCTGAATGGGACTATTAAGTCGATATCTGCGTCCTGTTTTAAAAACACACCTTCTGTAGCTAGGTCATCGGCTATCTCCTTACTTTCGATAACCTGACAATAAATGTAAATGTATCAGAAAGTCTTTTGTTCGCGTCCCTTTATATTGTACCCACGACCAACTCCATATTGTATGAAATTAAGACCTTATTAGACGCTTGGCTATCTACGTAAATATGTATTCTTCTTCTATAAAGGTGTGCTTTCTACAGTAACTCAAATATTTTGGCATGGAACAAACTGTAATGATCACTACACTGTTCGTTTTAGAAACATCTGTAAAAATATGCAGTGACTTGTCTGCAAATCTCCAACCAGTCAGACGCGAGACTACGTAGTCTATTCGTATATTTAGTGCTGAGCTATACTGTTATCCTGATATAACCGTATGTTCCGAATTTCAACTAATTTGAAGAATAAAAACTCATCGCATCTCTAGTTTCGCTAGTATCATATTAAGCGATCGCTCCGATTAGGCTGATCATTGAAATTCTGAATACCCAGGTGCAACCCAACATTCTTTTATATGTAGCCTTCCACCATACTAGAGCACCGTATGTAAGTATTGGCTTAGCAATTGCGACGATACAGCGCGGGAAGGCATTTGAAAGTCTCCAGGTGCAATCCAACATCCTTTTTTATGTATATAGGGCTGTTGTTGCATTTTCACTCGCTCCCACACATTGAGTCTTCACTACAAACTTACTATCCAACACAATTCACAAGTACTTAGTGTGAAGTTTTGACTATATAGTGCCATCCCATGTTCGGTTTGTTCCAAGCTGGTACTTTGCATTTTCTTGTGAATAGAACCAGATCGATTTATCTTTAACTTTAACTCTGATTGAATTATCTCAGTTATTTATTGTTCCTAGTGAGAGTTATTCATTGTACCAGAGTCCAAGAGTTGCCAAAAGCTTACCGCTGAATATAGTTGAAATGTTGTAGGCTGTAAGCATGGCTGCATCTCCTTTCAGCTCTTGATCGCGCAACAAGGGGAGCTCAAAAAACTCCACCCTCCAATTTTTTCCATGCGAAATTAAGTTAGAATGATTGAGCGATATTCCATAGCAAAGAAATGAAAATCCCATCTAAGCCTATATTCTGCCAAGAACTTCTTTTATCTCGAATAATCTAAAAAATAAGATAAAATGAAAACAAAATAAAATAAAATCAAATTATATGAAATAAAGAAAATTAACTTAAAAAAGAAAAAAAATTCGTAAAATATTTATTTTGTTCACTATGTCTATGGTTTGTCTATATTTTCTTTGATCTCGAACAATCTAAAAAATATCTTAAGTAGTGTTTAATCCAATTGAAATATTTCCTCATTAATTTCTACACATTAATTATTTAAGATACGAGGGGGGTTTGATAAGTCAGTGAGTTTTGAATAAAATCTATATTTTTCGGCAAATGCGTGTTTTATTGCTCAGTGCAATATTCTCCTTTTAGCTTTATATATTTAGTACGTCATTATTCCAATTTTTCTATTTCTTAAAAATAATAGATTATTTCCAGGTCCTCAAAATACGCGTTTGCGTCTGTGATGATCTCTTGATAAAAAAAAGAGGTAGGCGCACGATGCTAAATCTGGAAATATGCTGGATGGGTTAGCAATTCGGAGCACAATCTATTAATTTTCGCCATGCTGACACCACACGTATGCACCCGTTCATTGTCCTGATGGGACAGCACTACTTTCGCCAAATGCGGTCGTTTATGCTTCAAATCAATACCAATTCTGTCCAAAAGCTCTGAATAATATTCGATGATGATTTGTTTCCCCATTTTCAAAATAATCGATGTGAATTACACCTCGTACATCCCAAAAAATTGTGGTCATGACCTTGTTGGCCGACATACTCACCTTGGCCTTTTTTAATGCACGTTCACCCGGAGAAACCCACTGTTTTGATTATTCTTTGGTCACTGGTGTGGTCGAGTGGATCCATTTTCGTCAATGATAGCGGAACAGTGCAATAATTTGAAGTGGTTACGCGGTTGAGCTTATGGTCGGATAGCTTTTTTATGTCCAAATATTCATGTAAAATGTGATGTACCCGCTCAGTTGAGATGCCTACTGCCTCAGCCACTTGAGGCACTTTTACTTTCCGATCGTCCAATATCATTCCATTAATTTTTTTGACGATTTATGGCACAACGACCTCTTTTGGACGACTTGAAGTACGGCACTTGTGCTGGTACGACCAAAACGGGACAAAGTAAACCACTTCTTAACCATTTAAAGTTATGGTGCAGACTCCACATATTATTTATCAAGTCTCCCCTTGGTTTCCGTGATGGTTTTTTTTTTAAGTAAAAAGTATTGCTTGATCAGCATACGAATTTTACTTTTTTCCATTTTCTTTAAAATTTACGCGGTTGTATGCTTTCAATGACTGTCTGACAAAAACTAACTGGCGCAGATTGATCAAAATTTTACAGTCTATCAATCGGAATAAAATAAAAACTTAAGTGAACATCAATAGCGGTAATTTTTGAGAATGCACTAAATCGAATAAATTAAATTGGTTGTTTATTATTAATTTATAAATGGATTAAAATATTGTATTATTCTTTGCAAAAAATAGTCAAGAAAATGTTGAATTTTTTTGATGAATAAATGTGGGTCATAAATATTTTTGCAAAGCCCGTCCAAAAATGCATCGAGTTGTTTACCTTTATGCCACTCAAAGATAAAATTTTAGCTCAGTATAGTAAAAATATGATTTAAAATCGTCATAAGCAACATTTAAGTGCAAAATATCTACCATATACAGCCCAAATTACTACCAACTTGCTGCCGCTGTCAATAACACTGACTGTTTTTGTACCTTGACATGGTGTTATTGTTATTTTATTATTATTATTGTTGCTACTATGAGCTAAAGCTGTATTGGCTTTTTTGTGGCATTTGTTGCTGGACGACATGAACTCAAAGTACGTACATACACACATAGGTATGTGACAGTTTATTACTCGCAGGCGTCCATTCAACATATCTGCGATTTTTCTGCGTAAAATATTTTTCTTCAGTAGCAGTTTTTCAACTTGGCTCCCTGATTGGTTTGGCTTTATGAGGCAGCCAAGTGTAGGCAAAATGGCATTTGCTTTGACTTTGACTTTTGTCAATTTCTAAAGAGCATTTAACAGAGTTATGGTCTGTTAAGGCCGTTAAATGGCACTTAGCACAGTACATTTAGTATTTGTAAGAAGATGGCGTAAATGTGATTTGGAAAATTTGTATGTATGTAAAAAATCGCTTAAACATATAATAACCGGGCATATTCAAGTTGGAGCTGTACAAGCTATTCGCAAATATTTATATAGAAGACGGCTTCAGGTCATATTTGAAACAGTTCCACCAATTTCAACATTTCGTATCTGGTTCAGTAAACGAAGAATTTTGAATAAGTTTTGGTTAGTATTCTAACTATTTATTGCACCTCTCGTCACAACATGCAACCTAATTCACTTCAGCAACACTACAATCCCACAATATGGTTGCTAAGTCCGCCTAACACAATGAAATATCGTTCAACCGTGCAGCAGTAAACTCAAAGAACCGACAACTTGGTCACTCGCCTCAAGTTACTCTACTAGAATATGCTGTGATATATGTACGTAGAAAAAGTACTTTCAAAAGAGCCTACAATGAATTGTGTTGAAGCCACAAACAGCACATTTTACTGAGAGTATGAAGATTTATGTGTGTCTTCATAGAGTGACTTGTTGCTTGCTACACATTCTCTGCATTGCATTGTCTATTTGGCATTGCAACGATTCGTTTTTTTTTTTTTGTAATTTTAACTTATTTCTCGTTTGTCATAGCGACAATGTCCTCTGTGTGCAGCCAAAGAACTAAAGTGACTTTCTATTCCATTGTCTATCAAATGAAAAGATCTACTATGGCGAATGGAAGAGTTTATATATTTATATTGTATAAAATTTTTTGTAAATAAGATCAAATAGAATATAGAAAATAAAATAAAACCTAGCCAAATATAAAATATTAAATAAAACTAAATCAAACAAACTTAAATTAATAAAAAAAAATTAAAATATTAGCATATAAAAATTTAGTTATTTAAAGAGTCTAATAAAATAAAATAAATTGAAATAAAATTAAACAACTAAAGATAAAATAATTAAATTTTATTAAACTCGATAAAGTAAACTGAAGTGAAAATATTATAAAATAAATAAAATAAAATAAAATAAAATAAAGTAAAATAAAATAAAACAAAATAAACAAAATAAAATAAAAAAATTAAATATATAAATAAAAAATAAAAAAATAAAAAAATAACATAAAATAAAATATACTAACTTAAAGTAAAAAACTGAATATTAAAAGAAAATAATGTTAAATTAAAGTAAATTAAATTAACTATTAGAAAACAGAATAAAATCAAATAAAAGAAAATAAAATAAACCAAAATAAAATAAAAAAAATAAAAATCAAAAAAATAAAAGAAAATAAAATAAACCAAAATAAAAGAAAAAAAAATAAAAATCAAAAAAATAAAATAAAATAAAATAAAATAAAATAATAAAAAATAAATAAAGAAGAAAAATAAAAAATAAAATAAAAAATAAAATAATATAAAATAAAATAAAGTACAAAAAAATAAAAAAAAATAAAATATAAAATAATAAAATTAAAAAAAAAATTAAATAATATAAAACAAATGAAACAAAACAAAATACAATACAATAAAATAAAATAAAATAAAAAAAATAATTTAAATAAAAAAAAAAAAACAAACAAAACTAATATAAAAAAAAAAAAAAATTAAAAAAAATAATAAATTGAAATAAAAGAAAGAAAATAAAATAAAATTAAAATAAGTTAAATTAAGTAAACTAAAATAAAATAAAATAAAGAAAACAAACTAAAATAAAATAAAAAAATAATAAAAAGTAAATTTAAAAAAATGAATAAAAAATAAAAAAATAAATTAAAAGAACAAACATAAAATAAAATAAAATAAATTAACTAAAATTAAATAAAATTATTTAAATTTAAAAAAAATTAAATAAAGCAAACTAAAAAAAATTAAAAATTAAAATAAAGTGAAATAAAAAAGAAAGCTAAATAAGAGAATAGAAAATAACGTGAAATAAAAGAAACGAAAGTAAAACAAAATTAAAATAAATTAAATTAAGCAAACTAAAATAAAATAAATTAAATTAAATAATATTTATATGGATTCACAAAAATTAGGATTACAGTTGTGAAATAATTTTTTTCGACTTTGAAGTTAATTACTTTTAATTAAATTGAGGAAATTTCGATACATTAAGCTCAATTAGATTATTAAAATTATGTAAGTAATTGTAAAAAATTAAATCAAACTAATTATGGCAAATTACAAAAAATTAATTAAAATTCTTTTTATTCCTCTGAGAATCCTGATGATGGTGGGGCTTGCAAAACTGAGTAACAGAGTCATTACTACACCCGCTATTTCGCTCAAGTATCTAAGTATCAGTACATTTGCAAATAAAGTGTCTTAAGTTTTCAGGTTCTTCCATCCCTCTATAACTTCTGCAAAAGTTGTTTCCCCAGCTCCTATGCATGTCCGCCTTAAGAAGACCAATCAGTGCAGATATTTCGACTCTTTTTAGCGCGATAACTCTCTTGACCTACTTCTATTCAATGTATCCTGTTTTTAAAAGTAGAAAGGAAGTCAACTTCCTTGAAAATTCATCTGCCATCTCTTTACCAGGTGTGTTACTGTGTCCAGGCACCCATATGAAGTTAAGAGAGAGCTGGTTAGCCATCATGTTATGTGATCTGCCCCAATTCTTCACTGTTTAGTATTTTATTGATACATATTTTATTGATATCTTAAGGCGACTATCTACCGGAAAAGATATGGAGAGAAAGAAAGGATTTGTCAATGCCAAGTTTCTTTGAGTAGACTCCACCACCAATTCTTTTCCCTAATTTTGACTGATCCGTATAAAAATTATCGAGCCCATATCTTCCGGCACTTATCTATCGAATTGGTTGCTATTCGGAATGGTTACCATGAAATCTGAAGTGAGTGAAATAAGCTTCATGGAGAGCTGCATGCCCAAAAAAAAAAATTGTATTTATTGAAAAACATTGTATTTATTGCCTGATAGTTTTCGTTTTTTTTTTTAAGTTATTTTTGCTAACGCATTTCTATTTTGCCACTGTGGGCCTTTCAAATCTTTTATTTTATAATTTTTATTGTTTTCTTGCACATTATCTTCCTTTTTGTTTTTATTTTTATTCTTACTATGGCTGTTTTTTTTTTGTTTGCTGGCACGAGTATCATGTGGGTGTTGATTATTATTGTTAATGCCATGGCCTAGTGGATACCGTTCGCGGCAGCAACTATCAACGGTGGCGTCGCACAAGCGAGTGGCCGCCGCAATACAGTAGCAAAACAGATTGTCATTCTCATTGTCATGGTTGCATTGCCCCTTCTTTTTCAAATATAAGATAGATAAGATATCTTTTGAGGTGGCAAATGTCAGCCGAGTAGCGGTTGTGGTACACATTTATTGGGGGTTTCTTTTGTTTAAATTTTTAATCTTTTTTTACTGAAAATAAATATAAAAAAAGGTTATAGTTTTATAATTCGTAGAATTTTATTATCCAATTTGGGTACAAACGAATTAGAATTAGGTCCACTACTTCAGCAGCAAATGAGCCTTGTGAACATCATTTGTAGATAAAGTAATAAAAATCTCAGAAATACATGCATAATTTATTTTTTTTTGCCTTAAACTCGACAGTTTGTCCCAATTAAAACGCGTCAGCACACAACTAGTGCAACATTGTTACAAAATCTTCATGACAAGCAATAACAACATTGTTGACAGCAAAGCTACATATGTAAAATGTATTATGTAAGTACATATGTGTGTACATTTGTGCATAAAAGTTTATAAATAGCTATGCTTGCTGCAAATATATGCAGCTATATAAATAAATGTTTAAATATACACTCATAAATATATACATATATGCAAACGTAGTTATAAACTATACTTTAAACCTTTGCTAGTTAAAAGAGAAACATGAAAAAATATGCAAAATAGTTTAACTAAAGCCAGTTCAAGCGAACACTAAAAATATGAAGACGCTTTGCTGTAACTGCAGCGTGGTTACTGAATTTCAACATCCCACTTACATAGAAACAGTGCGAAGAATCACCAAAAGATATCGCATTACTAATAAATTTTACGCAAAGCTGCATTTCGGTTGAATTGCAGTGGAAAAAACAGAGGAAAAACTAAAAAAATAAAAAATAAAATTCAAAAAATTTAATAATATACATACATAAACACATAAACACACATATGTGCTTAGGAAAAAAGTAATAAAAATATTCAGCATGCAAGAATCAACAACTTGAATGTCAAACAGCCAAACCAAGAGCGCCTAGAGTTGAGCGCATGCACTTTTATTCAGTGCATTCAAGAGAGGGAAGGGAAGCATAACCATCTAGAGTGATAAAGTCGAGAAGAGGTTATAATTTTTTTCAGTCGAATGTATATATACATATATGCTCATTTAATAGAGGTTATATTTTTGATTCCAGTACGGACTGGTATTGAAGGCAACTACTCAAGTCTTCTCGGTCAATTAAGTGCCTGGTTATCCAAAATAATAGGGAGAGAGTGATAACCTAATCTAGTACCTAATTTTAGGGACCCAATGTGAACGACATGATCTGGTTGTATGAGGTAGAAAACATAAGAGTTTGGATGTTTCTCGCCCCTTGGTGAAAGGTGTTTCACTTTAGCTATGTTATGGAATAAAATACTTTAAACTTTTCCTCGTCTGGATACTAACATTGTTGGTAAACATTCAGAATATAGCGACAAAGGTCTCGGTTATCATATAATGTTAGAAAGGCACCTTTACTGAATTAGAAGCCCGATTGAAAGCTCTTTGAAGTATTTTTTTTTGCAATTGCACACCTTCAACAGAAGGTTCAGACTCCGAAACTGGTATATAAAAGAAGCGTTAAAAATATCATTCTAAGGGTTATCTATTTCGAGGCTCTCTATTTTTTAAAGAAAAAAAACACAGAGAATTCAGATTTAATGGGGAATGTCTATTATAATTCGAAAGAACATTCTTTGGTTTTTTTTTTTTTTTTAAGATTATCTCTTTCAAATGTTGACCGCGGTTACGTCTCAGATGGTCCATCCGTTGAGTCCAATTTTCGCTGACTCGTTCGAGCATTTCGGCTGCTAACTGGCGAATGACACACGTGATGTTTTGTTCGATTTTAGACTTTACATATCCCCACAGGAAACAGTCTAACGGTGTGATATCACACGATCTTGGTGGTCAATCGACCGGCCCAAAACGTGAAATTATCTGCTCACCGTAGTGTTCTCTCAATAAACCTATTAATTGATGCGATGTGTGGGAAGTGGCGCCATCTTGTTGAAACCAAATGTCGCGGAGATCACCAGCTTCAATTTCATACATAAAATAGTCGGTTATCATGGCGCGATAAACAAAATTTGACTCGAAAACGTCAGATCACCCTTTAGATTTCGGTTTCAGTTAAGGATTAGGTTTAACTCGTTGACACCTTAGAGAGTCTCATAGACGAGACTACGTCCTTAGTGTTGCTAGGTCCATTCAGTTATGTACTACTGCACTTCCTGTTGTATTTCTAGCTTAAAGAACATTTCAATTTTCTCTTAGCATAATTAGCTGCAAAGGGGTTGACTAAACTCTAATAGCTGGAAGTCGAATTCGATAAATTATATCTCGCTGAATGTTGTTCTCATCTGAGGCTGCATTAACGTTTTACCCAGTCTCCTCAAACAGTTTTATGCACCGGTAGACGAAAATGCGACCAATGCCGAGCGGACGGAGTGTTTTGAAAATATCACCTTTTTCATTTCACACTTAAAAAGCGCTATAACAGCAATACGGTTTTCATTATCTGACCATTCCATGTTGAAAACTCACACAATTTAGAATTCCCGATACAGACTAACGCTTTGCAGGTTATATTTTATAAATCATATGGGAATTATGTGGTATGCTCAATGCTTCTATTGAAATGCGTGTGTTTAATGTTGTAACAGTATTTATGTACCTACCTAGTATTTGCCGCTGTATCCTATGTGGCAATTCCCAAGCCATATGTACAAGCTCGTTTCGTGTGTACATTTATATAGCAAACCGCTTACTTCAAGAAACGAAAATATGCTGCAGTAAAACTTCGATAAATCTTTAAACCGTAAATTTCCGAGTGTCTCCAATAAAGCTCCCTCTCTTATTGCCGTAACCCTAAGCTTTACACGGCTTGCTTACCGCAACTCGCACAAGAGTTGCTCCCGTTTCCATAGTGTGCGACGCGATCGCAAGAGTGGGAATTTTGTATAGCCATGCATTCATAAATGCATTTCCATTGCCTAAACAGCATTGTCAGTCTTGAAATTCAACTCCTGCCAACAAGTTGTACTTTCAACTGAATAGTGAATTGAAAAGTAAAGCCTTCTCTCAACGAACGAAGACCAAACACTACGACCCCTCCTCACCCCCCTTTACCTCATTAAGAGTTATCGAGAAAAAGGCTTTACGGAATACCACAGGCAATGGACAATGACATAGTGCAGGAAGTCAAGAGACTCCGACTACTCTGGCTGGGTCATATTGTCCATGCAGTACCCGGGAGTCGTTTGAAAAGTTCTTTTGGTATCTCCAATCGGCACGAAACAGCGAATGAAAAAAACAAACTCGACGAAAATCGCGTGAGCGATATCTAGTCCAATAAAGAAGTTAATATCTTGTTCACCATCGCTTCAGTGTGGGATCACAGTAAACTTTATGTCAGCCTAGCGGAACACCGTAGTCCATTTTCAATCTACTCGTTGACAGATGAGTCTCAACGTCACGTCATTCAGCGAAGGTTAATCTAATACCTACTGATGCGCACAGTTGGACAATTCTTCTAAGCAAATTGCATCTTCAAAGGTGATAAGGCGCATAAATGATAAGGTGCATCCTCAAAGGTTTCAAACTCAAGGAAGCTCACTTTTAGCCAGATAGAGTTTACTGCTCTCTGAGTTTTCCAGCCTAGCTAGACGCTCGGTTTTGTTCGAAGGAAAATCATAATTAAAATTGATTTTATACTCAAATATTTTCCAGCTAGAGGCTCTGATTAGTAACAGTGGCATGAAAAAGACTTTCGTGTGGAAGCTACCGATCAATTAGATACCCTGGACTATAACTCAAGCTCCAGCACCGACTATGGCAGATAATTTCGGTTCCCAAGCCGATTCCGAGGAACTATGGAACTGCCTCCGCGTTGTAAAACTAGAAAATCTGATTATTTTTACTCTCCGTACTATGACCCCAGCTTCCGCCACTGCTCCGATACATCTACTTCCAGCCCGAGACTAGTAACAAACAAGATTTTAATGGTTTTGTGAACGGCGTACAGTTCCGAAATCAAAGCGACTGAGCTCGCAACTCGGGAAATCCCTAAAACTTATTGAGGATTAATATATGTTATAATCTATACTACAATGAGATGCTGCATCGTGTCAACATATTGCTCGGTTGCATCGCTAGATTTTTGTTGGTTTATGTTGCCAGCGGGAATGCTGCTATTTACAAGCATCCAAATTGCACACACTTCCATCGCTGAAAAATCACTTCTATAACAACATATGTTTTTAGTCTCGCTGCCATCTTGTTGTTTTTTGGCGCACAGCTGCGTGATCTACGATGACATTTTGCCGCATCACGCAGACGCAATAAATTCGCGCTGTTGTTGGTTTAATGTTTACTAGTTGTATCATTGTTGTTTTTTTTTTTAATAGAGAAAAAATGTTTCGCTGACATTTCAAATATTTTTTTGTACTTTTCTTAATTTTTCTTTTATATTTTTTCAAATCATGCATTTTTCATATCTTTTTTTGCTGCCACGTTGTCACGCCGTCTCATGTCTGCCTGTCCAACTGCCGCTGTGAGTGCGTGCACAACTTGTTGTTGGCAGCCAGCACTTCCTTTTACGTTTAAGGTGACAAATTTTTACATGGCTCACTGTGTTGCGCTGTGACGCGTTAGCTGCGCATGCGTCATAGCTGTTAGCTAAAACAACAACAGCAGCAACGCTGTTGGCATAATTTAAAATGTGCTGAGTGCGCGACTGCACAAACGTTTTATTATTATATATATATTTTTTTAATATAACTTTTCTAACCCCCCCTTTGTCGTCCGCTGCCTTGTCAAACGTGTTTAACCCGACTACTGACCGATATGCTGACGCTTATGACAGCGTTTGACAGCAAATTGCTTAGATATATATAGTTAAACGACTAATGGCGCCACTGCTCTTGACATCGCTGGCGTTTCTGCGGGCGCGCTTATTACTGCAACCACTTCCGTCCCTTTCCGCGCTTACGCCTTGCTCAGCGCTGCACACAGCGCGCAGCCTCGCAGTATCTCCTCGCAATTTCCATCAATAAAATCAAATTTTATGCCCGTAATTTATCGGTTTGCCGTAAATTTTATAGCGAGCGCAAGCGCCTTTCAGTGACTTTCAAAAATTTCAATTTAACGTGCAGAGGCATGGACTCATAGAGGCGCTCGCACACTCTTTTACTATAAAGGCCAATGGGCGCGTTGTACAAATGACACTTTCGATTAGAAATCAAGTAATTATTTGTGCGTTTTTGCATATATTCTCCGCACATACGTACATGTGTGTGAGTGTGCTATTAAATTCGAGCGGCCTTCACTTTCCTTCACTGGATAATTTATGGAACGCTTGAGCGCAAGTGTCAATTGTGGTTGGACCAAATAACAAACTGCAGCGATAGCAGCAGAGGAAAGTTTCTCTGCAAAAGTGTCTTGAGAGGCATGTGGCATGCGCGTACTTGGAAAATTTTTTCACGCTGTCACTCTGCACACTGCGTATATATCTGTATCTCAAGTGCTTCGGATTAATTGCAACAAAATGTTCTGCACTCGAGTGCAAAGTGCTGTTTACCGTCGTTTTGTTGTTCGTGATGTTGCCACTCGCTATTGGAGGTTGTTTGGCTTTGATAGTTTTTCTCTGCTAACGCTGACTGTTTTGCAGTGTTTGCAATTTAACCGTGCAGCACTGTAATTTATTGTGTTGCCAATAATTGCTTTGAGTGTTGTTAGAATTCTTTGAAGTTTTTTTCTGCTTTTCAGGTAAGCTTTTTAGAAAAAAATATAAAGTTCTATTGAAAAACTTTAATTTGGGCTTTTGAAAAGCTCATCCAATCTTAAAAATCAAAGTTCTTGCTATCAAAGACGGTTCAGTCAGATTGGGAAAAACAGAAATAGATCATTTCAAGAGTATCCCACATAGATATAGGGTGTTTTTATAGAGGTATAGAACTTTAAGTTGGCATTACTTTTCAAGATGGTGACCGATTTAACAGCTGTCAAGTGATTTATTCTCAGTTTTGTTTGGCAATTCATCATGAATAGACTCACGCCTGAACAACGCTTGCAAATAGCGCAATTTTATTTCGAAAATAATGGTTCTGCGCGGAAAACGTATCGCGCACTACGTCCAATGATACGGACGAATGATTCCACCAGCCCATAAAGCGCACCAAACAGTCGGTTTTTCTGGATGTAACGGTGTTTCAACATACACTTGAGGATTACCTTCACTCCAAATGTGGCAGTTTTGTTTGTTGACGTAGCGCTTCATCGCTAAACATCGCTAAAATGGGCGTAGTGCGCGATACGTTTTCCTCACAGAACCATTATTTTCGAAATAAAATTGCGCTATTTGCAAGCGTTGTTCAGGCGTGAGTCTATTCATGATGAATTGCCAAACCAAGCTGAGAATAAATCACTTCACAGCTGTTAAATCGGTCGCCATCTTGAAAAGTAATGCCAACTTAAAGTTCTATACCTCTATAAAAAACACCCTATATATAAGACACACACGTTTAGATGGCACAATTTTGATAATGCATTCCGAACATTTTCAGGATAGGATAGCTCAAAAAAAAGTACACAAATGATTTCAGATTTTCATCCACAAAACTAAGGCAAAAGAATTCGGAGGCATTCCAATCCTTGCTTGCCGACGTGAATTCGGATAATGCCTGGTTAGAACTCTGACTATGTGCGAGTGTTCTGATCTTAGGATGAAAATAAGCTTTCTCATTTCACCATAAATCAGAAGAGTCTCGCAACCGTGCGACGTGGATGTGCTAGCGCAGTGCTCGCTAAGTTGATTAAAGGACCAGTTGTCCAGAAGTAGATCGTATGTTGGCAACGGAGCGCCCATTTGCACTTCGCTTAGCGTTAGAAAGCGGTGGTACCCTAACATGCAATCTCATCAACATTGCGATTCGCAGTAATTCTGTGGTCACCCGCTACCCCTCTGATTTTAATTCCGAAATGAGTCGAAGCTACAGACATTAATGATAAGCATTCCTTCATAAATATGAAGCTCACAATGATTGAGTCCAAGGTTTAATAGCTATTTATATAAATGTTGTCCTGTCTCAGAGAAATCAATCATCAGAGTAATGTCTTCACCGCTTCCATTATAACAGTAACCTCCGCTTGAAAAGCACCAAAGAAGAAGGTCCAGTACACCGCCTCCGTACTGCCCCTATTAACTTTACGCTCAGAGCGTAAATTTCCACAATTCAACTTCGACAGTTCTGTTGTGTAAAATATTTTAGATAAGTTATTTACCTCAAAGTCTTCCTAACGATGCCACGATTGCACCCTTGAGAAAGTTATTTTACATTCCCGAATGTCAGCACTTACAACAAAGTTTTATAAGAATTGGCTTACCTTTCCATGTTAAAATATTGTGTAAGGCAGTCCACTGATTTACCTTGAGAATGCATGCTTAACCCTCGAACGGCAATCCTTATATACAAGGCATATAAGCAAGCATCAACCTCCAAAGACTCAATAAAAAAAAATCATACAAATACAAACTTCTACTTCATGGTGAATTTCAAATACTTTCGTCAAACATTTATTAACCCCAACTCGTCTTAACTCATTGGAGAGTTTAGAGGATTTGAATAGATTTTGAGGTATTTCAGATCAACGTCCCCTTGAACGGATACAAACCCGTCTAAAATACTTTAAGATAGATGATTGCGTAAGGATAACTCACTGCAGATTGGTTATTCGCTTTCGGATATTCAGGTGGTTGTGTTCTTCCATTTCAGACCAAAAAAGTCGGTTATCATACGACCATAACGATCCAAATTGACTGATAGTCTCGACGTTATCGTTTTCAAAGAATTAAGGTCCAATCACACTGCCGGACCAAAGAGTGCACCAGATAGAAAGTTTTTTTTTGGTGTCATGACCTCTCTAATTTTTTTTTTTTTTTGAGTATTATCGGAGCCCCAAAAGGGACAATTTTGTTTATTGACCTATCCACCGAGTGAGAAATGTGCCTCGTCGCTGAAGAAAAGTTTGTTGGAAAAATCGTGGTCCACTGCTTGTCGTTCAAGCATACAATCACTACGTCACTACGGCGTTGTTTAATACCTCGAAAACGTGTGAACAAAATCTTGAGATTTAATTTACAATTTTATTTCGATGACTTTCCTTTCCTTTGATCAATCGAAAAAAAAGATTTCTTATTATTGCACATAAATTATTTTATTAACATAATTAAGTGGAAAAGAAAAGAAACAAAATTGTTAAGCCTCTTCAATTTTCACTTGTTAATCCGAAAATTTTAAATCATTAGCTTCGCTATTGTTTTGCCCAGACAATGCAATCCATTCAAGCTAATCAGTTCAACGAAAATGCATCGATGAACGAAAGGCTCTCTACCAAGTAAAAATAAAAAGAAGTGAAAACACGCAGCTGTAAATCGAAAAACAAAATTCATATATAATTTTTTTTTTTTTCATTCCGGAGGCAATTAAAATTTGTAACACCATAAAAAGTCGTCAACGACGGCGCTACTCACGCCTACATACTTACATACTAAGAGATTAACATAAACAACGAGTTAATAATTAAAAAAGAGAAGTGTTTATATGCTGTGGAAATAAATGCTTTTCTATTTGGATTTTTTTAATATTTTTTTTTTTATTACTTTTTTTTTAAGTAGTGAAATTCATTCATTCCTACAATTTGTTTTGTTTAATTTATTTGAGTTAAGTATTCATTCATATATCTTTGGGATTTGTAGTATAAACGCATGCTTTTTCTGTAAGTTCATATGAGCACTGTCTTTATATGAATATTTGTTGATTTTTCTTCAACCTACCCGCTGGAAATCGAAGAGGCGTTGAGTCATTTATATCTCTGAATTGTTGGAGCAATGTTCGATCTGTCCTCTTATTAATAAATGTTAAAAAAAAAATTTATTAGTACAAATATTATGTTGAATGCTTGATAAGAGAATACTGTTGTAAATTGCATTACAGATCACTTACAGCAAGTTTAGTTTCTTATATTTTTTGCTTTAAAAAATTTTGTTTTACAAATTTTAATGTAGTTTTATGATAAGGATGGAACCAAACGTTAATCTCTAGAGGACTTAAGCGTCGAATTAAACTCTAAACAACTCGTCTGCAATATATAATTCGAAATATTAGATTATTATACTACCATTAAATAGTTAGTACAATACTTACGAGTTGGAATAACAATTGACATTTTTAAGTAAACGGAAAAATGGTTAATATAGCTCGAAATTGGCTTTACATGATTTTAAAATTAACATAAGCTGGCGTGATAATCGGATAAGAACATTTTAATTTATATCACCTTTGAAAAATGAACTGCAAATCAGCCCGTTTATAAGCTTGACTATAAAAATTCCATTTTTTTCAACGACTAGAAGATTTTGATCTGAATCCCATGCATGGCTTTATAAAGACAAGGTGCCTTTAACTTTTAACACAGTGGTATTAATGGGAAGACTAGAATTAGGGTTAAGTTCAGTTGGAGTGACTATCAATGTAGGAGCGTCAATACACTTTTGCCAGAGCAGGACCATTGCGATACCACGATTTCACTCTGTAACTAAGTTTCACTATCCATCCACATTGACTCCCTTATAAATTCCACTAAATAATTTACCTTGATGTCTGCTTTCTTAGGCAAATCATCGATGAAAGCAGCTCCGAAATATCGGAACCCACCTCTGCCCTACGCAGAGCAGTCGCATAAAAGATGAAAGGACGTTTCTTCCTGCTCATCGTTCTTGCAGCTTCTGCAACATCTTCTAAAAAGAACATCAAGCAGTTCTATTAAGCAGGGGTCTGTAAAGACTCCTATAACCTTAGTGATATCCTCTATTTTGAGAGAGTAAATTTAGCCTAAGCTTTTCCGATCCCACTTCGGCCAAGTTTTCCTGCAATTATCCGTGGGGTTTCATCTCAATTCGGCCGGCTTATCACTTATATTTCCTTCAGCAGCAGTTTTCATGTAGCAAGAGGCATACCAATGTCCCAGTGACCAGGAAACCAAATGAGAGATATTCTGTTATATTTGACCATCTCCTGTAGAGATCGCCAACAGTCCATCACCATTTCTGACTTAATCGCTGCCTGGCTGTATCTGAAAATAACGTAATCCTTGTTCGTAATTTCTGTTCCAATATAGTCTACTGCCTCCGTAATGACTGAAATTTCGAATACACTGCAGGGTCTGGTAGCCAGAAAGAGAGTCCAAGAGGTGGTTATCTTAAGAAAATGCCTCCGCCATTTCTTCCATCGAATTTCGATCCATCCGTATATATCTCAATACTATCGACTGGGGTATCGAAATCAGTGCTCTATTCTTCCCTCATTGGAATATGAGTTATGCAATTGTTACTTCTAACAAGAGTTGAGCAGCAGCGATATGTTGTCTGTACTGACTATTTAACTGATCTAGCTCTAGCTAACGCTGCTGTCTGATATTGGGTGGTAAAATGTTGAGAATTACATTTAAGGCTTCAGTTGATGTGGGCTTGAGTGAACCACCGCCACTTATATTATCCACCGCTGATATTCGAAATTTGCTTAGAAGGTTAACGTTTGCCGTTCGTTTAACAGACACGTGGACCACCACATGGCCACTCCATACAATAATATTGGTCTAGGAACAAATGTAAAGGCACAGTGACAAGTCTTTTCACCAATAACTTTTTACATGTATAGAAAGCGATGAAGACTTTATCTTATCTACTTACTACGTTGTCGTTCCAGTTCAGTTTCTTGTCAAGGACTACGCCAAGAAATTTTGCCTTGGCTCCTAGGCTTAGTTTAACAACATTTAAATTTGAGGAGCTTAATGTGGGTATTTTATACCTCTTAGAGAATATGACAAGTTCCACCTTATTTGAGTTGAATCAAAGCCCATATCGGTTAGATCAGTTAGATACTCTCCGAAGAGCTCTCTGTCGCAAGTCGCTTAGAGTTTGTGGAATCTTACCCCTATAAGCTACAGGAATATCATCGGCATATGCGACGATTCTGCTGCAGCAATAGCCGGGTGGTTGAATTCGGAAGGCCTGGGTTCAAGTCCAGGCTCAAACAACATCGAAAATTAAAAACTATTTTTTTCTAATTACGGTCATTCCTCGATAAAGAATGTCAAGCCCTCCGAGTGTATTTCTGACAAGAAATCTAAAACTGCTCATAAAAATCCATCGGTCGTTCGGGGACAGCTTAGAATAAACTGTAGGTCCTTCCATTTGTTGGTAAAAATATCAACACGCAAAACCACATATTGGAGTAGGAGCTCGGCCAAAAATCGCTTCCAGTGGTTACAAAGCACCTCCCCCTTCAGTTCCTGTCAAAATCGAGTTAAGGTAAAATTTCAGAGCATGGGAAACACGACGTCACCTTTAGGCATTCCTCTACTTACGTGAGTGGATACCTGGTAGCCTCCCAGGCTCAGGGTTACTGTTCTGCACAGGAGTAGGTCATTTATGAATTCAGCCAACGGGATTATGTGTAGATTTAACAGCATCCGTTAAAATGTTGTTGAAAGCTAACTCTTTGTTCAGGAAAACACAAAGTTTTCTTTATAAACAAAGAGATATAAAGACCCGTAATGAGAGGTATTTGATTGCAGTTAGCAGACAAAGTCTGATTCAGCTTAGTTGTCCCAAAACGAAAATGGTATACATGAAAGGAGCAATATTTATACTGCTCCGGAGTGTCAGAGAAGGATGTGAGCATATTCTGGCAGACAAGCTGCCATTCTGGCATTGTATATATGTACTTATATTGCGCTCTAAACCAGTTAATAAATTTTTATGGCATCCAGTTGTTTTTCGATAATGCTGCATCCAAATCACACCTTTCGATTTTGTTGAAGGATGTGACTGGTTATAGATATATAATTGTCTTAAATGGAACCGAAGTACTGGGTCTACCTCAACCTCAACCCCATCTAACATAACTTTTGTAATGAGTTTCGAAGCAAGCATATTATTATAATATCTATTTTTTTTTTTTTTTTTGAAATATTTTTTAATCAACTAAACTGGAAAGACGATGCCCCCTAGAACATTTCGCATGAGACATATGTTTTAATATGTGATATTTTCTATACTTAATTAACCTTTTAGCCTCGCTTAGGGACTTCAACGGGCTCTTATAAAGTGCAGGTTATTTACAAAGAAAGGGACTAAGGTTTCAGGTTCTTCGAATCAACCAACCCAATTGTAGATATATCCTTTCTTTATTATATTCACTTTGCAACATTTGAGGCTCATTATTTTGAGTTAGCATCCGAATTGAATAACTCTCTTATAATAAGCATACCAATGGAGATCGGCATACTCAGACTCTTCTATGATGGCGAAAGTGGAAGGGAAGTGTCCTTACTCATTACCTGCTATGTCACTGTATCTTGGCATCCATACTAAGTTCAGAGAAATCTGCTTAACCATGGCGTTAAGTGATCTGCGACATTTCTCTATAATTCTCTGTTTCTGATTTTATTGTGACAGATTCCAGGTCACTTAGTTCTATTTGGTTATCGGGGAAGATATAGGTATAATTCACTGGGAGTACCATTGGACCTAGACAATTAGCAGCCTACTGTATAGCCGTCAGTTCACCTTGAAAAACACTACAGTAATCAGTTAGCCGAAATGACTTGCTAATGTCAGAATTGTTTGAGTAGATTGAGATGAGACAGTTTTTCAAAAACTGTGACAACTATGTCCCATTAGTTCCTTTCTGAAATTACCTCCTTGTGTCGTTCGTGGAGTAGTCAGTGAAGGTTATGAAGTAGTCCGCCCTTTTGTTAATCTTGTATGTTGGTATGACTGTGGCATTGGTATCCCCATAATGCCAGTGGAGAGTATATTCAATAAAACATTTATAGCCCCTGTAAGTTTGGTCTGCAACGCTTCACAAATGATTGAGTCCAAACGTCTAAGTATGCGTGTATGTTTTATTTCATTTACAACCTATGTCTCACGTTTGGATATCTCAATGGAATCATAGTTTTAACTTCCTAGCATAATGGGTACCAAATTTTCTTAAGAAAATAACATACTTTTCTATTGAATAATTTACTCGAAACTGTTGTGACTGCAAACTGCAACGAAATCTTAGACAGACCAAATGTGGCAATGTCTCGTGAAACGGAGCAAATTATGTATAATGAGAGCTTTCGACAATATGTCTTTAAAACATCATACTGGAAAAACTCAAGCAATTTAAAAACATATAGTGCAGAGTTAGAGCTAGTTTCGGAATAGTCTCTTCAGGTAACACAATTTTCTGCAAAGGATCAGTCTCGGAGTATTCACCATTGAACCATACTACACCGAGTTAATGAAAATATACAAGTATCCAGCGGACAGAAAAAAATCGAAATTAATATTTTCTCAGCCACCACTAAGCAAAGTAAATAATAGTCAAAGTATTTTGACAAATTTGCTCAAATAATATTTGCATATTTTATGCATACAAACATATTTACATTTGCATTTGCACGCACTTAACAGATATTTGGTCACCATACGTCAATTGTTGCATAAAAATTATTAACTACAACAAATATGTTTAAAAAAAAATTAAACCGTTATAAAAGCTACATTTCTGCTGTTCAATCAGCGAGCATAGACAAGCTGAGCATGGACAGACGGACAGACAGATAGAAAAACAGACAGTTACAGACGAATGGACAAACAGTTGATTGCAACATCGCAATTGTCAAAAGTTGTTGCAGTAGCAACAGCAGCAAAAAAAAACAACAACAACAACAACAGTAAAAAATTATGTATGACACTCCTGAAATCAGTAGCAAATTGCGGCACCCAACAACTGTCAACTTTGTCAGCAGGAGGTTGAGCAATTAAAACTGACATGCCAGCTTATGCAAATAGCAACAACAAAAAATAAAAATAAAAAAAATTATATAAAATCAAAATGCACGAACATTTTTTGATGACGTTGAATTACATATGCGTAACTCTAGTTCAGTTAATTTTTCCAATTGAAAAACGAAACTAAATGAGATGAAAATGTGCGAAATGCTAATAAAATTCTCATGTTAGCTAATAAGCATAAAATTATGCTGCCAAACCTTGATTTAGACACAAGTACCGTTAAAAACAAATCTGCGTGTGAATTTTGTAATCGAAACCAGCGAACAAAAAATAAAAAATAAATAATTCAAAACAAAATTTTATTACCGCTGATAAACATAAACTCAGAAGGGGAGCATCTAAACTCAATTCTTCGGTAGCAAATCAAGAATCTTGCGATTTTAATTGCAGAATTTTTAATCAATTTTCTGCAAATTTTTTTTTTTAGGATTTCATTACTTTGGAAGCGTTTCTTTTCTTTGGAAATTGTCGCCATTCAACCAAATCTTGTGGCGTTAATTAACTGCGCGTCGTAAATGCGTAATGTCGTCTCAGTCTTGTACTTGTATTTGTTGGTGTTGCCATTAATTAAGCAAACGCGAAGAAATATCACTGTGTCTTATTGACATTTTTTAATTGATTAGCAGCATGTGGTGGGATTTGATATTTTCTTCTTTTTTTCTTGCCGTATTAGAAAAAAAACTCTGTAAACTCCTCTGGTACGGAAAGGAGTTTGGTAATTTATGCCGTTCACAAAAGGCGCAATATTCCATTACTTCTGCAGCGAGCTTAGATTGTGGGTACATGCACGGTATATGTTATGCGAGGTGTGAATTTTCTAAATGGGAAGACATTGAGGATATCATGGCAATTCTGCCATTGACAGAATCGGAGCTTCATCCTCTAGCTCGAAGACGAAAAGCTTCCTTTATTGTGTAATATTGAGAAGGAATATATTTACAACACTTCATCCGCTCTGAACGCTTCAATCAACTGACAGTCCAACAACGGTTTACATACGGTGAGACCCCTGACTTAACCATCACTTAAGACACTAAACAAATATTCTAAGACTAGGGTTACAAGAGGACCTAAACGGGGCTAGGCCTCCGAAAGAGTGAGAGCCCTCGGCAGGATAAAATCCGGCTCAACTCCGGTGCGTAGAACCGGCTGTCGTGAGAGTCGACCAAATGCGTTCGACCTAGACACATCAGGAATGCCGTACAGCAATGCCGACAAGAACTGCTGGACAGAACGTATACCGACAAGCTTTAAGCACCATTTCCTGAGAGTCCACTATCACCTTTGTGAACTCTCTTCTCGTGAATGGTGTTCTCGTAATTCAATTACCACCTATTGCAAAATCACATTCGATCCTGACATACAATCCATATAATATGTCCTTATCTTACAGCTCTTCATGATTTTGACCGTATATCCCGCACGTAAAACTATTTGATCTTATCAACTAACTCGTTTTTGACCCCAAAACGGCGTTTCGCAAACCTTGCACTGCTCTTGTGTTTACTTTTCGCACGCCTAAAACGAGTACAGACTCTTTGGAGCCACAATCATCACAGTCGTCGCGTTCGTCGACACGCATGCGTTGAGCTCAGCTGTAGTTTGTTCACTCGCCGTGCCGTGTGCAAGAGCAATCGATTCGTGCGCATTCCTACGCAAATAGTGTACTCTTCGTCCCTCTAGCTCCGGGCTTCCAAACTCCGGCTAGTACGGATAGTGAGTTGCTGCAACATATTGTTGTTAATGATTTATATACAAGTACATATGTATGAGCTGCGCCCAAACATTCGCCGAATTCTCGCATTTTCATTGCGGCAAAAATTTGTTTTCGATGTTGTTGTTGCAGTTGCTATCCGTGTCTCCAATTTTTTTTGGTTTATTTTGTTTGTTGTTTTGTTTTGTTGCTTTAATCACCGTGTTATTTTGTTGTATGTTTTCTTTAATTTTGTTTTAATAATTGTTGTTGCTGTTTTACGATCTCGCTGACATTTTTATGGCGATTGGATTGCTGTTGTTGCCACAACCCAATTGCTGTGATGTTGTGAAGTTGCTGTTGTCGGTATGTATTTAGTATGCACATAAGTATGTTTGTTGCGTTTAGAATTGCTGCTTCATTTGATGTTTTCGAATTTTTCTTGTTTCTATTGCAAAAAAAAAATGCAATGCAACCAAACCATTGACACTTTCCGTCAAACTGCTGTTGCCACCACAAAAAAAAATTTTTATAATTGAAAATAAATAAATTTCAAACACAGTTGCTCTGTGCATTTTTTCCGGCTAACGGTTCACATAACTGCGGTAAATTGAATTTACTTATTTTTTATTGCCGCCATTTTTTGCTGATTTTCTGGTCGATTTTTCGTCGCCTTGCGCATTTTCAGTATTTTTCGTGATTTTCTGCCACTTGATTGACAGCTGAGTTGTCTGTGGCTGCGCGTTTTTCTTACGCTTTGCAACAGTTGTTAACATATTCTCTTGACTGGTTGCTGTTTTTGCAGCTGCCAATTGTTTATATTGATTTTTTATTTTCACTTTTTTTCTGCTTTTAAGCCACAACATTGCTCGGTTACTCGCTTCATTAGTTTGGTAATTTGAAAAATTTGTGTTAAATAGTTTCAATTAATTCCAGTGTGCGGAAATTTGTGGCTAGAAATATGTGCATTATGAGGAACTTGTTTTTCTCTTCTTCTTTTTAGCAGTCGGCCTCACCTCAAGTGGTATCGATATAGTTATACAAAGTTATTGAAAAATTATGCATCTGGTACTAGATTCCACAGAAGCCTCGGCACGGCTTTCTTTATTTCATTAAATTTGCCTCTGTAGTCGTTGCTGCGCCTAACGCTGCCAAACATCTTAAACAGGGTGATCACCAACCAGGTTCTTCCCTGCAAATTTGAGGTTCTTACTAAGAGAAATAATTCACTAATGTATGCAAAGTGGAGTTTTCTTCGAAACTAAATACTTCAGCCATCGTTATTTGCCACAAGTTCATCTACATTCCTCTTACTCTGTTCCAGCGAATTCCAAACATTCTTCAGAAAATCAAAATAGAAGTTCAGCGGTACTGCCAATTACTTCAAACAAGTACAATTGAGTACAGTTTTAGGTATTCGGTTGCAGTGGATGGGAGTTTCTCAATTCCCACTCCTGATAACAAATTCAGACATAGTGGCGCAGAGGCAGCTCCTTTTTGTGTTATCGAAGGCAGTTTTAAAATCGACGAAAATGTGATGTGAATCGATTCTTTTCTCACGGGTCTTTTCGAATTTGGGTGTATGGTGAAAATAGCGTGAATTGCGAATTTTCCAAGCCTGAGGCTAAACTGATAAGGTCCAATCAGTTGGTTGACAGTGGGCTTTAGTCTTTCACATATCATACTCAATAAGAACTCATAAACAATCTTTAGGAGTCTTAATTAGCGCATATTGTTGGGTCTGCTTTTTTTGTGGAATAAGCAGAGCATAATTAGGTTCTGATCGTCGAGCAATACTCATCGTACCAGCTCTTCTTTTGTAATTGTCGAGACCAAAGAGTTTCGTTTGCAGCTGTACGTAGGGAGCCCTTATTCCTAGTCTTTTTTGCTGCTGCTAGTTAGTGGTCAGAAACTATGTTAGGTCCTTGGAGCCTACGATTTGAAGATATTTCCTCCGACTATTCACCCATCCTAGCGTTAAAGTCTCCAATCACAATTTTTACATAGTGGTACGAGCAAAGCTCATAAGTACGATATAGGCGCGTAAAAAGCATATATGGTCCATCGTCGGAATGTGGACGCAAATCAGCGATGTGTTGAAGAACATCGTTTGATGCGGGTAAAAGCTAATTCCTATCAAGATATCCAAAACCAATTTTGCGCTCCATTATATAACCGCTCTAGTACATTTCATTAGGAAACAGTCTCTTTCGTCCATGTCCAGTCCATCCTAATGCTTAGACGGTGATGTCAGAAGTTAGTCCTACGAAGACATCAACCAGCTCGGCAGCGGTACCTTCCCAATCAAAATATAGAGGAATGAAGATGTATGTATGCGGGTATGCATCTAGCATATGTATATATGTGTCTTATAAACACTTTTGTTTGTTCATTTTTTGTTTTTTTGTTCAAATTTTGCAGTTTGCTTTTTGCCTAAATTAACGCAGTTTCTCTTATACAAAGATCTCCTGGGTCCGATCTATCCCAGAAAAGTCATGTGTATTATTAAATTTACTTGAAATTTGGACCTGGGATCGATCTATCCCAAAAAATCTTATTTAATATTTAATTTACTTTAATTTTCCGGGAAGTCCGGAAATTCCATTTTTTTCCAGGTAGCGGACCAGTAATCTTATTACCATAAATATTTTTATGTCTCGATTTTTTTGAATATTTGTGCGAATGTATCTTTTCGTCTAGACAAACAAATACCCGAAATTTATCAATGAGCAAATTCTATTTCGAGGAACCAGATAGGGTTCTTAAGATTAATATACCTATACAATACTTTTTCCGAGAAGGGGATCACAGATCAACAGATCTGAGAAAATATACCTGATTCGGAGAGAAATATAGATCATTCCATCTGGTTGCGAACTATTTTTAGTCTTCCAATATTTTGCACAAGAACGTAGAAGAAAGCCATTGAGCTTACTTCGAGTCATTCATATATACAATTTCGTGGAGAACTTAGAGTGGCGGCTAATCTCTGTCTCTCTCTCTCTCTCTGACCAAAAGTAACTATAGTAAAAACTTTAATATTTTGTATTAACTGCATCATTCCTTAGATTGTCAATTATAATGTCTCAATTCAAAAAAATAGGAAAGAGGAAGAGGAACGTGTGGCTGGGCATTGCTAGAATTTTTAAATATTTATAAAAAAGAATTTTGTATTTTATTAAAATCGTTTTAAAACGCAACTATCGCAGGTGTTTTTCAAGTTGCTTTTTCCTCTCGCTTGCTGCTACCTACAACTTCTTTTGAACAAACGCTACAAGGTTCAAACAAAAGTGAGCTTTTAAACCGAATTTATCTGCCTGAGTGTCTCCCACTAAAGCTGTCTTTCCTGCGTTTCGAGATAGAGCATCTCACGATTTAATGAATGATTTTTGATGAATTTCTTTAGGAATATTAAATAAAATTTTTTAAATATATTTTTTTCTCAGTTTTTACTAACATTTTTCTCAATTTATCTTTTTCTATATGTGTGTGTGTCTTGTATCCAATCAATTCGCCATTAAATGTTAAATTCCATTGTAAACGCCTTCAATTTGGCCAAAAAAATTTCATACATACATATATGCCTACAGCGGCAATTGTTGCGCAACAATAAACACAGGTACACACACATACATTTGTATGTATGCTTATGTGCTTATGTATTTTTAAATACCTCAACTGCAATCCGCTGCGCATCATTTACCCGGTGAGCCATTCACAAAACTTCTTATTATTTGGTAGTCAATGAAGTAATGGACACATTAAGAAGTTAAGTAAAAATCTCAGCAAGACACTCATCTCACATTTCATTACATAATAGCAACAACAATAACAACAGTAACAACAGCTGTGAATACGCTAAAGTGTCATAATCATAGGCAAGTCATAAATCATTTATGTTGCGTGTGTGTGTGAGTGTATGTGTTGACCTTATCAGTCAAGCGATAGTGTTGCCACTTTGACACAACGCTCATCGCTCAAATGCGCTTTGGCTAAAAAAGCCGGCTTGCCGCTTGGTGGTTTGGTCGTTGAAGAATTTGTAGAAGGAAAATTTATTTTGTTGGAACCTGAAAAGATTTTCCGCTGTCACTTGGCATTTATTTGAGTCTTTATAAAGATTTCCATGTCAAAACTCGCTTTACTGCAATTAAAGTGATTGTGTGTATACATAAGTATTTCGTTATTTTATTGTAAAAAAATATATTTTATGTATGCATGTAATTCTAGGAATCAGCAGGCGAACAGAGAGTTAAACATAAAAATTAATTGTAAATTTTTAAATTAATTTCTGCTTTTAATGCATGTAGTAAACTGCGCCATAAATTGAAGTAACGCGCAAAATTTAATGATGTGAATTCCGAAGCATTCACCGTTCCGTCGGGTGCGTCCTTATTAGATTAGGTTTGGTATTTCTTTCGATATCAAAGGATTTTCGGGTCCACTTTTCTTAGGAATTTAGTTAATCGATTTTCAAGCACTTCGTCCTTTCCAGTAGATTCAGACATGAAATTAGTGAAATTCCAGCTTAGCCCATGTCAAATACGTAAAAGAACTTCATTTTTTGGTATTTTTTCTTCAGAACTTCATATATTCTCTCTCCTCGCAAAGTATCTTTCTTAGAAAAATTTGTATTGAGAGTGACTTTCACTCTATAATATGATGCGATTATGGTCAAGTTACGTAGACAAATCAAATCCAACAGGAAACTGGAGGGGAAATATTTGAGCAAGGCAATATGTGCTAATTAAATGTAGTGGCAGATTCCTATGAGAGCCCGACATTAACATAAGACATAAGTATAACCACTCAATTAATTTCTCTTTCGCCGTTCGTAGCCAATATAAGCCAGATTTTTCTCCACCTTTTCTTTAGAGCAGACATTCCTCTTCTCTCCTTCCACCGTCGGTTACTCCATTGAAAGCTTTCAAAGCTGGAGCGTTTTCATTCATGCAGGCAACATGACCCAGCCAGCGTAGAAGCTGTCTCTCAATACCCTGAACTATATCTCGTATAGCGCATCGTTCGCAAAACCTTTCTCCCGAAAACCCCCAGCTCCAACTAATCTGATGTCATCATCGTTCAAGCTTCTGCGCCATATATCAGAACAGGAATGGTGAGCAACTTGTAGAATATGGTTTTACTTCGGCTCGAGATGGCTATACTTTTCAATTGCCTACTCAGTATAAAGTGCGCCTGTTGCCAAAAGTGAAACTGCGTTGGATTTCAAGACAGACATTGTTGGTGTTGTTAATGCTGGTTCCTAGATAGACGAAATTAATTAGATAGACTTCGAAGTTATGAATGTCAACAGTGACGTGGGAACCAAGTCGCGAGTGCGATGACTGTTTATTTGATGACAGAAGATATTTCATCTTGCCCTCGTTCACTACCAGAACCATTCTCTTTACTTCTTTGTCTAAAACGGAGAACGCAGAAGTAATGGTACGTTGAACAAATTTTATCAAAATCATTGGCATACGCCAACAATTGTAACTCTTGTAGAAGTTTGTACCTGGTCTGTTTAGCTCTTCAGCTCTTATTATTTTCTCCTTTGCAATTCTGACTGCGCTTCTGGTCAGCTTACATAGCCGTATGAGTTTTGTGGGGATATCAAATTCAGACATAGTAGTCCCTTATCGTGCTGTCAAAGGCAGCTTTAAAATCGATAAAAATGTGGTGTGTATCGATTCTTTCTCTAGGGCCTTCTCCACGATTTGGTGAATGGTGAATATATGGTCAATGGTGGATTTCCCAGGTCTAAAGTCAGTTTGCTGACCGTGGGCTTTAGTCTTTCACACAATACGCTAGATAGGACCTTATATGCGATATTAAGGAGACTTATCCCACGATTATTGGCACAAACTGTAGGGTCTCCCTTTTTTTGGATTGGGCAGAGCATACTTAGGTTCCATTCGTCAGGCATGCTTTCGTACGACCATATTCTGCAAAGAAGCTGATGCACGCTCCTTCAGTTCTTCGCCGCCATATTTGAATAGTTCTGCCGGTAAGCCATCGGCTCCAGCCGCTTTATTATTTTTTAAGCGGGCAATCGCTATTCGAACTTCTTCATCGTCATCGATTTGGGTTTGCGTTCACCATCTCCGTGGTTTTCGCCTTCACTGCCATTGAGCAGGTTGGATAAGTGTTCCCTCCATATCATCTGTCACCAGATTACCTCCATGATCCGGTCTTGTAAGCTTCTGTAAGTCGCGGCTTCATCTCATAAAATTTTCGAGCATTACCCTTATTGGTCAGCTTCTCCAACTCTTCATACTTACGCTTTTCAGCATCTTTCTGATTTCGTCTACAAATTCGTCTCCCTCTTCAGCTCTCCGTATATATCCCACTCCACGGCCAAGTTGCGAGGAGGCAGTCTACTTTCTCTCCAATGCAAGTCGGTATTCCTCATCGCACCATGTATTTTTCTGGTAATGTTCAAAACCAATTGTTTCCGAAGCACCAGTAGGCAAGGAATTTGCTATTTCGTTTCACAGCTCTCTTATATCGATTTGCTGATGAGTGCTCTCAGAGAGCAGGTGTGCAATACGACACAAACCTGCTGGCTGTCTGCTGTGACTCCAGCTTTACGACGTCCAACCTTCCTTATGTTTGTTGACGGGCGTTCCTTGCTGCGCACTTTTGCTGCTACAAGATAATGAACACTGAATACATGTCTTCCGTCTATCACAACATGATCGATTTGGTTGCGTGTTTTACGATCTGGCGACAGCTGGAGTCTGGTACTACAGACAACCATATTTCGGGCCAAGTCAATCAGCCTCAGCCCGTTTGGGGATGTTTCGTAGTGGAGGCTGAATTTTCCGATTGTTGCGCCAAAAATACATTCTTTGCCCACCCTGGCGTTGAAATCGCCTAGCACAATTTTTGCTCATAAGTACGTTCTAGGCTCTCATAGAAAGCATATTTGGTCACATCATCCTTCTGTTCAGTCGGGGCGTGGTCGCAAATTAACGATATGTTGAAGAGCTTCACTTTGATGCAAATTGCGGCCAGACGTTCAACCACCGGGGTGAATGTCAGGACTCTGTCTCCCACCACAAACCCGACACCAAATTTGCGCTCCTTTAAATGGCCGCTGTAGTAGATTTCACAAGGACCCATCTTCTTCCTTCTCTGTCCCGTTCATCGCATTTCTTGGAAGACGGTGATGTCAGTAGCCTTTAGTCTTACGAGTACATCCACCAGCTGGGCAGCGTCACCTCCCCAATTAAGGGACCGGACATTCCAGGTGCATGCCCTCAAATCATGATCCTATAAATGTTTTCAGGGGTCGTCATCAAAAGGGGTATCTGCCATCCGAGGCATTTGTTAGTTTTTATGTGGTGGGTTCCAAACCCTACGCACAACCACTTTAGCTCGCTTCCAAACGGATGTTTGTTGGCTACCCAACAGATTCTTGACCAGATATTCACCATGATTGGAGGATACTTGGTCTAAGACAGGAAGCCGTGAGCTGCTTTAACCATATGTAAAAGAATCATTTCTGGCCACTCCCAGGTGAATGGCAGTCAGAAGCTTTCCTCAGTTGCGTGAACCCATGGACCCATGGCCCCATCTTCTAGAAAAGCTAACACCGATGGACAGAGTAGGCAATTGAAAAGTAAAGTATTCTCTCGACGAACAAAAACCAAACTCTACAAGGCGGTCATCATTCCCGTCCCGACATATGGTGCAGAAGCCTGGACGATGTCTACATCCGATGAGTCGGCTTTAGGAGTTTTCGAGAGAAAAGTTTTGTGGAAGATTTACAGTCCTTTGCGCGTTGGTAACGGCGAATACCGAAGACGATGGAATGATTAGCTGTACGAGCTATGCGCCGACATTCAAAGAGTTCAGCGAATCAAGAGACAGCGGCTACGCTGGCTAGGTCATGTCGTCCGAATGGATGAAAGCGCTCCAGTTTCCTGGAAGCAGAGGAAGAGGACTCCATTAGAAAGATCAGGTGGAGAGCGACCTGGTATCACTTGATATTTCCAACTGGCGTCAAACAGCAAAGGTAGAAACGAGTGTCGCGCTATTGTTGATGCGGCTATAATCGCGTAAGCGGTGCCTACGCCAAAGAAGAAGAAGAAGTGTTTTCTTTCTTAAAGGCCACTTAAAATTCTTCCAGTGGTATAACTTTTGTCTTGCAAAATATATATACATATGCAGTTACACATGTGCATAGAAATACATTTCGAATAAATTTTCCACACAAGTGGCTTGTTATATAAGCGTGTATCGTTTGAAAAGAAAATAAATTGCAATGTAGCACATTTAATTTGAATACTCAAGTTGGTAGTATCTAAAGTCAAGAAAACCTCTCCAAGATGATAGTTTCGTCGGCATATAGTATCATGATTCTACAAGTATGCAAGGTCAGGCTCATAGAAAACACTTTCAATGAACTCGAAACCAAATTTCTTGTGGTCACCAAATTTTAGCTGACTGTACACCATCTCATCCTTCTAACTTGATAACGGTTTTGTAATCATGGGCTGCATCTCTTAAAACCAAACAATTAATTTACTCACCTGTCTTAGCTTAAAATTATTTCTTTCTGTTCGCTGAAATAAATTTTTCGATGATGATCCTGATACTCGTATTTCAGTATTTAAATATCAGGACAGACGTTAAAGAAAGAGAAATGCAGATAATCTCAAAAATTATTACAAGCCAAATTAATGAATGTGTTCTTAGAATTGTCTCGATTTCTGTGGGTCAGAACTTGTTAATATTTTAAGCATATAAAGGGTGTTTTTTTTATAGAGGTATAGAACTTTAAGTTGCAATAAAACAACGATGGATTATTCGATTGACATGAATTTTATTTATCCGAAAGATAATCTTGTGGCATTACATTTTAAATATGATTTCTGGCATATGACCGCCTCGGCTGGCGCGGATGTAGTCCAATCTGGATGTCCAATTTTCGATGACTTTTTCCAACATTTGTGGCCGTATATCGGCAATAACACGGCGAATGTTGTCTTCCAAATGGTCAAGCGTTTGTGGCCTATCCGCATAGACCAATGACTTTACATAGCCCCACAGAAAGTAGTCTAGCGGTGTTAAATCACAAGATCTTGGAGGCCAATTCACAGGTCCAAAACGTGAAATTAGGCGGTCACCAAACGTGTCTTTCAATAAATCTATTGTGGCACGAGCTGTGTGACATGTTGCGCCGTCTTGTTGAAACCACATCTCCTGGACATCATGGTTATTCAATTCAGGAATGAAAAAGTTAATAATCATGGCTCTATACCGATCACCATTGACTGTAACGTTCTGGCCACCATCGTTTTTGAAAAAGTACGGACCAATGATTCCACCAGCCCATAAAGCGCACCAAACAGTCAGTTTTTCTAGATGTAACGGTGTTTCAACATATACTTGAGGATTACCTTCACTCCAAATGCGGCAGTTTTGTTTGTTGACGAAGCCATTCAACCAGAAGTGCGCTTCATCGCTAAACATCGCTAAAATGGACGTAGTGCGCGATACGTTTTCCGCACAGAACCATTTTTTTCGAAATAAAATTGCACTATTTGCAAGCGTTGTTCAGGCGCGAGTCTATTCGTGATGAATTGCCAAACCAAACTGAGAATAAATCACTTGACAGCTGTTAAATCGGTCACCATCTTGAAAAGTAATGCCAACTTAAAGTTCTATACCTCTATAAAAACACCCTTTACAACATATGCAAATTTCTATGTGTGTTTGTGGTGGTAGACTAAACTTGCGACGACGACGAATGAAACTGGCGCTGACTTTTACTCATGGTAGTTTGAGACACCTGATTGATTGTAAAACGTGAGCGGCAATCAAAAGTCGAAAGAAGGGAAGGGAAAATAAAATAAAGGAAATTAACCAAAATGGAGAATAGTTGGACTTCAAAAGATGTTATGCTTATAGAAATGAGAAAAATGCCGACGGGAATGGTGAAATCTAAAATCGAGAAAATGAGACCCGAACTATAGAACGCAAAAAGTATGAAAAATAGTTTTCCTCGCGGACGGTATTTTTCCACTTTTGTTTGAGATATTTTAAAAGGAAATTATAATCGGTTTTTCATAGCCGCAACTTTCGCCTAGCGGCCACCGCAATTTGAAAAATTAACTTAATTTTTTATTAATTAATTTTGTATAATTTTGAACGTTGATTGGACCAGGACTGGAATTCTAACCCTCAAACTCTTATTTGTACAGAAACATCAATTAGATAATTTACTCGTCTTTTTTATTTCTCGTTAGCCTTCGGATCATTGCAAAGTTAGCAGCAAATCACGCGCACCTTCCACTATTTCATACACATACATACATCACGGGTTCAATGTGACCCACCCGAGTTTATTTCCTGTTCAAACAGTAGTCGGCAGCTGGTTCATCGAACTATCGTACTAGTACATGAGAATTATTTATCTTTTTTTTCCTGCTCGCTATTTGAGTAACCGCTAATGTCTGCCTTTGATTTTTGCATATAACTCATAATTTTGCCAGCAGCGAGCTGATGAGCTGTAAAAATCACACAAAATTATTGTACATTTGCTTCTACTGGTACAACGTGCTGGAGGAGCCAAGTACACTTCGTGCCTGACAATGTTGCACGCTGCTAATGATCTTGTTACTCGTTACTGCACTATACTAACGAGCAACTAGCGCTAATTTTTATGTTGCCGCTCGTTACAAGATTACAAAAAATAAAAAATAAAAATAATGATAATAAAGGAAAATAAAAAGGGGCAGAAATTTTGTTTGTTTACAATTACTTTTTAGCTACTACAATTTTCCCTTACCTTTAACATTTTATTGTTCTTTTGTAGGAGTCATATTTGTTAGGTGCTAATGTCATAAGGAAGCGGCTTTGGCGAGCTCAGTGTACAGTACTTTACAATATATACTTAGTTATGGATATTATATTCTATGGCATGAAGGGGTTATGAAAAATCGAATTTATCTTACTTCTTTGAAGTATTAAAATTTAGTCCCTTCGCAATTTTTTAATCGCTTCTAAGATAGTCAATTATTAAAAAAAATAAGCACCTCTTACGAGAATTGGGCCGAATCAACAATAGTGCTCAGTCAGCAGTTTATTTTTTTCGCCATTCCAATTATTTCCAATTGGAGACACCAAGTGAAATCAGAACCTAGTGGATATTATCCTCTTCCTCTGCTTCCACCAGCAGGTACTGCGCTTGGCTTAGTTTTAACAATGTTGCTGTATATCTCGTACAGTTTATCGCTCCATTGCTACCTTATTCGCCGCTGCTAATGCAACAATGCATTGATCTAATCTTGAAACATTCTGTATGAACGTTGCATTTTATTCTAGAATTTTCGAGGATTATCTTTCAAACTCTTCGTACACATGATTTGTTCTTTTACTCTACAAAATAAGTGGACTATTCCATCTCAAAAATTAGAGATGCACTATCAATGTGTTAACAAACTAACCAAGAATGAAATGCCACATAAAGAATTTTCAGTGAATTTTTATAAAAATATGCATCCGCAGTTGTGCTCATTAAGAAACTTTTTTCTCATAATTCGTGTAAGACGTTCCGTTTGAAGACCGCTTAGAGCAAACTATAGGTCCATTTGTTTGAAAAACATCAGCGGTTATAAGGTCACAACCTATATATATGTATATATGTATATTATATCCTTTTAATTTTTTCAATAAATTGATGGAACAATTAGAATAAAAACGATGTTATCGGGATAAAGAGTTTCGGGACTTTATGTTATAGGAATTTTGTCTTGTCTGGATATTTTAAAATTGTCTGGATTATGTACGTTCTGGCTTTTGAAATTCGGTATTATTAAGTGCTTATCTTTCGAATACCATTCGCATCGCGAAGTAGGCCATCCTGTTTCTCTCCACTGAAGCTCAGTGTTAAAATCAATAGTTTCTCCACCGACCATGAATTGCTTAAAAATCCCTCACGTAGTTTCATTATATCGATCTTTCAGAAAAAAATAAAGCAAGGCGAGGCGAGAGAGTCCGTGGCGACAAAATTTCCCTACTGTGATTTCGAATATACTCGTACTCGTGACGTTGAAATCGCCGACCATCATCCTCATATCGAGGTGAAGGCTTTTACTACTTTAGTCACATCAGCCTATCGCAAATCCCTACCACAAATGTAACATCGAATTTTCCCTCATTTAAATGGCTGCTTTGGTATACACATGGCAGAAAAAGTCTGCGCTCATCTAAGTATACTTTGTTTGCACTTAGAAAAATCGAAAACATTAAATCATTCATAAATTTTGTTTACATTATTTTATTTAGTTCAATAAAAAGTAACTGTACACAAACTTTGGTACCAATAATTAATATAAATTTAAGATGAGAGCACATATAAACAAAAAGGTCATTCAAACCAAACAGAAAAAGTCTGCGTTCACTTCAAGAATAATGAAACAAAAGGCTAAAAATCCAAAAATATATATTAAGTCAATAACTTTTTGGTTAACCACGTCTTTTAATGACTTCTATAAGGCGGTTTTTCATTGACCCAACAAGTTTGGTTGTTACTTCTGGGCTTATAGCTTTCCATTCCTCTTCAAGCGCACCCCTAAGCGTTTCCTTGCTGGTTATAGTACGCTGCCTAATTTTTCTTTCTAGTACATCCCATAAGTGCTCAATAGGGTTAAAATCAGGTGATTGTGAGGTGTACGCAGTTGTTTAGGAATATTGTACAGACACCAAATGTTAAAAATTTTTGCTGTGTGCTTCGGGTCGTTGTCTTCTTGGAAAATAAATTGCTCATCGAGTCGCAGTATTACTGCACCTTCTTTTAAATTTGTTTTCAAAATATTAAGATAATCATGCTTGTTCATAATCGACTCAATAAACTGAAATTTTTTTACACCCGAACTTGCCTTGCACCCCCACATCACAGCACCTCCACCACCGTGCTTTACCGTGGGTACGAGATTTTGCTTTTACTGCGCTGTTCCGGTTTTTATCCAAATAATGTTACAATCTTTTATCCCAAAAATGCTAAACTTACTCTCATCTGAAAAAACAACTTTGTTCCAAAACTCTGGAGGCTTGTTTAAGTACTCCTTCGCAAAGCTCATCTGCTTGAGACGATTTGCTCTCGATATGAAGGGCTTTCTTCGTGCGACTCTGCCAAGAAATTCGGTTCTTTTCAGAATTTTTCGTACCGTATCTGGACATAATTTCTTTTGGTATTTTAAATTAATGCCTTTTAAAATTTGGCTTCCTGTTAGACGCGGGTTAGACTTCACAAGAATTTTTAGGTTGTGCTCTTTTCTTTCCATCAGCTTCCTTGGACGACCAAAACGTGGCTTAGACTCATAAGATTTTTGTTTGTTTGAAGTTGTTTATTACTCTCTGGACAGAGGAGTATCCTCTCCCAACAGTTTTTGAGATTTCTCGATAACCTTTACCATTCTGCCACAACCCAACAATGATTTTCCTTTCGCCAATTTTTATTTCTTTTCGCTTTTGGTCCACCTTCTTCACCTTTTCCTTTGAACATACCTCATATGTCACATGGGTACACCCTCTTTCAGTCTGGTTCCATATATTTCAATTCATAGAGGGTGAGGATGTTTGTCCTAAATTTCACGAGGACATGAATCAGCGGCACCACTCCAATAATACAACAATTTACAAACAAAATGAAATAGGCTTATTACATACATACATACATACATACATACATATATATATATATATATATATATATATATATATATATATATATTATAGTTCACTTTTTGCTTCAAAGTGTTTATTTCACTTGGTGGTTTGTATTACTGTCAATTATTTACATTTTTTGTCAAACAACTGACAATTAAAAATACACGATTTGACAAATGACAGCAATTGTCAAATGTCAAAAATAGCGGTTTTTAATTTAAGACAATTTCTCGACAGGTTTTATTTTTATTTTTTATTTTATTTATTTCATTATTTTTTTCTATATATTTTTTTATTTAAGCTGCAGGTTTCGGTTGCAACTTTTAATTTCATTTTCTTATTTATTTCACTTTTATTGCTATTTTAATCGCTCACTCACGTTTCTTGGGTGGTCCAAAGACGCTGAACTCGCGCGTCATGACGCACATTAACTCGCACATTTTTTCTCTCATTTTTGAAAATGTTCAAAAAATTAGTTAAACCACTACGATGTGTAATGCGTCACTAATGACAATCGTAAAAAAATAGAAACTGGAAAATTTGTAGTTGTATTAAAATTTAATATACATATGTATACTTATGAATATACTAATGAATATAGATTACAACAAAAATAATAGCATTTTATTAGTGTCACGTTTGTTGCATTCAAATGTCACAACCTCTTAAAAACTTTCAAAACTACTGTCTATTGCATCTAACTTTTGGTCTACACAGGGTGTCTTCTACTGAAGCATTTCATTTAAAAACATGGGAAGAGATATTCAACTACTCACTGAAATTATGTAAAATCTGACTCAATTATTATTTTTAGATTTTGTTCCAAAAATAGGATTCTCTCAACAAAATTCATTTTATATTTCGCTTAAAGACCAGAGACCACAATTATAATTTAAAATGCGGTACAATAACCAAGTATTAATTAACTCCTAGTAAAAATATATATAAAAAAACCAAAACCCACTTGATCACACCCTTTACACTTGTAAAATCATAAATGAATTTTTATAAGCTTTCGTGCATTACTTTTTATGACAAATTATTTAAGATAGACAAAAATTTTAACATGGCAACAAAAATACTATGGACACGATTGTCGTAAAACTCTTGTAACTTGTTGTCATTAACTGCGTTTTTATGGCATATAAGGTGGAAATGGTTAGTGTGGCGCTCGAACGGTAATAAAACAATTTAACAATTCTCTTAGGTTTATTTTTAATTTTAATTTTTAATTTTTTTTTTAATTTACTTGAACCATTTCTACAAAGTGGCGTTAGTAAAGATAAGACATTTGGTGATTGCGCCACACTTAACGGTGGAAATCAATAAAATTTCCGCCAGCTTTACGGTGAAAAGGAGAGGGTTTTTATTTACACACATACCTCTACACACTTTATTTGTTCTTGACTATTTGGAGGATATAACATTTAGAGTTCAATAAAAAAGTGTGCATTAAATTCTTCTCACCAACGCGCAACGGACCATAAATTGCATATCGATATCGGATATCGGATATCGATTCAAAAACACCAAAGCTTCTGCACCTTACGCCAGGATGATAAGGGACTTTTAGAATTTGGTATTGGTTCGTTGAGAGAGGACTTTACTTTTCAATTGCCTACTCAGTCCAAAGTAGCACCTGTTGGCAAGACTGATTCTGCGATGGATTTCAAGGCTGACATTCTTGGCGTTGTTAATACTGGTTCCTAGATAGACGAAATTATCTACGACTTCGAAGTTATGACTGTAAACAGTGACGGGTGCGCTGACTTTTTGTTTGACGACAGGAGATATTTCGTCTTGCTATCGTACACTACCAGACCCATTCGCTTCGATTCTTTGAAGAGAGAAAGCGGGTTTTATTGCCAATGATATCAATATCATCGACATACGCCAGCAATTGTACACTCTTGTGAAAAATTTTACCGGGCTTGTTTAGCTCTGCAGCTCATATTATTTTCTCCAGCATCAAATTGAAGAAAACACACGATAAAGAATCGCCCTGTCTGAAACCTCGATTGGTTCCGAACGGCTCGGAGAGGTCTTTCCCAAATCTGACTACGCATCTGGTATTACCGTGCAGTGGAAGGCAGCTTTAAAATCGATAAAAATGTGGTGTGTATCGATTATTTTCTCTAGGGTCTGGTCAATAGTGGATTTGCCAAATCTAAAACTAATCTCTCACCTTACTTCCCCAGCATTAGACCCCTCTCTCTTAGAAGCTCCTTTAACGGAGTCCCCAATGTTAGAGTAATTTATGCAAATTTTGCAATGGAATATGAACGGTATATTTAATAATTACCCAGATTTAAATATACTAATAAACGAATATTTTCCTGATGTCGTAGCAATACAAGAAACACATCTCCCCTTTAACAATAATTTTCATGCCCATAACAAATATCACAGCTACTTTCATAACAATAGTCAAAATACCACTTGTAAACAAGGAATAGCTGTCTTTATTAAAAAATCTATACCCCACAAACGTATTCAAATCAACTCAAACATCTCATGTTTAGCACTTGAAATAGAAATCGCTTTTAAAGTTACAATTCTCAATTGTTACATCCCTCCTCATCAAAATTTTTGCGTTGGAGATATTACAAATATCTTGAACAACATCGATACCCCTATTCTAGTAGTAGGGGACTTTAATGCATGGAGCCCCTTATGGGGGTCCACAGATACCAACAGGCGAGGTGAAATAATAGAGGACGTCATATTATCCCATGATCTAATTGTACTTAACGACGGTGCGCCAACGCATTTCTCGACCCATGGAACATTCACTCATCCCGATATTGTCCTAGCTTCGACCACACTAGCCCCTAAGCTTTCCTCCTATACCATCGATGACCTTCACAATAGTGACCACTTTCCCATCATAACTTCCCTTGCAATTCCCAAACCATACAACGTCAAACCCAGATCAAAGTTTCTTACACATAAAGCAGATTGGTCTACCTTTTCATCCCTCTGCTTATCCTTGTCTAATAAAAAATCACCCCTTAAAAACATAAATGCAGAAACTTCAGCGATAAAATCAATCATTCTCTCTGCCGCTCATCTTTCTATCCCCCAGACGAGCACCAAAAAATTCTCAGCAAAACTGCCCTATTGGTCCAATACCTTAAACATTTTAAGAAACAATAAAAGGAGCTTATGGAAAAAATTTAAACAAAATAGAACCGATACTAACCTAATTAATTATAAAAAAGCCAACGCTAAATTTAGAAAGGAGTTAAAATCAGCTAAACGTCAATCATTAGAAAAAATTACTGCGAATATTAACCCCTCCTCGAGCCCCAAAAACATATGGTCAGATTTAAAATACCTGACAGGCGGTACCCAACGAATTGGCATACATCATATCCAGACGGAACAATGACCGATTTACTCCCCAAATGATATTTGTGAAAAATTTGGTCAAACATGGTCATCCCTTTCAAATGATAGAAATTTCCATAACAGGTTCAAACTAAAGAAAGGAAATATTTTAAATGAGAACTATAGCAATCCACATCCATCCCCAAAAGCCCTTATAATTAACTCCCATATAACTGCAATAGAATTTGATACTACAATTTCAACGCTTTCAGGTACAACACCTGGACCGGACAGAATATCTTACCCCATACTAAAACAAATCCCACTTGTACTTAAAAATAGACTCGTTAAACTCTACAACGACATCTTTAGTTCCGGTAATTATCCCCAACAATGGAAGACTGCCACAGTTATCCCCATCCTTAAGCCTAACAAAAACCCTCAATTTATAAAGAATTATAGACCGATCTCCCTACTCCCGTGTATGTCCAAAGTTTTAGAAAAAATTATATCCCTTCGAATCATGTGGTACGCAAAATCGAGTGGCTTCACTAACCCCCACCAATTTGGTTTCCAAAAAGGTTTAGGAGTAATGGATCCTCTATTATATTTTGAGCACTTTGCCTCTACAGCGATTACAGCTCGTAATCACACCTCCGTACTAAGCTTAGACTTTGAAAAGGCCTTCGATAAAATTGGGGTGCATGTAGTACTAGAAGAGCTAAAACGTTGGAAAGTTGGTACAAAAATTTATAACGTTGTAAAATCATTTCTGAGTCATCGCAAATTTTTTATTTCTAACAATAAACATCACTCACAAATATATCACCTATACAATGGTATACCCCAAGGCTCACCCCTATCGGCGACTCTTTTTATAATAGCTTTCAACAAAATAAGCACTTTAATCCCTACTAGTCCGACCATTCAACACTTCTCTTATGCCGATGATGTAGTTATCTTCACCAAAAATAAGAACTTACATAAAGTGAAAGAAATATTTTTAAAATTTTAAATGATATTATTAAATGGTCTGAGGAATCTGGGGCAAATATCTCAACAAGCAAATGCTCCACCTTCCACATTTGCAGAAAACACCGGTGCTCCTTCCCATACCTTTCCTTTCGTAACCTTCAAATACCTCACACTAATTCCTTAAAAATATTGGGTATAATATTTGATAAAACCATGTCATTTAAGGAACATTGTAAATACGTTAGATTAAGCTTATCTACTAGACTGAACATTATAAAATTTCTATCTTCTAAGTATTCTTTATGTCATACAAATACACTTGTAAATATTACCAAGGCGTTATTACTATCAAAGATAGATTACGGTCTTTCAATATATGGTCATTGTGCTAAAAGTCATATCAAGCTCCTTTGCGCTCCTTATCATGCGGCAGCTAGGTCCTTTCGAGCCTTTCCAACTTCACCAATCAAACCAATCTTAACAGAAGCCGGGTTACCTACTATAGACCAAAGGACTGCCAAGATAACGATGGGTCTCATTCCAAAGTTGCTAAATATCCGGAACAAATTGTTGTTCGCACAAGTGAAAAACGCTCTTAATAATTTAAAAAAACATAAATCATTATAAATCATCTACTATAATACGCGCCTTAGCCATAGCGAAAGAACTACAAATCATTGCTATCCCATCATTGGTTGAAACAGCGATATTCCCCTTCGTCTCTAAACTTAAGCCATTATATATCAATACCTTACAACATCACCTTAAGAGTACTACCAGTAATAGTGAATATATCCAACTATATAATGAAACCTTAGAGCATTACAACAAAGGTTGGGAGGTGCTCTATACAGACGGATCTAAATCAGACACCGGTACTGCATTTGCTGTGACAAACATACTGGGTGCTACCATTGCTGTATATTCTCTTCCATCATACTGCTCTGCATTTACAGCCGAGGCAGCTGCCTTACTAGAAGCAGTACTTTTTTCATCGCAACGCGGTAGAAAAACTGTTATTTGCTCTGACAGCAAATCTGTTATCGAAGCTGTCTTCAACCAAACGAACGACACCCCCATCATAATAAAGATACGCAACGTTCTGTTCCATAACACAAGTGAAATAAAATTGATGTGGGTGCCTGCGCACATAGCAATCCAAGGCAATGAAATCGCTGATAGAAGAGCTAAACAAGCTTGTGGTGAACCATTGTATACATCTGAGCATTTCACCGATAAAGATATAAAAAATTTAGTTAACCAAGTTCTTGATGAAAAAATCTTAAATCAGTGGAGTAACTACAACCATCACTACAAAACCTTTAACACGACGGGATCAAAACCAATCTACCCTTCACATTCCTACTCTAGGAATATAATAACATTTATACGTTTCCGGATTGGACACACACTTACAACACACGCACATGTATTGAAAGGCCTACCTAAACCAAGTTGCGCGCGTTGTGGTTCTACAGTTTTCAATGTTATGCATATCCTTGACAATTGCCCAGACCTACAAGAAATAAGAAATGCAGTATTCAACAATTCCAAGCCGTCAGATCATCTTAAACTCCCAAACGACCGTAACATTAAACTAATTGCAAAATTTGTAACTCTCCAAAATAAACATATAATTATATACCGAATATCAAATTTAATTTACTATCTATAACAAACACTCTATACGTACCCAATAAGAAATGAATAAATTGTAATTAGTAAACTTTAAACAGTACTTGTCACCTCTACTTTAATTCTCTTATACTGTAGATATTAGTTTAAATATAAGCCAAAGGCCCTGGCAGTCAGTGCCTTAGTACGTAAGTGGAATAATTATTAATAATTGTTTCTCTTTTAAATAAATAAATAAAAATAAAAAACACATTGATAAGTTATGGATCTGTTTGTTGACAGTGGTAATCTTTCACATAATACGCTAGATATACGATATTGGGGAGGCTTATCCCACGATAATGAGCACTGACCGTAGGGTTTTTGGAGTAGGCAGAGCACACTTAAGTTCCATTCGTCGGACATGCGTTCATACAACCATATTCTGCAAAGACCTTGTCAGTTCTTCACCGCCATATTTGAATATCTCGACCGGTAAACCGGCTCCCTCCGCTTTATTATTTTTTAAGAGGGCAATCGCTATTAGAACTTCATCATAGTCGATTGATGGAAAGTCTATGCCACCGCCATCGATGGGGGTTTCGGACCCCATCGCCATCTCCGAGTATTTTACTTTTGCTGCCATTTAGCGGGTTGGAGAAGTGTTACCTCTGGACAACTGTCACCAGATTACCTCCTGGATCAATACATGACATTGCTCTGCATCTTCTCATAGAATTTTCGAGCATTACTCTTATCGTCCAGCTTTTCAAGCTCTTCATACTCGTCTCTTTTTTTTTCGTCTGCAAATACGTCTCGCGTTCCTCTTCAGCTCTTCGTATTTATCCCATCCCGCACGTGTTGTAGTTCAGCGCCAATTTACGAGGTAGGCAGTTTGTTTTCTCTCCAATGCAATTCGGTATTCCTCATCGTACCAGCTGGTTATATAGCTCTGATTAAACTAATTGTTTCAGAATGGTACGTAAGGAGTTTATTATTGCGTTCCACAGCTTTCTTATATTGAATTTCTGATGAGTGCTCCCAGAGAGCAGGTGCGGAAGCCGAGTACAAAACCTGCTAGTTGTTCCCTGTGGTTGTGGCCTTCCTTGGGTTTGTTGACGGGTATTCTTTACTGCACAGAGGCGGTGCGTATCTTTGCTGCTACAAGATCCAAGTCGATATTTGGCTCTCGGAACATAGTCTTATGAGGACATCAACCTGCCCAGCCGATGCTGCACTTTCCTCCCAATTAAGGGACCGGACATTCCAGGTGCATGCCTTCAAATCGCAATCCTTTAGATATTTACGGGGTAGTCAAAACATTTGGTCTCTCATCCTAGGCATTTGTTTTTCATTTCATTGGACTGTATTCATTGGACTGTAATTTTTTATGTGGTGAGTCCCAAACCATAAACTCAACCACAGAGGATTCGCCTTCTCCCAAAGGGATGTTTGCTGACTACCCAGAGAATACTTGGTCTAAGACATGAGAATCGTTTCTGGTCAGATCAATGACGGTCAAAAACTTTCCTCATTTGACTGAACTTCTATGCAATGCCCATCCTCTTTTAAATTACACATCTTTCCTTTTCTATTATTTAGTTTTGTTTTATTTTATTTTGTTTTATTTTATTTTATTTTATTTTATTTTTATTTTTTTTATTTTTTTTTTAACTCTATATTATTTTATTTAATTTTGTTTCATTTAATTTTTATTTTATATTGCAAAAGATTATTATACCATCAACAACATATACGCCCAACATAGCTTGGCATTACGGCCAACCTTTATCCTCAGATAGAAGAGTAGATGATAGATTTAAACAAACTAGACTTTTACTTGTTTTTGCTTTTATAATTCGTTTCAGTAACGGGAATTTCACTCCGATAATAAAATATTATCTTAATTTCTGCTCGATCATAACATTCTCAACACTATTTTTATTGCATCTAGTAAATATATAATAACCGAAACAAAGACCACACCGTTTCGATTCGACCGTTAAATTGGCTTGCAACATCAATCAAAAATATCAACGTGAACGACAACAACAATAAACGCAAACTAAGGATATCCTTTTCTCCACCATATCTACCACAGCATTCAACGCATCGTTGACCTATTGAACTATAACAAAGGCATGTGTTTGACGTTATCGTTGTAACGTTGTGGCTGGTTCTGAAAGTTTGCGAGGGGTGCAGCCAATCTTAGCTGCAAGCGAGTGAGCGTATAATGCTAGTAAATAAAGAGAATGTGATGATAAACGCAATGTTGGAACCTGTTTCCTGCTAACAGCTGGAGGCTGGAAGCTTTTTACATATAAAATACTGACTGCTTGATGCATCTTGAATGAAAGTGTATGCAACCTTATGTGCAGATGTGTGTTTTTTGTTAAATGTGTTGTTTTATGCTACACAAATATTGATGACTTCTGAGCGTTTTTGTGTTTTGCGAGGAACCAAATTTTGGAGCACTTTTTCCACTAAACCAAATCGTATGCCATGAATAGCACGTTCAATATTGACTTTTAAAGCTTGCAGAGAGTCTGGTTTATTGCTAAAGCCCAATGATTTCAAATAACCTCACAAGAAGTAGTGAAGTGGTGTTAAATTACAATATCTTGGACGCTATCAATGTCACAATCTCTTGATATAATCGAATCCCCAAACCTTTCACGCAATAAGTCGGTTGTTGCACGTGCTGTGTGGCACGTTGCTCCATCTTGTTGGAACCAGATGTTTCTAAGATCAACTTCTTCCGATTTGGGCCATAAAAAGTTGGTAATCATCGATCTATACCGCTCTCCATTGACAGTAACGGTGCTACCAGCTTCATTTCGAAAGAAGTATGAACCGATGATTCCACCAGACCAAAAACTACACCAACTGTCAATTTAGGTGAATATAATGGTTGTTGATGAATAATTTGTGGATTTTCTTCGCACCAGTATCGACAGTTTTGTTTATTTACCGCACCACTCAGATGAATGTGAACCTCATCGGAGAAGATGATTTTCTTAAAAAATCGTTGTTAATCAAGTTGTTCCAAGGCAAAATCAGCAAATTCGCGACGTTTATAGTGGTCCAATGGCTTCAGTTTTTGAGTGAAAAATTTTTTATACGAATGCAAGCCCAAATCCTTTCTCAAAATCCGATAGGTTGTGGTTTGAGACAGTCCGAATTCTTGAGAAGGTCTTAGAATCGACAAATTGCGGTCTTCAGCAATACTTGCCTGAACGGCAGCAATATTTTCATTACTTCGACAGGTTCTTTTGTTATGAAATTGTAAACATTACTGATTACAATGGAAAAAAGACAGATCATTAAAAACAGTCAAAACGACACTTAGATATCATATCATGCCTATTGGAAAACCCTTTATTAGGCCGTTGTAATACTGTTTTGTTTTTCAACTCAAACCTTTCCATTCTATACATTTTTGGTTCGCCTCTTGTACTTGCAACTCTAAATATTTTATTCGTTCTTTATTTTAGGAAAACAATTTGCGGCGCCTCAGTGATTGCCACTAATTTCTCTCAAACTTACGGCAGCTATGCATAGAAAAACATAATAATAATATATGATAATATTTTATTTTATTTAAGCAAAATACTACATACGTGTATGTAAACAGTTAGCAACTGTCTAAGTAAGAGTATGCAATACAGTTAGACAGATCATATACATATGTATGCGGTAATCAGAACCCGCAGTTTACATCAAGTGCATTTTCTTCGCTGCTCGCTGCTTATGAAGCGTGCGAAAAGTTGGGCGTTTCTAAACTTTCTGACCTTTTACGTTTCGCCGCCAACCCAACCGTTTAACTTCCTCTGCAATCAACTTCAGTCACCGTAGCGCTACATAGTGTCTTTAACCAATCAGAAGTGTACGTACGTATGTACATATGTGCCTACATACTATGTATACAGTTTATTTATGATTGGTAGTGTGTGTTTGTTACTGTTGGCCAACAAACAATTGCGTGTTAGCAGCAAATGTATTAAATTTGACGTTTCACCGTTTTGTAGCCTCAGCAGTCGCTTTGCATTTAATTGATTTTTCTCTTTTCCGTCACGAACACTTACAGTTCCTTATGTTCTTATATTTATATGTGTGTATGTATAAAAGTATGAGCTTTAGTGGTGAATGGAGTATCCAAAAGATCTATTCTTGTCATTTCTATACCCTTCATGCATATACACACATATGTATATTATGACTGTGCTTCAATATCGAGTACAAGAAGAAAAGAAATGCGTAGCTAGAAAACATCTTTCTGGAAGCAAACCAATATACTTGCGCGCAAGGAGATACCCTCCTTTTGATGTCCAACGTTTTAAATATCACGATTTCTACGCACCTGGAGTGTCCGGTCCCTTAATTGATGAAGTGCCGCTGCTTATCCATTTGATGTCCTCATAAAAATTAAAGCTGACATCACCGCATTCCAATAAGTGTGTTGAATGGGACCAAAACGGAAGAAGTTGGATCCGGCCAAAGGGGGAACTTTGTGTTAGATATGTGGTGGAAAAGATATTCTGTCGCCGAGTCCTTGCATTTAACCCAGTGGATGAATGTCTCGCCACAAACCGCATCCAACAGAAGTTCTTTGACCAATCGATGTCGCCAGATCGAAAATCTCGCAACTAAACTAGTCAAATCGTGATCGACCAAAGACATGTGTTCTAGATTAGCATATGTATGGCGTACCTCATATCGACCCGAATCACTCTCTATTTATAGCGAGGATAATCACCTTGCAGCAAAGAACGGTTGTAAATAAATACGAGGGAATTTCGACGACAAAAAGCTGCAAACGCAACAAAATTTCTACTCGATTTGCTCTTCTTTCCGCTGAGAGCACACTTCATGCAAATCTGCGTCGACTTACAGAAGACTTAAAGTACGAAACATACTCAAGAAGAAACCAAAAAGCTAATTTGATATCCGATATCCATATACTACGCTTTTAAAGGTAACACTTCTCCTACCTGCTGAATGGTAGAGAAAGTACAACACCCAGAGATACGAAACTGAATTTACCAATGGATGATGATCTCACTCAATATCGCATATAATGTCTTATCAAGCGTTGTGTGTAAAAAATTAAATTGCATTGTTAACAATCTAACTGGGCCTTGGCAGTGCGTTTTTAGACCTGCTGAATCCAGCGTGAGAGGTATACAAATTTCGTTGCGTTTTTCGCGTTTTCTATTTGACTATGCAACTTCGTTTAATCTTATGTAGTGGATTCTTCGATTGAATTTATGTTTTTATGCTATTGAAAATGAAAAATATTTGCCACAATTGTTATGTTTTGCAAGTTTACTATTTAATTACAATATTTGGTTGCAAGAGGAGAATGAAAATATTAAAAAAAAAAATTTTAATTTTGTTTAAATATTTTTATTTCTAATTTAGTATCGTAGTATATACATATAATTGTTTAAAAATTTTGTTATTTGAAAAAAATATAAGAAAAATTATTTAAAAAAAAAATCAATTCCTCTTTAACATATAAATTCTTCTTTATTATTCATCAGGCAACACCTTCGTTTGCTTGTCCGTTTACACTTTCTAAATTTTCTAATAACTTCCGCTACCCAAAATTAAATATTAAGGTGTAAAGTTATAACCAGAATCAAATAAGAAAAAACAATAAAAATAAATTACAACCCAAAAACAATTAATTACATTATAAAGAAATGTTTCAGACGTGATGTGTTTAATATTCCAAGAAGTCCATATATGTAAGAAAGTGCGTATGTAGTTAATTGTACGTACTGACCCATTTCTATGAAATGAAAGCGCCCAACTACCTCAACTTCAATGTAGACACCTGCCAACTGCACTGACCTGAAAATAATTTTGTAATTTATTATTATTATTTTTTTTTGTTATTTCATTTTTAAATAACCAATATATAATATAATTTATATACCTTTAAAAATAATTTTCTTGGAATCTTCACCAGGAGTTGCAGCATGTTGGTTGCACATGCGCTTTGGTGTCTAAAAAAATGTAATAGAGCTTCTGGCAAGTAATTATAGTGAAAAATAGAATTAAAAGACGAAGGGGAAAACTAGATTAATATAATTATATATCATTGTCTTTTTTATTTTAATTCTATTATAAAGTATTTTATTTAAATTTACATAATTTTGTTTTATCTTATAATTTATTTTACTTCACTTTACTTTATTATTTGTTTCACTTTTATTTTTTATTTACGATTTCATTTAATTTTTTGTATTTTATTTTATTTTATTTAAGTTCATACTGTTTTTTATATTTTTTCTTATTTTACTTTATTTTAAAATAATTTATTTGATTTTTCATCTTATTTCAATATGCTTTTGGTTTATAACTTTTATATTTAATTTATTTCATAAGATTAAAGTTCCTTTTTTACTAACCAACAACTATTAAGTGCGCTAATATTTAGCCGCTATTTTTACTTAATGTTGGGTTAGCGAGTATTTTACAATCCTGCATACATTCAGGCATTTATAGTCTGAGAAATGTATATAATTTATTTTATTTTATATTATTCATTTTTTTATTTATTTTAATTTATTTTATTTTATTTTATTAATTTTTTTAATTTAATTTATTTTTCTTAAATTTTTATTATTTTATTTTATTTTATTTTTTTTTGTGTTATTATCTTTAAATTATTTTTAGTAAATTAATTTAATTAAATTTAATTTAATTTGTTTTTATTATATTTTATTTATTATCATTTTATGTAATTTAATTTAATTTTATTTTCTTTAAATTATTTATTTTGTTAACTTTTTTATTTTATGTTATTTATTTTTTTATTATTTAAAACATTTTATATTATTTTAGTATAAGTTTATAAATTTTACTTTTTTATTTTATTTTGCTTTGCTTAATTTTTTTTATAATTCTTTTAATTTATTAATTTTTTTTAATATTTTATTTTATATCATTTAATACTATTTAACTTTATAATAGTTAATTTCCGTTTATTTTTTTTTAAATTTGGTTTATTTTTTATTTTATGTTATCTCATTTCCTTTTATTTTATTTTATTTTATTTTATTTTATTTCCCTTTATTGCATCCCGTTAGGGAGTAAATTTCATTTGTTGGCGACAGCTTAGCTGCAGGCCAATAATGTACATTTAGTTAAATATAAATATACTTAATTATATTAACATTAAATTTGATATTATAAACATTAACTGCAAAAAATTTCTAATAATATAGTATGAATTCAATAAGGCTGCTTTTTGCATATCGAAGATGATGTGATCTGGCAACTGGAGGGTTCGTATGTTCTGCTTAAGATTAATATGCACCAGGCCGTGCGCAGATATGATGATTGGTAGTAGATACAATTTTCTTAGCTTCCATTGGCGTTTCACACCAATATCTAAGTCAGAGTACTTTGCGATTTTTTCCGTATATGTTTATTGCATGTTTTTTTTTTTGTGAGAGGAACCGCAATATAATTATAAATGCTATTTTACTAGCCTTGCCAACCACAAATATATCTGGCCTTTTGTGGTCTCCCGTGGCATTCGTCAAAACGGTTCGATCGTAATATAGAAGCAAGCTGGCATCTTCGTGCACTGGTTCCAGAATATATCTGTAATATGGAATAAGAATTCTGGTTAAAGTTTTACTTCTTGGCAAGTTGCAAATGAATAATTTTCGCGATGTCATTAAGTCGCTTAAGATACATGAAATTAGCGAGCTAACATATCCAGCAAGCACAGGTCTAGAGTTTCGCTTCTAATATTGCATCTGCTGCATCTGTCTGCAGGAGCATTTAAGTCACGAATAACACACTGGACTTAATTACTAGTGGGAGCGACTCCATCTTGCATTGCAAAAATTGTTCCTTCTGTTTCGGCGAATATTGCTCTGTTTGTGAACCATAAGTGCGACAGTTTTTGGTCGACATGCGGACTCAGCAAATCTTTCCGATATACGCCGTAGACTACCATTTCAGACCATTTCTGTAGTTTTTCATCCGTTGATATCGTGTTTCTGCTTTCATAAATTTGGTTCATTCGCGGTGAAGTATAGTTGTCATCAACGAATTCTACAGTCTGGCCCCTTCCACCTTCGTTCCTGGTCAACGTCGTTCGAAGGACAGAAGCTTTGGGATGATGAGCTTTATATTTGGACATAACTGCACGTATTATCCGCTGCAAATTTTCACGGGTATAGCAAACGAATTTATAGGAAGTGTCTGGCTTCTTCCACTTAATTGAGTTTTGTATATAGCATGAAGCCGTCTCTTAAACTCGGCCACTAGTTTTTTCCGCATATGCATAGTTTCTACACAATTGCTCTGATTAACTCCAAGATATATTTATGTCTCATCTGGTTCCATTTCTTTTATATCGAGGCCTACAGGTTCAATGGGAGTGTTTCGGGAAATCACCCACCCTTTTAAGATAGTTATTTTGCGGCATTTCTCCAAACCAACAGGCATTTTAATGTCATCGGAAAAACTTGAGACACAATTCAAAAGGTTTTCAAGATGGTTTGGTTTGTTGGCATAAAGCTTCAGATCATCTACGTAGAAGAGATGACTCAATCGGTATCTTCCAGTCTGTCCATGTTTCACCACATAACCGTAGCCTATATCGCGTAGAATATGACTGAGAGGGTTCATGCTGATGATGAACCAAAGTGGACTCAGTGAATCGCCTTGTCAGATTCCATTAGTGATGTTTATGTCCCTCGTGTACTGAGCAGTTCCAGATATTGGCAATTTTATTCGAGTTCTCCAATATTGCATAAATTTCTCTAGAAAAATTATTATATTGGGATTTAATTAATACAAATTCCCGGGCACTTAGCCATGAGTAGGGCCCTAAAGCTTTTATTCCAACCGATGTACGCTGCATAGAGGTTTCTGCTGTGACTTTTTGATTGTCCAGGTACTACTTGGTCTATAATTAGCTGCTCCTTACATCCCTGTGACGATCTTATGCACCCTTTCTGTTCTTCTGCAATCAAGTTGTTTGCTTCAATGTGTTCATAAAATATGTTCATACATATACATAGACATTCGGGAGACAAGTTATTGGTCTCATGTACGCCCTACGTCAGGAACTCTGGTATTTCTTCCTTGCCGGAGATTGTCTGTAAAAATCTCAGCGATTTTGGCATGAGTACATGAAAGTTTTTTGAACCAGCACGCATATATTTTGTCACATCCCCGGCATTTCCAATTATGAAGTTTCCTTGTAACATTGTTGATTTGCTGAGGGCTGATGGGTGAGTAATCGGTAGTTGGAGCATTAGAAAAATTGTCCTTCATGTCTGATATCCAGCTTGCTGATGAATTGCACATCTGTTAATTTATTTTATTTTATAAAATTTTTTTTATTTGATTTTATCTCATTTTGTTTTTCTTAATTTTATTTTATATTAGTATTACTTTTTATTTATTTATATATATATTTTTTATTTTTTTATTTTTATTTTTTTAATTTATTTTATATAAATTTTTTTTCTGTATTATTTTCTTATTATTGAATATAGTTAAAATTATTTTAATATAATTTAATATGTTTATTTTTTTATTTGATTTTATTTTATTTTGTTTTGCTTAATTACATTTTTTTATTTGATAATTTTTTTATTTGAATATAAATTTAATTAAAGTTTATTTTAATAAAAATGGTTTATTATCATTTTATGTAATTTAATTGAATATAATTTTATTTTCTTTAAATTATTTATTTTATTAACTTCTTTATTTAATATTATTTTATCTTATAGTATTCTATTCTTTTTTCTATATTAGTTTTTATTGTTATAAATATTTTGTATTATTATAGTTTAATTTTGTAATTGTTTTATATTTTTTTTTGTTTTACTTAATTTTATTTTTTTATTTTAGTTTGTTATTTAATTTTAATTATATTTTATTTTATTTTTTTTAGGTTTGTTTTATTTGTTTATTTTATTTAATATTTATTTATTTTATTGTTATATGTTACTATTTTTTATTTTGTATAAATTTATTTTATTTCTTTATTTGATGTTATTTTAGTTTTTACGTCTATGCAATTTAAATTCAGAGTGCTTCACAAAGACCTGTCGCCATCAAAATGTTTTCCTAGAACTCATAATAAAATGTCAGGTTATGTAAATATGTATTACCTAATACCTTCTTAGAATTTTTCATTTTTTCACAATAAAAATATAATCATCACACAAATGCATATTTTGCGGACAAATTACAACCATCAACTTCATTGACTGCCTTTGAGGGAATTTCCTTACAACTCTACACTCTGACTATGGAGCAGTAACTCGTCTCACGAATGCTTAAAAATGTCAAAAGCAATGTTATTTATTCACTTCAAAAAACGTTGAGTCGCTCAGCTTTGTTGAAAAGTCTGATTGCGTTGGTGTGCTTATGTTAATGTCAGGTGTGCAGTGCTGCAGACAGAGTTTTATATGCACAGCAATATAGAGGTGTATTACTGCTGTCGTCTGCAGACAATGTGATAGTGTCATGTGAAGTGTTAGATTGGAGAAAGAGGTTGACTTTCTGGTAGTAGAAAACACGGTGGACAAGGACTGTTATTGTTTCCCTTTCGCGAAGCGACTTTTTCACATTGACTGGTTGCTCAAGTTACTTTGTCATGGGAAAAATGTCGGCAAATCATGGATGGTAAAAGAAACTCTCCGGACCAAGTGTCAACGTTAATGACATTTGAAGATATTAGAAAAAAGAGCGTCGCATAGCCAAGCGTAAATGATATTGAGTTATTTTTAATCTTATATAGAAAATAGACTCCGAAATGTAAAAAAAACATTTTAGCGCTTCAAATGATCCCAATCTATGTTGGATTATCAAACCCAAACGCAAGGTATGGGGGGAAGAGTTCATGGAACATTTCTGATCTCAGAATGTCCAAAGCATAATTCGACCACGCAGTCACAATCCGTGAGTCTGAAAGCAGATTAGACAATACTACGATATCGCTAGATTGCAACATATTTCATAGTCCGCAACATTCACCAGCGACAAGTTGCTCACAACACACTATACAAACAACATCGAACCCCAAGCAACCACCGAACGAACCACCGAAGAATGCGCATATCGAACACAGCAAGTTTGTTGGGCAAAAATTGCAGCAAAACAAATAAAATTGCTGATGCAAAAGATAACAACAAACGTCGACTGCAACAGAGACAGTCACAGCAACAACAACCGGCAAACATATACGTACATAGGGTATGCAACCGCATAGCACGGATCAAAGCACAAAATACTCGTCATAGAACAAGTTCTACAACCAACAGCGGCAACTAAAAATAAACTTTAAAAACAACCAGAGCGCAAAAACACGAAGAGAGAGTTTATTCATACTCCACACAGTAAGCAGTTGATAGTTGGCAGAAGTGGAGGAAGTGGAGGGACGGAAGTGGCAAAGTATACGTTAAACTTGATGTATGAATGTAGCTCCACAACTGGTGGAGCACTCACTGAGAGCAACAGCAACATTCGCACATTGCGGGCAATTGCTGCTCGTTGGCTGCTGCCGGTCGGTTCTTTGGTTGGTTGGGTCAGTTATAGAGCGACGACGCGTTTGTATGGATTAAATTAACGGATTGACGGAAATGTGAGTGCGCCATTCGGTTCGGGAAAATCACTCACTTCAACTACTTGTTGTTCGTTTTTCATTCATTCATTGTTTTTAATTCCTTTTGTTGTCGCTATGACATTTCGCTATTTGTTTTGTGAAAACAGCAAGGTGAAAGAAGCGAGTTTTCTTTTCGATTGTTACGATGATTAAAAATGATTTTCCGATTGTTGTTGTTTTTTTTGCCTATATTCTTGTGGCTTCTATGGAGATGTTTTGTGTAACATTTGTAAATGGCGGTTGGCTGTTTATTTGCTTACTTGACAGTGTGAAATTAAGAAAGTAAATATATTATAAAAACTACTACTATATGATAAACAACTATGAAAATTAAAAAAAGGGAAACTTAAAAATGATAAAATAAAAAATATTTGTTGAAAAGATAAATTAAAAAAAATATTAAAAAGTAAAAGGAAATAAAAAAGTATTTTTGATGGTTGAAGTGTAGTATTTTTTTTACAAAATAAAATCAAGAAAAATTAAAACTGATATATATGTGATCAAATATGTTATTTCAAATAAAATTTAAAAAATATTGGTATAAATTAAAAAAAAATTACAAAAAATTCAAAAAGAAATTGATAGAAAATAAATTTTTAACAGAATTAAGCTAAATTATTAATTTTTCGATTTTATATTTATGGTTTTCAAATAATAATAATAATAATAATAATAATAATATCCGTAAAATTGATTCCACCACAAAATAACTATTTAATATATAAAACAAAGGTTCAATGAAAAAAATAGTGTCAACAACTTTAATGAAGCATTTTAGAAATATAAACATTTTAATTCTAAAAATGTAAAATATAACCTGAAATTACACTGGTCTGCAAAAAGCATTTTTTTTCTCTCCTTATTGTTTTCATGCCTGAATTTATCATATTTTGTGCTCTAATCAAGGAACATCCCAAATTATTGAAAATTAATTTTTCTAATTGCGCTCGGCAGGGAATGTCAAGCCCTCCGAGTGTATTCCTGACATGAAATAAAAGCTCCTCATACAAATCCATCAGCCGTTCGGAGACGGCTTAGAATAAACTGTAGGTCCCTCCATTTTGTTGGTATAAACATCAAGACGCAAAAACCACAAAATGGAGAAAGGGCCCGGCCAAAAATCGCTCCAGCGGTTGCTTATATATATATAAGCAAGGAATATGGTATGCAACTAAGTATAGCAAATAGAATTTTTTTATAAAAAAAAGTGCATTTAATCAAAAAATGATATTATTAAAATAATAAAAATAATAGAAAAATTTAAATATATTTACGATTCAAGTTTTACAGTGAAAAATGATAATTTTACAGTCACAAATACTAGAAATATTAGTAAATTATCGTATCATGGTTAAAAGATTAAAGTCGGTAAATCGACCAACAGAAATCAGCAGGCATTGCTGCTGACCATTTCCCATTGTAGCGCTTTTCAATTTGCATAATATCCTGATGAAACATTTTACCATGCTCATCTGAAACGACACCAAGATTTTCAGGAAAGAAATCTACGTGCGAATCCAGAAAATGAATTTTAAGCGGCATATTCCATCCTAAAGCTTTATAAGCAGAAAGAAGCTCTCGGATGATATGTTGGTAGTTTTCAAGCTTTTTTCTGCTTTGTTTAACTTGGAATTGAATACTTCGTCTGTCATAAGCTCGCGTATCTGTGGACCTAAAAAAATTCCTTCTTTCAATTTCGCGTCACTGATTCGAGAAAATTTTGTTTTGAGACATTTAAAGCCTGCACCTTCCTCATTCATAGCTTTCACAACATTTTTCATCAGTCCCAATTTTATGTGAAGTGGTGGCAGAAATATTTTATCACTTGGTACTAAATGTTTTTGATATACATTTTTAAGGCCAGAAGTCAAGCTCTTTCTTGGCACTTGGCTGTGCCACTCGCATAAAAACCAGCAAAATTTGGTGTATCCCTCTTGAAATCCAGCAAGTATAGCGACAAGTTTTAAATCAGCACATCTATTCCATTGGTATTGAGAATATTTTATTTTTCAAAATAATATCTCCAGATTTGCAAATTTTCCTTCATGTTTGTTGCATGTGCAACAGACCCTCATCGGTATTTGTTACCAACTTTTATCTCTCTCATCGACAGAAAATCCAAAATATAGTTTTTATGCTTTTTTAACAAGATATGTGATGGCACTTAGTTGTACATTTAGAGTAAACTCACTACAAATATTAGAATACACAAATAGTAAAAATTTTACAAGCTCACGGCCTTCTATAACCTTAAATTAAATTTTAAAAAAATTTTGTATAATTTTCAAATTTCTTTTTTATATTTATTTTCTCCGTCTATAAAAAAAATACATAAACTACACATAAAATACTCAACACATATAAAAATAACATGGACTTTATGCAAAACTTACCAAAATATTTTATATAGAATGTAAACAATTAAAAAAACTACCATAAAAATCACTTTCAATAATTTTTTTACAACTCGCTAAAACTTATTTTGTGTGAATATAGACTGTCCTTGATGTTGACACAAATATAAATAATTTAAAAAAAAAGTGACATTAAGAAAAAATTCATATTGGAAAATCTAGACGTGATAGAAAAAATCGGCCAACGGGAATTGATTCAGAGCATTAAAATCTTCATATTTATGGCATAATTTTTCAAAGGAGGATTATATTGCATACCAGTGTAATTTAAAAAAAAATTCAAGCGCCTTAATTTCAAAAATAAGAAGGGAAAATATTTTAATATTTATTATAATAAAAATAAATAAAATTTTGAATTTGAAGAAAAATAAAAAAATATAATAGAAATATTAAAAAGTTAATTGAAACCTAAAACAAAAATTAAATATAAAATAATACAAATTAAAAATTTTTAAATAATTAAGAAAACATTTATATTTAAAGATAGTTGAATTATAAGAATATAATCTATATTTTTTGATTAAAACAAAAATAATGCATTAAAAAAAAAACATTTTGATTTTTAAAAATATGTCAATTAACGAAAATATGAAAACCTTGATAAAAACTCTACACAAAAATTAAATTTCCTTACAAGATTTATTTAAAGGCCTTTTCAATAATAAAAAAAGTTATTTGAAAGATATTAAACGAATTTAAAAAATACAGCTTCCCAAAACAATAAAAAAATATGCGAATAAATAATTAAAAAATTGGAAGAGCTCACAACTAACATGATAAGCGCGCAATAAAATATATATTTTTTTTATTAAAAAATTTACGATTGTGTGTTCTACAAAATTTTTATTTCTTAAAATATAACAATAAAGAAAGTTATTAAAAACTATATGAATAAAACAATTTTAAAAACCATAAACAAGTTTTAATTATAATATTTGTGTAAATAAAATATTAAAAAATTAAACTGAATTAATATCACAAGTATTGCAAATGATTATAGCAAATAATAAAAAATGTTAAATAGAAAATTAGAAAAAGTTCACAAATTAAGAAAATATAATTAATATGTGAAAGATATGATTGAATAAAAAAATTATATTTTTTTTTGAAATTAAAATTAAAATTATGTCTTATAAAACATGTAAGCAGAAATGAACACCTACAACATTATACAAGTGCAATCTCTTATGATATATAACCATTAAATGGAATAAAAAAAATCAAATATAAATTAGAAACCTAAAAAATCATAAAAAAGTTTAAAATCGAAATACTTTATAGCAATGGCTTTAGCAGTTCATATAAAAACTAAACCCAAACAAACTAAAATAAAATCAACTTTATTTATTAAAAAGTAAATAAAGAATTAATTATCTACTAATGAATATCAACCAAAAGTGTTTATTATCTTGCTCAAAACCAATAATATTGCCAACCAAAACTTTAATATGAACTTTAACTTTATTATAATTAAGAAAATCTAATAAAAATATTCAACAACACCAAAGTAGCTATTTAATAAAAAAAAGAAAAAAAATGGAGTATCTTCATTCACTTTACTCAGCAGCAGCAACAACAACAAACAACAGCTTACAATCTTCTTTCATTCGAGACCAGAAATAATTATTGACCCAATCGATCGTTCGTACGTGCCGCGAGGCGAACTTTAGTGAATGCAACCACAATAACAAAAGTAATCAAAGTATATTTTGTTTGAAGCTTAAACCAAACATATACAAAAATACACATACGAGTATAGAAAAAAGTTCCTTCACAGTTCGATTGATTGGCTTGCAAGCGATTTATAAGCAATTTGTTATTTTTCCAACCAAGTACGCTCCGCGTGTATATGAGTGTTTCTGCTGATAAATGATACGCACACCTCACGCATGGAATACCGCGTGCGCACGTTTGCGGACGCGCCTCATTTAATGTTGTATTACAGGCGCGCATGCGTAACCCCCCCGCGCGAGTTATTAATTTCATTGCATTCTTCGATGGTGTGCAAATTAAATTGAATTTAAAAGCAACAAACTGCATACACATCTGTATGTATGTAAATAAAAATTGTGCTTGCCTATGTGCATTTAATGAATTCATTTTCTTTTCCTTTATTGGCGGTAATTGTTATGCTGATGACACTGCGCATATCTGATGGAAACTAATGAAAAGCGTTCAGATATGCATAGAAAGTGATTAAGTGCTTGACAAAAAAAAATTAATTTAAAAAACCAATTCAATTCCAAATAAATAACAAACAAAAAGTGGGTGAAGTCGCAGTGTGTAAGAGAATTGGAAAATTCCGTTTTGGTGTTGCACATATGTACATACATGCATATGCTCGTAAATTTGTATTCGTGTAATTAAAAACTATATATAATAATTCTCAACCATTCAAATTATTTAATATGCAACAAAGTGTTGGTGCGAACCAACTTTTATGTGCTACATCGGCGAAATTATGTGTAAATAATGTAATAATAATGTATAAAATTTATTATGTTTATTGATATCATTCTGGCAGCTGCTGTGTTGAAAAAATTAGGTCAATATTTATTAAAAATTTTGTAGAGTTGAAAAAAAAGCAGACAGTGGTTTAAGAACTCATTTAAATCAATAGTTTTTAAGAAAATTATTACAACTATAGGAACCTAGCTTCTTCACGTTAAAGAATTCTTAACTAAAGATAACTTATGTTATTATGTATAAGAATTTTTTGAAAAAAAAAAACTTTAACATTAAAGAATCAACAAAAAATCGAATTTAATTGCAGAAAACAAAAATCATCGATATTATATAAGTCGATTGAAGCTCGTCTGTAGCGCTTAAACCCATGAATGCTTTAAATGACTTGATATTTGTATCTATAAAATATCCATTCGAAAAATTATATTTATAGTCCGTTTTTTTTTTTTTTTGAAATTTGATACATATTTAGAGAGTTTTTTCTTAGATTAACATGAATATTATCTTTACTCTGGAACACGTGCTTGGAGCCGACCTATTCAAAAAAATCAAATCGAACGGTTAAAGTTTTGTACGAATCGATTTATTTAGATATTTCCCGTTTTCTTGATTTTTTTTTCGCCGAGACCCCGACGACACAGCCGATCCAGTATTGAGTCTGGAGAACAACGAAAAAAAAACGAGATCGGTAATCGAAAAACTGCAACACTCTGGACTTTGCAATACTCTTAAATAGAGCTATTATAGAGTTATTCTTAAGTTTTTATAAATTAGTTTTAGATATATAGAAAGAGGCATTAACATCATTGCTTCAGCATGAGCTTCAAAGTATGTTTTGCTTATGTTCATATCTGCACGTCCAAGGATGTGAAAGTTATTGTATGGCTTCGTATCACCATAAAAATGAATGTTCTTACTCTGAACTCAGTAAGGATTTTTCCATTAAAATAATAAGTATTGCTTCCGAGCAGACTCGAACTCGAACTTCTTGATCAATTTTTTAACGATGAAAATATATGATTTCTAAAATCTAGTTAGTTCAACAAAGTGTTATATATTTAAAAAATTAAGAACAAATTTCGCATTTTTAAACCACTCCCAATAAATAGCCGAAGTCAAAGATCTCCTGCTAGTTTGATATAGCTAACAAACTCAACTGGAAACGAACCACGGCAGTAAAAATAAGATCTATAACCAAATATTGTCTACCAATTGTTACACATACAGCGGTATTTAGATCCATTTTTATGTTACGGCATCACCATTTGGTGGACACACTCAAAAAAACGACTACCAAGTAGAGAGAATTCAGCGTCCTGCAGCGTTGCTTATAACAAGAGCTCTACCATTGACTCCGCAAAAGCCCTGAAAACTTTCCTACATTTTCTTTCTCTTAGCCTGTAGGGCAAACTGTAACATAATTAGAATGAACGCAAAGCAGCCTTAGAGAACTGTTAGATAGGACATTCCCAAACATTATCTCTCGCACAGTTTCCAGAAGATATTGGCGACATTCCCTCAAATTTCAATCTTTCACAAAAACTGTGACAAGACGGAACGTACTGGATCAGAGAGGCATAGTTATTTTTTTAGTATTACAGATCGTTCAAAAATCCACGACTATGAAATCTACAAATCGATACTTTTACTAAATATAAGCATGATATTACCAGAGCATTGTAGTGTCATTTGAGCGAAATCTTCGATATATCTCTATAACGGAACTACACCACGTCAAAAGTGAAGTACTCTGAACAGGTTCTAAACTGTTTTTTTTTAAACCAAAGAAATTTATTTATTGAATTATACTACATATTTTAAGCCTAACAATAAGTTGCAGAATCTTAACAGCTACTGAATTACAAGTCCTGCCGTTAAAGGACTTTTAAAAGACTGGCAGATAAAACGTTCTTTATTGGATTCGGATGGCTTTGTAGTTTCGACTGGTTTTTTGCCGTGTATTTATCAGTTCTGTGTTTATTCTAGTGACGTATATAGCACGGTGCGTACATCCAGATTGTTTTTATGACTGATAATTTTGAGATCCAAGGAAAAGTTGAATTTTACTCTTTAATCAATTTGGTCTGATGGTTTTAAGTTTAAGCTGCTTTATTTTTGCAGAAATATGACTGTTCCAGGTCAATCATATATATCGGTGGGTGCTAAGGTATTTAACCTCGCCTTGCTTGAGGGATCATTACATCGTTTAGTTTAAATGTGAGGCATGTTTATGTCCTTAGAGTGAATGTGGCATGTTTGATTTCTCATTTCAACTCAAATCACTTTTTCATCTCATTGGTAATGGGATGGACTGCTTCTATAGTACCATGTTTTTCATGAAAACCGATTGATGATTGCGTTCCATAGGAAATACTTTTTTTTATCTCGCTATCTACTTTAACTATCCGTAACAATTTCGGAAACATTTTTCTTCTTAAGTAAAACATTATTTTCTTTTATATAATTAAAACAACACTTTTAAATAACAAAGAACTTTACAAAAAAATATTTTTTCTCTGAAATTTTCAAAAAAAATTTAAAAATATGTTTCTGAATAATGACAAAAAAAAATTATTTGTCTTCAACGGTAAATATCTTAAAGAATCTAATCCCATTAATATAAATAAAAATTCAATAATTTTTTATAATTTTTTTAAAAGAAAAAAAATAGTATTCATACATCCAGTATATTAAAACAACAACAAAGCTTTGTCTTCCACGATATTTTGTATGCTTCGCTACCTAAAGCCCTAAACTTTAAACTGATTAATTTAAAAATTAAGAATTTTTAGTGGATTTCCTTAGACGTCTAAAACTGTTAGTTACAATTTTCCAAAAATTGTGTCAAAAATAATTTATTTTCATTTATTCTTCTACAGAACCGCAATGCTCTTCGACTACAATCCATAGCAGCAGCATATTGCAACACATTGCTGCATTCCAATCTTATCGCATTTTGTTGAAATTAAGCAAATTTGTTAAGAACAATTTTTTTTTAAATTTAATTAAGCTAATGAATAGCATGTGATTATCTTAGATATCTTTTATTTGAATTCTGTGATTTCTTTTTACCATATCGCAGCATCCCACAGCCGCAGACGTCGACCAGCCAACCACCGCCGGACTGCTAGTCTCCCATACAGTCAGGCTTACAGTTTGCTTATCGCTGCAGACATTTCACCTTACACCTTCCGTGTTGATCTACTCATTTGTGTCCTTATCTACCTCGAATGCTTGTTTAGTTGTTGGTGCGTGTGTTTGTATGTCTGTGCGTTGGTGTAAGATAATATATGTAATTCGTATATTTAGCCACATTTGTTTATACTTAAAATTCCAAAAAAATTAATATAAGAAAAACTTGAAAACCCAAAATAGAGAAGTCAACATGAACCGAAATTGTCTTGAGCAACTTTAGTTTGTTTATTTGCATATTTTGTTTGGTAAAAAACGTGGGAAGACAAGAAAAATGCTTGTACTACTGTCGGCCACCTCGTTTGCTACAAGTACAAGCAACACATACTCGTACATATATAATACATAGAAACATATACATATATTGCAAGTGCTTGTGGCTGCTTGGTTAAACATGAAGGCGGGAATTTCGGGTGAACCTACACAAGACAATACAAAAAATTAAAAAGAAATTAAACAGTGACTTAATTAAGCAAACAAATGACAACAACAGACGACACAGTTTTTGGGGTGTGGAAGTGACTTGAGGTGCAGACTTTGCAATGGTGTAATTAAAATTGTTGAAATATATATACATATATGCATTAAGAAGTAGGAATTTAGGTTATTTGCTTAGTAAATACTTAAATGAAATGCCAAACCAACTGGTGGGAATTCAGAAGTAATATGTTTGGCTTGTGAAAAGTTTTGGAGATTATTATTTGAGGCCTATAAGGTCTCTTCACTAGAGTCTAGAGCATATTTGTTCAGAGCGCCAATGCATTCAGGCCTTAAATGAAGGCCTTTAATGAAGGTAAGAAGGCGTAAAATCTCCAAATTTAAGGATACTCCTGCGATAATCTTTCAAAAAAAAGAGGCTATGTACTGGAAGCAGGTGCTGATCTAGCTGGGAAAATGGAGTGATGTATATTAGAAAACATCGATCAATCACTATGATCATGTGGTAAACACGAACTGACAGTAAAAGCCCTTCAATATTTGATACATATCTTATCTCGTCCTGCAATCATCCTTCGGATAAGGATCCATCGGAAATACACCCTTAAGAAAGATTTAAAATCCGTAATACTGGAGCAATTGCTCTAAGGAACCCTGAGCTGACCAAGGTTAAATTTACTCCTCTATAGTCCATATTGAGGTCCTCGCTGTTGTCGTTGCTAAATCTTTTATCTGATTTTCTATAGTCTGCTAATCGATCGGTAATTCGAAGAAACGAGATGTTTCGATGGATCGGGATTAGCATAGCGTGAAAGCTTAATGCTTGCTGGGTAGGTTTCAGTTTAGTCATATCGCTATCGCTGTAAAAATCGAATACAGACGACGTCAAAAGGCCTACTGGCCGAATTTTCAAGGCGGTATCATAATAGATCTGAAGCTTTTTCAAATAACTCTCGCTAATTCTCTTTAATTTTGCTATACTAGTGTCTTTGCTTTAGCCCCAGGTTCCACCGCCAGCGGCGTCTCTGTGCTGCTGAGTAACAATCGCGATCATATACGGGGTGACGGAGGGCATGCTTTCGAATGTCACATATAAAACCTTCCATTTATCGGTATCTTACAACATCGATTTTGCTTTTCAGGTCTAACGGATATTCCTAGTCGATGAGGGCAATGAGATTGCTTAAAGTGCCGGAGGGGGTTTCGAGAGGTGACATCCATCAGGAACCCCCAAAATATTACAAAGTCCAGCAGTCAAAAAGCAGACTGGAAGTTGACAGAGGAGCACCGGTTTTCGATTTGCCATGGAATAGCGAAACGGTGGTACTCATACGTGACCCGGCGTCTTAGACACCATATGTGCGCCTAAGACCGTAAAAGCCGTAATCAGAGTAAATGTTAGCCTATCTCACAGAAACCACACTTCAAAGCTTTGTGCCACCGCTGCATTGATAGCAGCTACTTTAATAGATTACTGCATGGATAATTCTCGACAGAAGACGATCCGTGAAAAAGTTAAAAGCTTTAACCACCTCCAGTAGCTCCAGTGTTAAAAAAGGAACTGCACGACGCTAGCTTGGAAATGCAGTAGTCCAAGCAACAGGGGATGAATTCGAGCCCTTCAAAAACAGCGCAGTATCCTACGCCTGAGCCGACCTATGATCCAGACTCCTTGAGCCCTACAGCAAGTTCTGCAGCGTAATAACCACAAAGCGTTAAGCGACAGGACGAAAAATAACAAAGCGGGCAAAGGAACAAAGTCAAAAGCGGTTCATGCAAAAGAATGCAATTTGTGGATTTTTGCATCGTCTGGCAAAAACTATCTAGAATATTTTTCATGTATATGAGATAAATACCTTTACACTTTTTCTGCTGACAGATCGACGCCTTAGTGATCACTTTATGTTATTGCTCATATGGAGCGGAATTGATTTCGGACCGATTTGGATTCCCGACTCCTAATGAAGAAGGTGTTCTGCAATCCGATTAAGCTATTCGAGCCACAAAACAAACAAACTGTGCAAATATTGTAGCTATAACAAAATGTATTCCCAAAGCCTCCGAAAGTAGCAAGTCCGATTAAATAAAAAAAACGTACCCAAGAAATTTTGTAATGTCCAGTAGACAATACGGCTAATAAGAAAAAATACTTCCAAACACTTTTTCTCCTTTATTCAGTAAAACTCATTAATTGAAAAAATAAATTAAAATCAACTAATCTACTTGCATTTCTATGGTTTTTCGGTTTCAAAAAATAAAACCCGAAGAAAAAAGAATCTCAATTCGCCTACAAAAACTTCGTCAGCTTTTTCCGATCGGAATTTTCCGATAAATCGAAATATAGAACACCAAATTCGTTGAATAATCAGATTCGAACATAGATATTGATAAATTAAATGCGATGAGATTTCAGAATATAAATATGCAATTGCAATCTGATTCAAGATCGGATTTCAGAATAGCCCTGGTAAGCTCCAAGAATAATTGTACCTCAATAATTATTTTATGGTGATTTCTTATTCTTAATTTAAATTACTTTCTGAACAAATTTCTCAAGCGATTTCAACATGCTCCTCACTAACAAACAAAGTACCGCTAAATTTATGGCGACGGTTTTTTATTTTTAAGTACTTCCAGAAAAGGTTTTATCAGATGTTCTTTTTAATTATTATTTTTTTGTTTGCTACCTCTTCTTTCACACAGCTGTTGAGCGCTGGATTACACGCACCACACTTCCGCTACTGTTTCAAGCTTCGTTCATTACTTGTCTAGATATTATTTAAAAACTAGTTGTTTTCTTATGTTGTTTCTTTTATACTTTTTTCACAAACTCAACGATAAAAAATCCATCAAATGCACTTCATTAACAACAAATTATCTTGGCATTTGACTGGTCAAAGCCCATTAATGACTCTTTCAGTAGTTGCAAAGAACAAGTGTAAGTTCAAGGGGCATGAAGTGATGGTAAAAAAGCTATAAAAAAAAATAAAAAAGAATAATTATATAAAAAAGCGTAAAATAAAAACAACATGACGTATAGAAAATTAAAAGGCGGTAATCCAATTAAATACAAAAATCTGACTGACCCAATTAAAGCGGCGGTCAAACTCGAAGCGACGGCTGGAAAAAATTACCGAAAATCAACTGACAAAAGAATGAAAGCAAAAGAAAAGTTATCTCAAATACAAAAAAAAAAATCTGCCGACGCTTGGCGCCTACCATTTTTACCAATCGAAGTCCGACGAGACAAACACCCAAAATAAGAAAACAGAGTCAATGGCGTTCAAATCCGGCCAAAGTTTTTGTGTAGTTCAACAATTTTCGTTTTTTTTATTCTCTTGTCGATACCAAAGATCAAAGATCACTGATCTGTTTGTTGCTTTTGCGTTATCTTTTCCTGTTGTTTTTTTTTTTTTGGAAGCTCAAGCAAGCTGATGAACTAGGAAACCGCAAAACAAAAATATTTATTTTAGCCACAAACCACAAAGCAAAGAAAAAAAATTGTTTCGAAGTTCAGTGTGTGAGTGAGGTGATCGCGCTAAACAAGTAGTGAAAACCGAACGAAAAACCAAAAACAGAACAACCAAACAGCAAACAAATAGAGCAACAATGCCGAAAACACGACTTTTGAAATGCGCACAATAACAAACAAACCAAAACACGAAAGAAATAAATCTTCTGTACGCCGGTAGTGCAGTTTTTATTTGGATTTCAGTGGCGCGTAGCTGAGGAAAAAAGGATTTACGGCATACAACAAAAAGCCGAACCAGCGAAGATCAAAGGCAGCGACGATGGCAACAAATATTTATATAGTTTGTGCTTTTTACTGTCGCTTGTCCGCTTGGCTAAAAAGTTCAAGCATTTTGCAGTAACTAAATTCTAAGCAAAATTATAATAATACTAATTTAATTTCATCTGATCCTCGTGCTGATCATCAACGCCTAAATGCTGATTCACTTTTTAAGCGCTGCATGGCTGGCTTTATCGTCCATTTATCTACTCATAAAGCAAACAAATGCAACAATTTATTTATTCTTTTATATATATTTATTTTGCTTTTCTTTGTAATAATCCTGATTTCGTTTCTGATGATCCTATCACATTAAATGCTAAGGTAACTACTAAGAATGCCGCTTGGACAGCACACACAAGCCTGCTCTATATACACATGCAAAGTGGCGTATCGTTGAGCGATCAGTTGCAGATCATTGTAGATCACTTAAGGTTATTTACATTTTCTGTCTTCTATGATCACTAGAGATCGCCCGTAATAGCTGCCACAGCATCAATTGTACTGCAATCAACGGTGATTTATACGTTGATCTTGATTTAGTCATGACAATGTGGCAGTTACATGGTGCTATTATCATTGTACGCATATCTCAATCGCCATATAAACTTGTGCACTCGAGTGTAGAATGCAAAGTAAATGTAGTTCAAGTGATGAAGAAGCTGCAAACTATAAGGAACTGTAGTGCAGAAGATCATAACGAAAGAATGCTGTTCTAAAAAAATTGAAACAATAATAAATAAATTGATTATTTTTAGTAGTGGTCATCTTGCCAAGGCTGTTGATTGCGTTGGCATTGAAAACGAACGAAAAAAGTATTAACATCTGAGAAAAGTCTGTTCGCAAAAGGAAACTAGAGAGCCGCACCTAAAGGAACACTACACAAACAGGTGTATGCTCAATATCACCACTTAAATGTAACTTGAACGTCAGCATGATCGCAGATATTACGACTAATATGCCAGCGACGCATACGGCGATCAATCAAATGGAACATTTACGCTTACTGACGACAAAATAAAAATGTAACGTTGGTAGATTTTTATTTAACATTCATTTCACTTAAACAATCGCATTCATTAATCTTATGTGCGCGAAAACTGAAGAGAAATCAAGCATGGAAAAATTATTAAATGCAACTCTCTAAACAAGCCTAAGAGATATGTACGATCACCACATAATCAGATAAGTTTAGATGCACGCGATAGAATGAATCTAAATGATCAAAATGCAAATAACAAATTGAAAAGTCAAGATAAGTCAAGCTGGTCTGTGAAATTAATGAGTTGAATATTGATAAAAAATAAATAAAAAAGCTATAGATAACTAAAAGTTCATTGATTTTGCTCTCAGCACACACTGATCGTGATCTGATCTACAGACACACATAAAAAGAGCATCAAGTGCACGATAAAAGTTTATGGCTACAGAGTTGCGATGTTAACTTTCTATGATTTCTTTTGTTTATTGCGAAATGTGGGGTAAACAAGAAGTTGTAAAAAATTCAAATTTACAAAAAAAAAGTGAAACATGCTGCAAGGCTCTGCTGGCTGATCGGCTTGCAAAGTTGAAAAAATTAGACAACCAAAAAAGAAAAAGCGCGCAAAAAAATTTAAAAAAATTGTTGTTCACTATAATGTGCAAATATTTGTTCGGTAAACAAAAATAAAAAAATGCTGTATGTAATTATGCAATTTTTCAAAGTCTTTGCTGGTGGTCCTAGTACTCAAAAACAGCTCACCTACATTAACTATAACTCACTTCACTGCAATGTTGCACAAAAACTGGAGGCAAAATTTTCATTAAACGTACAAAAAAGTGAGTTTAAAAATAGCCTGGACGTAAGTAAAGTTAATAAAGTTAGCCTGTACAGCTAGTGGCAAATGCGTAAAGGCAAAAAACTGATTGATCTGTAAACATATAATCTATTGTGTTGCACCAGGCATATACTAACCTATGATCATGCAGTGCAAACTGATCGTCAAGGAAGGCAAATAAAATTATAGTTGAAAAGAGAAGCTGTAGATTGAAAGAGGGAGAGAGATTTTTACTGTTGCTGCTATGGTGATGAAGTTCAAAACGATCGAGAGTTTCAAGCTTAAAAGTTACAGTAATATAGTATGCAAAAACGAGGTAAAATTTCAAAACGGATAATTTTAGATTGGCAACATAAATTAAATTAGTTAAAATTAAAAGTAGCTTTTTTCTATCAAATAATAATAAAAAAATAATGAAATAAAAAAATAGAAACAAATATAATAAAATAAAAAAAAGAAGGGTTACGCCGTCTTCGGCCGTGTCAACTTTTTATATCATTCAGGAATATATTAAAATTACTACAAAATTCGATTTTGATAATTTTCAGTGTCAATATTTTTTTAAATTCCGCCAATAAAAAAAAAACGAGATATCACGCTCTCAGCTGTTTTTTGATGGATTTTTTAATCAAAACTTTATATCTGAACTAATCGGTTATATGGGGGCTATAATATAGTCTTCTGATTTCGATGATTTTCAGAACCAACGTGCAATTCATTGTATGTGTCTAGAATACCAAATTTCACACTTAAGATACTTTTTTAAGGGATTTATGGCCCAAAATTTCAAATCAGAAAAATCGATTGTATAGGAACTATATTGATCCAATCTGACCGGTTCAATGGGCATATAAATTTACCACTGCATCTTCCTATCAAGTTTGTTTAAAATATTTCAAAAATTGAGTGATTAGTTTGCATTCTTTACATCCATACAGACGGTCATGACCAAATCAATTATATCTTCTCTCCTTTTGGTACTTACATACTTTGCATCGAAGTCAATATTCCATTTAATGTACATGAAAGGTATAATAATGATATGGAATTATATAAAATTTAATTCAATACTCTTTGTATTGAAATGGCTGGTTAAAAATGATGATGATCATCATGTGATCTTCGTATTTCCTATACATTATCCAAGCCATTACAATGTTTTCCAATGCTTATATTAGTATATTATTTTAAATAAAAATGTTACAAAGGGTGATCCAAGTATATGTACTTTTTTTGACAGAACACACGTGAGTCGTTTCAGGCTATCATGTATTTTTTGAGTATTGTTTAACGTTTCATGATGAAAAACTTACGCCTGAACAACGTTTAAAATTCATTCCATTTTATTACGAAAATTCAGGTTCTGTAAAGAATGTATTTCGCGCGTTTCGCTCAACTTATGGTCAACATAATCATGAGCGTACTATTCGCAACACCATCACCCATATTGAGACCCAGCATTCATTATTGGATAATATTGGACCGAATATACCACGTCCAACACGCCGTGAAGAAAATATAGCGGCCGTAGCTGAGAGTGTACACGAAGACCGTGGAGAGTCGATTCGGCGCCGTTCGCAGCAACTCGGATTGACGTATGGAACGTTTCGGCGCATTTTATATCGAGATCTTAAATTGAAGCGAAAAAAATACAGATTGTGCAAGAACTGAAGCCACTCTACCTTCCCAAGTGACATCGCTTCGCTCCGCTTCGTTCCAAGAAGATCCGACGTTTTCAAGCCAAATTTTGCTCTGCGATGAGGCCCATTTCTGGCTCAATGGGTATGTAAACAAGCAAACAAGCATTTGAGGTGAAGAGCAACCTGAAGAGATTCAAGAGCTGTCATTTCATCCCCAAAAAACAACAGTTTGGTGTGTTGGATATGTAAAGTCTAAAGTCTATGCGGACAATCCCGCTTCGATTCAGGCTTTGAAGCAAAACATTACTGGACCATCTGAGACGGCCAACATTTGAAAGAGATAATCTTCAAAAATTAATGGCAAGTAATATTCTTTCGAATGATAATAAACATTCCCCATTAAATTTGAATTTTCTGTGTTTCTTTGTTTTCATTAAAAAAAATAGAGAACCTCGAAATGGATCACTTAAAAAGAAATAATATTCTCTCCTAAAAAAAATTAATATACTTAATTCAAGTCTGATGACCAATTGATAGATAAGCAGTTGATCGCATTAACTTCATTACAAAATCTGCTGCTGCTTATTTTTTAGAAAACGCTGCAAAGATGATGAGCAAGTTTGACCTTAATATTATCTTAATCTTTAGATTTTGATCAATGAACTACAATAACGAAAAGTCTCCGATAGAAAATATTTATAAACATAATTCTACTCTTTGCTTTCTTGGTGATCACTTATAAACACTTTTTGAAAGAGCTGTGCTTGACTATTTTATACCGAAAAAATTAATTTCATTTCTGCTTATAATCAACTAGAAATATATATATTTTGCTTTACTCAATTAGCAATCATAATTTGTGAAAGGAAAGAAATAATTCTATTTTTTAATGTGAAATGATCAGTGGATTTAATTTTAAAGTAATGCGAATAAAATGTAAAAGCGTGTGTGTGATCTTCAACTGATCATAAATTAGCTTTTTTTCTGCGTTCTAATATTAGCAAAATGCTACAGATCTTGTTAACAAAACATATTATCACTATCAGAGATGTTTATAATCAAGTGATCGACAAACGATGATCGATAATCGCTAATCAGCCAAACGAATGATCGTTATCAGAGCTTTTTGCTATTTTTTAGTATGGAAATTTTGTTTTGCACAAAAAAACCTGTAATCTGATAAATACTCTCACAACCGCGGTTGGAATGATATGTCGTGATCGTGTCGCCAATATGCCCGACTATGCGTGTTGCATTCACATAAATATAAAAACCAAAACAAATTGGAAACTGTTTGTTTAAAAGCAATTTATTAACTGGTGTTGCATGCAACATGTTACTACAATTGTGGCAACTCAACAAAACAGCTGCTAACTACTGACGATCAGTGAAAAAAAAAAAAAAACTGCAGTAGCAAAAATAGCTATGAAATGCGATCACTGGCGGCGCATCCTCGTCAGCTGCGTGCATCCGCATTTATTTAACTGCTGGAATTGACTGACTGGCAATCACTTTTGCTCTAACTAGTTCAGAAGTGGCATAAATAAAAATTTAAATTCATATTTACGTTTGTACATATGTAAATATAATATAAGCCAAGCTTGTTTGCTTTTTGTTTTTGTTGTTCTTGCATAAATGTTATTTCAAATTTTTATTGGCAGTCAAACTGTCTACCAAAGTAATCATTCACTCACGTCAATTGGATACTGCAGACGACTCAGTTAGGCATATGTTGCTAGCATGAACTGGTTGACGTTTTTTTGTGATTGTATCCTGTGGCCCGAAGCAAGAAATTATATAAATATATATGTACGTATTCATGTTCATGCAAATATTTAAACACTGTTAGTTTTGTGGTCTGTCTGGAAAAGGTTTTACTCCTTTCCTCTTTCTAACCTCCATGTTGGATCGATCATTCGTGTAGATCGTGAAGATCGTCAAAGGCTCATTATTGCTGTCGCACGTCAGCCGTTCAGTTTATTTATTTGCCTCTGCATTTTGAATAACAAGACAAGAGATCAAATAAATTTCCCCTTCTTTTCTTTTCGACTTTGGGCTTTCTCTTGTGTTACAAAAGTTTCATTTACGAATTTCTCATCGTAAACTAGAGGCTGATCATTTTACTACAGAATTGGATAAAATTTATGTTTAAATTGAGTTTCGACGGAAGTGGGCCGTAAAATAGTTAATCACTAAATTATTTTTAATTAATAAAAAAGTATTCATTGATCAATTAGTGAAGTAGTTTTCTGTTAAATCATTGTGTATCGTTTTTGAACTCGCTGGCAGGCAAATACATACCTCCAATCTCAGTTCTCTCGAGAATCCAATAGTGAGTAACAACTAATCTGAAAAAAACCTTAATCAAATTTGCCTTCCTTATTTTAAATAAATTATATTCGTTTCTCTTTGAAACAGAAGATCAGAATTGTACTTTCTTGTTGAAAGTCTAGCGCCGAGATCCTGTGAAGATGATCAAGTTTTGAGTTTTAGCGAAAATTTCATTGTATAGGCTGATCTCTCTGATACAGTAGTAGACAAAGGGAGATTTCAAGTAGTTTTATGCCACCATTGATTTTACCTTCTCTTAGTTTTAGTTTCTTTGCTCGCTCTGATGTTAACATCACTAAACATGATTTTCATATTGGCCCTTTGTACATTGGTACCCTGCGCACCCCTTTCTCTTTAACATGGCTCTCTTACAAGAACTCTTCTGTTCTTGCTCTTACCAACTTTTTCTTTACCTAATCAAGCGTCAGTTAATCGCAGAGTATCATAACATCGGTGAGAGCAAGTTTACGAACATGGCCATTCATCATGAAAAACTTGGCAGTATTCTCCAGTTAAAAAACATACGTAAGGCGTACCCATATTAATGAATAAATATATTTTAATTACCACAAAGACGGAGCTGTTATTAAAAGTCGGTTACGAAGTTCTTGGTTGCAACAACGACTCAATTAGCTCGATCTTATGGACTACCAGATATTTTTAAGTTTTTTATTTACTTTAAATTGTATACCCTTCATAAACATGAAATGGTATATTAAATTCAATTTGAAGTATGTAAATACCAGAAGAAGGAGGGATGGATCTATCAAAATTTATACCAATCGTGTCAGAATGATGAGCTGAGTTGATTTAGCCATGTCCATCTGTTTGTCTGTTTGAACGCAAACTAATCGCAATGATTTTGAGATACTTCAATGAAACCTAGTATGCAGGTGTACGAGGTATGTTCAAAAGAAAAGGTGAATTTTGATTTTTCGTGGGTTTTGTACATTAGGTTATCGCTATTTTGTTTTTGTTATAATCGGACACATATGTTTATCATGGCTTGCCAATTTCGAACATTAGTTTTTGTTTGACAACAAAAGAGGTTAGTCACATTTTTGTGTGCTCTTCGATTTTTGACTTTTTAAAGAAATGGATGGAAGAAAATGTATTAAATTTTGCGTTAAAAATGGAATTAAGTGCATCAAGGCACTTGAAATTTTGACTGTGGCTTTACAGAAGGCCGAGAATATGCTGATGACGATGAGCGTCCTGGAGGTGCGACCACGTCAAAAACCAAAGAAAACATCGAAACAGCGAAAAAAATTGTTCTTGAAAATCGACGAATCACTATTAGGGAAGTTGCAGAGAGTGTTGGCATATCAATTGGCTCATTCCATTCTATTTTCTCGAATGTTTTGGGCATGAAACGTGCGGCAGGGAAGTGTGTTCCGAAATTGCTAAATTTTGAGCAAAAGCAATGTCGCATTAGTATCGCACATGAGTTGTTGAATGACGTCAACAACGATCCGCGTTTGCTCCAACGGATCATAACTGGTGACGAATCGTGGATATATGGTTATGACGTCGAAACCAAGGCCCAATCGTCCCAATGGTAGCTGCCAGATGAGCCAAGACCGAAAAAGACATGCCAAGTTCGATCAAATGTGAAGGTTTTGCTCACTGTTTTCTTTGATTACAATGGTGTGGTGCATCATGAATCCCTTCCAAATGGCCGTATAGTTAATAAGGACTACTACAATGAAGTTATGTAATTTTTGCGTGAAGCAATGCCGCTCAAACGATCGGAATTGTTGAAAAACAAATCGTGGATCACGATAATGCACCCGCTCACACATTAATGTTTATTCGTTATTTTTTGACCAAAAAAAAAAAAAAAGAAAATCATGCAATACAATAATTTCAAATGTTCATGAAAGGTATGAAGACTCCGGCATAGCCGAAGACAGCGCCTCTTTCTTGTTTATTTTAGTTTTTCACTACTTCTTATTTTTTGCTTATTCGAGCACATTAAGCGACATCGACTTTGAGCAACTTTTGCTTTTTTCTTGCAACAACTATCATTGCCTTGCAGTCTCTGGAGGCGCGTTACAAATAAACTGATCTCCATAGTAATTGCATTGGCTATATAAAAACATTATTTACGTATGTATGTACTTATTTATGGATGTAAATATGTATGTGTTTCTAATTCAGTTGTTGCATATTTTCATGTTCCATTTAATTAAAAATGACATTTCTGCTCTTAGCCGCCTCTACTACCCGTTTTATGGCAGCAATGTCTTGACTAGAGCAAATTAAAAAATACAATAGTAATAATGAGAAATTAATAAGAAAAGAGATAAGAAAAATTAATAATTTGCATACATATTATTTATTTTATTCATATTAAATTACCGTTACTGCTGGTCTAAGTATTTTTATGTCTATTCATCAACAATTTTTCCCATGCCGTTTATTTATATTACTCATTATTTATTTACTTTTGCTTGCTTGAAACAATCATCGCTTTGTTTTTTGCTTTGTTGTTTTTATCGGTATTTCAGTTTTTTTTTTTTTTTAGTTATATATATATATTTTTTTTGCTTTGTTTTTTTCAACATCATTTTCATAATTAATGCTTGTTGACAGTTTTTCGTTTTTTTTTTTTTGCAATTTGCGCACACTTGTTCATTTATTTAACCATTCATTTGATATTTTTTAACACAATTTCTGTTGTGCTACTTCACTTGCCGTCAAACAAAAAACGTCTCTTTGGTGTTTTCCTCGCTTCATTGGCCTAGCGATACATTGGCCTCTCCTATCTATACCTCCACTCGCAGTCGCTTCTGCTGAATTACTACTGGCATTGAAATCGATACTTTTTCGTTGTCACTGCGAGAGTTAACAAGTCGCCAAAAATGGCAATAATTTGTCGCGTTATCTCATTGAGCGAAGATTTATTGCAAATAATTTAATGGTTGTCCGATCGCACAGATTGTATTTATTTTTTGCTACCAGAAATCAGTGTGTGGATCATTTATATATATGAATTTTATAATTTTGTTACCCTTTTTCTATTGTGGCTTCCGTGCTTTAAGTACAAAGTTGATTTCTGTTTGGAATTATTCAAATTTTGAGTCGTCTTTCGATATTTCGTCTCTAGGGTCACCTAACATGCCAATTCTCAAATCAAATCATTCATATTTTTAAGACTAATGGTAGTATAGTTTAAATTGGGTGAATATTATGCACAGAGATATTTCGACTTTAGTCCACCTATGCGAAAATCATTGCATTTATCTAGTGATAATTTTTTTCCGGTTTCTCCAACCTTCTTAAATATGAGTCTCGAACTCCCTCTTCTTTTTAATTTGCGTAGTTCGCCAGTAGTATCTTCTTTTCGGTGATTGGCACCAATTAAAGACACCAAAATGAAGCCTGGTCATGCGGAAAGAACCATAAATCTTCCGTAAATCTTTCTCTCATAAGCTCCTAGTATTCAGACTTGTATAGTTTAGTTTTTCTTTGTGATGAGACCATGTTCTGAAAAGTAGAAATGGTTAGATGCGCCTTGTTGGCTCTTCGCCGCAATTTCGGATTAGCTCAGCCAAGCAATAACTTTTCTAACTTCATGATAGACGATTGACGGAATGTCTATTCAATCATCAGCGATTGGGAAATTATGTCCCCGATCTCCGTCCGTTGCACTTTCATTGCCACCCAGCAAGCCATTTATTTTTTGAAGATTATCTCTTTCAAATGTAGGCCGCGGCTACATCTCAGATGGTTCATCCGTTGAGTCCAATATTCGATGACTTGTTCGAGAATTTCGACTGGCAACTGGCGAATGAGACGCGTGATGTTTTGCTCAAAGGTCTGAATTGTAGAGGGGTTATCCGCATAGACTTTATACTTCACATATCCCCACAGGAAAAAGTCTAACGGTGTGATATCACACGATCTTGGTAGCCAATCGACCGGCGCAAAACGTGAAATTATCTGCTCCGCCGAAGTGTTCTCTCAATAAATACATTGATTGATGTGATGTGTGGAAAGTGGCGCCGTCTTGTTGAAACCAAATGTCGCGGAGATCACGATCTTCAATTTCAGGCATCATATAGTCGGCTATCATGGCGCGATAACGGTCGCCATTGACGGTTACGTTCTCTCCGGCATCATTTTTGAAGAAATATGGACCGATGACTCCACCGGCTCACAGACCGCACCAAACCGTTGTTGTTTCTGGCTGAAATGGCAGCTCTTGAATCTCTTCACGTTGCTCTTCGTCCCAAATGCGGCAATTTTGCTAGTTTGCATACCCATTAAGCCAGAAATAGGCCTCAACGCTGAACAAATTTGGCTCGAAAACGTCTGATCTTTCTGGAACTTTGCAGGAGCCCATAGAGCGAAGCGATGTCGTTTGGGAAGGTCTAGCGGCTTCAGTTCTTGCACAAGCTGTATTTTGTATGTTTTCAATTAAAGATCTCAACGTAAAATGCGCCAAGTCGTTCTATACGTCAGTCCGAGTGGCTGCGAACGGCGCCGAATCAACTTTTCATGGCCTTTGTGTGCACTCTCGGTATCAGCTACGGGCGCTATATTTTCTTCATTGCGTGCTGTGCGTGGTCTATTCGGTACAATATTATCCAAAAAGGAATTATGGGTCTATGGGATTATGTTGACCATAAGTTGAGCTAAGCGCACAAAACACATTCTTTACAGAACGTGAATTTTCGTAATAAAGTTGAATGATTTGTAAACTGAAAAAAATAACATGATAGTTTGACACGACTCACGCGTGATCTGTCAAAAAAGGCTATTGGAAAAAGTACCTCTACTTGGATCACCCTATATTAACATGAAAATAGTACCTTCGCATATAAATCCATCATCAAGAATTAGAAATTTAATTCAAAATTTTTCTAATGATCTATACGAATATCAGGAATTCTTAACCCTAACTTTAGTGTTGACATATAAGTGACTTGTCTCCATAAATGAAAACGTTGCACTAAATACTTGCGAAATCACCACCATGAAATCAAATTAAGGCGAACGCTTAATGACTCTGATCTTGCCGGCTTTTACTGATCACTTTCCTGATTACTAACACTTACAAAAGCAACAAATGGGTATTTTACGCACGCAATAACAATAAATCTACATTCAGCACACTAAAAAAGCGAAACAATCGATTAATTGAAAGTGTTTTTCAAACACATTCAGATGTTTTTAATCAAAACTTGAAAAAAGCACATAGAAAGCGTGTAGCGCTTGTTACATGCGTAGAGTACTTAGAAAGAGATGATTTTTTAATCGAAAAGTTGCGTGCAATAATTTGCCATGATGCAGCATTATCTAAGCGACGGCGCCTGGTCTAACAACAATGCGATGTTGTTGTTTCATTAATTACACAACTGAGGCGAATGCGTAAAGCGAAAAAAGTAAGTGAATCGTTGAGCTGTGTCGCTGCTACTTTGGTGGAATGATTTTGTCGATCTTTGGATGTTGATTGGTTTGTTGGCGAGTGATTTGATGTGTGTGTATGCATTGAAGGGTGTTGCTGGTTTGTCTTTAGGACAATTGTTGGCATGTGGCATGGCGCGATCGGTTACATGAATAGCAAAGCATGCGTGTAATTAAAAATATATATATATTTATGACTTAATTGAACACACAACATGTGGCAAGTGGCATATGGCATGTTGTAAAGAGTCGGAAAGTAGAAAGTGAAAATTAAATTTTTTTTTATAAAATTCACTGAATAGGTGGAATGTGAAAACCGATCAAAATAAATGGTGTACCTGAAAAACTGAAGGTACAAATATTCGCGTCCAAATATACGGGTCTTCCTGGATATAATTGTAGAACTTTTGTACTAAAAGATTCTCAAATCAAAAAGTGTGTTTACCACTGTTTCAGTCGAAGAACAGAGAGAATAGTTCAAGTTCAGTCAGATCAGATGAAACTATTTTTGTCAAAATTGTATAAAAATTCAAAACGAATTATACGCATCAGACAAGAAGCTCGGTAAACGAAAATTGTTCGAGTAATATGCTTTCTTCATAAACCATTCTAACTAAGGTGCCACCTAAATTCACATCAAATATTACAATTTATATGTTAAACGAAAGGTTTTTTGGGCTAGATATGTTTGGAATAGAGGTGCCACATATTTAGAAAGTTATTTTAGTGACAGTCAAGTTTCTAGATACTATAAGTAAGGTGAGTGAGAGAGCGCTTTTAAAATCGTACACCTTTGGGCGAAATTGGCCAACTTAAAAGTTAAATTCCAATAAGATGGAAAGGTAGTTTTTACGAGAATGTACAGGATGCTTGCATGAAAAGCTACGAGACAAAACAAAATGGAAATAAAATTAAGGAACACTCCAAGTACCTCGGAGTAATCTTGTATAGCATGTTGTTGTGGAAGGTCAATGTGGTGGTGCGGGTTAGACCTGTAATATTTCATACGTATGTTGGATAAAAATCCGGATCGTTCCGGTATAAAGACCCGACTGTCGCGGGAACTATTGGAGTTTAGCCGCCTCTTATGACAAGCATGCCTTACCGCTTGAACCCTTAGCCCGTAGGGATTAATGCATGTGGGAAAATGCTAAAGACAGACCTGAATGAGACGTTTGAACACCTCGTATCTTCTTCCGTGTTCACGTCTTAGACATATAGGAGCATCGCTGCTCAGAAAATTGAGGAAGTTACAAAACTGGATTAAGAGGGTCTTAATTTGGCTCTTAATCCTTGCAAAAAGCGTTGACGTCCTACGCGACAACTACTTGAGCTCGAAATAAACTGAATCAACATTTTGCTTTACAAAGGACGAAGAGATCAGAGTTCTGGAATCTTGATTAGATTCCATTTCAAAAATTCGTATATGTATTTTAGGAGGATATATGTATATTTGAAGTAGATTCAACCTCCAGCAAAGCCAGCTTTTCCAGCATTTCTACATTTAATGTTTAGTATTTTTTTTACTGATTTTATTTTTTTCTTATGATTTTTTTAATCATATCTGCATTCTAAATAGACTCTTAAAAAAATCTCATGATATTGCAACTTTTCTAACGAAAATTGCCAATATCCTCAGTCTAAAGCGATTAGCAATTATCAATAACCAAATTAGGCATGAAATCATTTATAGCAAATTGTTTATCTGTTAACTCAAAAATAGTTTAACTCAAAAATCGTTTGCAAGCATTTCTGATGAAAAACAGAGACCGGCGCAGGAAATTTAGGTCAGCAACATTTAATTGTTTATATTTAATTTTTTTGTCTTACTCAACCAAAGGAAATGTTTCTATTTTTTGCAATATTTATTTATCTAGATATATGTATGTACATTTTAGGCACTAAAATATGTTGCTAAGCCTAAAAAATAACATATACATCTTTCAGCGGGCGGCATTGTTAATTACTCAGTCAATAAGTTATTAGCAAATACAATGTACATACATACATTAACTACGTAAATGTTAAATCTAAGAAAAATAATTAAAAGAAAAACATTTGAAAATATATGTACATATATATGTATGTGTTTATGCATATACTCGTATTTATGTATATATTTGTGTATTTTTTAAAGTCAATGTTTTTTATGTTTTTTTTTACATTACGCAATATTAGCATGCATACCAACACATACATATGCAGAAAACAGAAATAAATTAAATAAGTTGTAGTTGAAATATTTTGAATGCCTCAATTGTGCGTATGCAGCTCTTAGTTTCAAGAAAAAAAATTTTTTAAACCAGTTTAGCGGTTGTTCAGCTAAAGCCCAGATTAGTGCACAAAATATGAAAAATTCACATTCATAAATTTATTAATATTAATGTGCATCTACATATTTAGTATATACGTACACATGTACATGTATATGTGTTTGCACGTGACATTTGCAGTTTTCGTGAGAATTCAGTTTTTCGTAAATCCATAATATATGTTCATAATTGCCTATGCCTTGCTTATTGATTTTGTTATTTAATATAATTGAACTGTGACAAGCTGGACAGGCATTCATGCGTACGTATAAACATATTTGCAAATGCAGTTTTTATTCAATTTTTAAAAGTTTCGTTTCTTTTCGATTTCTGTTAATTGGCTTACCTGAAATGCTAATGCTAATGAGAGGCCGTTGATAAGATTTTCTTTTTAATCATGTAGTCATCAATATATTGAGTGATTCGATTTATCATACTTTTATCGAATACTTAAAATATATTATTTGATATTTATATTGAAATTTGAAATTTTTTTTAAAAACTTCAAAGGTATTTAATAAAATTAAATTAAATAATTTTTTTAAATGGTTTAGACTCTGTGATATTTGGGCTTTAAGCCTTTCATGTTTTTTTATTTGATGCCAATAGGAGACACTAAGTGAAGCCAGGCTTCTATATTAGACTTTTTAAATCCTAAACTACCTCCACCATGGAATACTAATGCGTTTCTAAACTAGATCCATTCATACATTTCAACCAATGTGACCGTATATTTTGTACGGCTCATCGCTCCATTGTTAGTGGCATTCACCGTTGTCAATACGCAAAGGACCTTGCACAAAATCGTCCTCTTAATGCTAGCTCATCAGATGTTGTCATTGACCACGCTTCTGCACCATATAGCAGGTCAAAAGTAACACGTCTTGGCCAAAGGGGCGTTGGTTTTCAAGGCAGACGTAATAATTGTTGTTAAGGCTGGTTGTCTATTGACCTAGAAATTAATTTTTGCGTTCGCCCCACGGCAGGGAATGTCAAGGCCTCCGAGAGTATTTTTGAAATGAAATATAAATCAATCAGCCGTTAGGAGGCGACTTAGAATAAACTGGAGGTCCCTCCATTTGTTGGTAAAAACATCAAAACGCGAAAACCGCAAATTGGAGGAGATGCTCGTCCAAAAATCGCTTCAACGATTACAATTGCCAAATTTATATATATGTATGCTGTGATAGATGGACGACATAACTCAAGTGTTCTGGATGTGTATACCCTCCGAGGGCCTAACGTCGCTATATTATCACCGCCTACTTTCTCAGAGCAATTAGATATAAGGGAATTGTGGAGGAACCAAAGAGTTGATCTGATGACCGATGCTCAGAGTATACTGAGTTTATGAATCTAAGACTTCTTCAGCCTACTGGATGGCAGTGAAAGTGAAACATCTGGAAGTGGGTTCATCAACTATTTACCATTTAAAACAAAATGTGACACACATGACCTTTTGCTCGATCAAACTTACTTCGAAAGAACGAAAAAGTGCTTTCTCTATGCAGCTGTGTCTTAATTTGGCATTCCTGTAAAACGTATGTATATATATATTATATTACATACTCGAATTACCAGCGGAGGTCTTACACAGCTGAGCACGCTAAGGCTGAACAACACCAAAAGCTTCGTCAGATTTACGAAAGGCCTATCCGAGCCATTCGATACCAAACGAAGTTTCAGACTAGTGAACTCTTTATCATGTGGCTTCTATAACTTAGTGCTGGAGTAAATAATGAGGGCTGTAGAAATAAACCAATAAGGTATTCGTATGCTGATCTGCTTTCTCTAGGCTATATAACAAATCATCGCGAGTGCGTCTGGTAGTGAACCATTTCACGTCAAAATATCTGCTGTCATCGACGAATAGTCTGCACTTGCGCGACTTGGCTCCCACAACACTGTTGACAGTCATTACTTTGAAGTCCTGGATAATTTCGCGTACCTCGGAGCCAATATCCACATCAATTTATAGCGGAATCTTTCACCTTTAGGTTTTGAACAATTATCAGATGATGGAACGACTATCCATACTCAGCGATCAGGTATTCTCCAACTAAGGCACTAAAGACATATCCTCCGCAACTCACAAGATCGATTCGGTTTTCGGACTTCTGTTTAGAGAATTTTTCATTGTACTGCGTACTACATTTAAGATACCTTCAAAGTTGAACATTCAACATTTAAATGTCTCGATCGAACAATGTTCCTTGAGTAAACTGAAACAGTCGGGACACAGTTTAAAGCTTCTTGCTTTTAACTTTGCTTTGTATTTGAAAATATTATAAATATACAACTGAACTGGACTCTCGTTTCGATTTGGTTCCGGCAAATTTGGCTGTTGTGAGTGACGAACAAGGTGAGAGGTACCATCAAGACATATCCTTAATGGCAAAGTGTTATCAAGTAGTCCCGGAACTCCAATAGAACTCTGTTTTCCATTATTGTTGGAGACTTAAAAGGCACCTACCAAAGCAAAATATTGATGAAAATCTTGAGCGTTTATTGTAAAGCAATAACATTTTTCTGAGTGTATTTTTTTATACCTTTTTTTTTTTTGATGTCACAATAAAACATTTTGTGTACATATTTTTTCATTGTTATATTATTGTTTGGTGGGCCTCATACATGCAAAATCCGATATCAGTTTTTATGTGCCAAAAAAGTTTACATTTTGTTGACCAGTGCAATTATAGCGTGACTTATATTTTAAGTTTTGTCTATAGGTAAATATGTGTGTATATAAATACATACATATCTATTTACATCAAAATTATATTAAGGGCACGGCATTTAAAATTACTGTAGTGCTTAAATTTCATAGAAAAAAATTAACTTAAAATATACACATGCACACACATATGTATTTAACATCAAAGTTCACGCCTCGTCGCACTCGCTGATAGGCGTTACTAACTAGTAATGCCTTTTTCGGCATAAAGTGTATATTTTTCCGCTACAAAAGAAGCGCACACGCGTCCATACTAGGCATTTAGCAATATCGAACAATTTCGACGCGCCTTGTCATAGAAAAATGAATAGATAAATATTTCATAGCTTTGTATGTACGTACGTGCATATGTACACATAACACAAGCGCTCTAGTCGACCGACACAGCTGTTACCAATTAAATCCAAGTTAACTGCCACACTCTTGAACGCATGAAAATAAACTATAAAATCGACGGCTTCAAAAGTGCAAAAAAAAATTAAAGAACCATATACAAACAAAAACGACCAGGCGTAGTAGTGAAAATACTAAAATAAAAATGAAAATATAAAAAAGTAATGAAAAAATAGAAATGATAGACGTGGACGCGGAAAAAGTTATAAAAATCAATTAATTTACTGGCACCTCATTCACTACGACATCTGTATCTACGAGTAACATACGTTCAAATGGACATACATGCAATACACAAGATTGCGATCAAAACAAAGTTTAAAGCGCTTTGGCTGCTTTATATAAATGAAAGAAACTTTGATTTATGTTTAACTTTTTTATCTCATCTTTACACTTTTTTTATTTTATTTTATTTTATTTTTATTTTTTGAAAGAGAATATCAAATTTCATTTAAATATTTTACAATTTTCTTTATTCTTATATTTAATATGCAAGTACATACAAGTTTAATTCAATTTAAATAATTTTAATGTTAAATTTTTTCACTGCCCATCATACCCATTATATAATTGGTCTTAAAGTAGAAAAGAAGAATGAAGTGAATAGCTTAATGTTGCTCTTCTACGTTTTGGCTATTTTTATTTTTTATTTATTTTTTTAACGCTTCCTTAATTACTGGATCTTTTATTTTGCGCACAAAATGGTAAAAAGGGCATAACATTTTTTTTAAATATAAATTGTTTTAATTGTATATATTTTCATTCACTAATATATATAATACGGGTTTCAACTGAGTTCTAAGTATATTAAGATGTTTGGAAAACTAAAAAAATATTAAAAAAATTCTAGAATGTTATGTAATTTTGCAAAACAAACTTAACAAATACGACTTCAATTGCAAATATAGTTGCTGAATTATCGTGATTTTGGTAATTTTCAAGGTTGTATGGAGCTTGATTCGATCCGATCCCGTTTTGTAGTAGCGTCCGAACTAAGTTTCATCAAAATATCTCAATCTTTTCTTAAATTATCGTATACACGGACGGACGACTGACATGGTGATCCATGAAGTATGATAAAGGGGGATCCATTTCGAGGTTCCCTACTTAAAAAAAAAAACACAGAAAGTTCAAATTCAATGAGGAATACTTATTATCCTTCGAAAGAACATTCTTTGGCATTTATTTTTTGAAGATTATCTCTTTCGAATGTTGGCCGCGGCTACGTCTCAGATGGTCCATCCGTTGAATCCAATTTTTGATGACTCGTTCCAGCATTTGGACTGGTAACGAGTGATATTTTGCTCCGAGGCCGGAATCTAAGCGAACTTGTCCGCATAGATTTTAGACTTTACATATTCCCACAGCGAAAAGTTTAACGGCGTGATATCGCACGATCTTGGTGACCAATCGACTGGCTCAAAACGTGAAATTATCTGCTCACCGAAGTGTTCTCTCAGTAAATCCATTGATTGATGCGATGTGTGAGAAATGGCGCCGTCTTGTTGAAACCAAATGTCGCGGAGATCACGAGCTTCAATTTCAGGCATCAAATAGTCGGTTACCATGGCGCGATAATGGTCGCCACTGACGGTTATGTTCTCACCGGCATCATTTTTGAAGAAATATGGACCGATAATTCCACCGGCCCTTAAGCCGCACCAACCCGTTTTCTCTTCAGGTTTTTCAGCTTGTTTACTTACCCATTAAAAAAAACTTTTCAAGAGCCCATAGAGCGAAGCGATGTCGCTTGGGAAGGTCGAGCGGCGTCAGTTCTTGCACAAACTGTCCGAATTGTTGCGAACGCCACCGAATCGAGTTTCCACGGTCTTCGTGTACACTCTCAGCTACGGCCGCTATATTTTCTTCACTCGGTGCTGGACGTGGTCAATTCGGTCGATTATTATCCAATAATGAATGCTGGGTCTCAAGATGGGTGATGGTGTTGCAAATAGTATGCGCAATATACCTATTATGTTGATGATAAGTTCAGCGAAGCTCGCGAAACACATTCTTTACAGAACGTGAATTTTCATAATAAATTTGAATGATTTGTAAACGTTGTTTAGGCGTAAGTCTTGATGAATGACGAAATGCCAAGCAGTGCTGAACAAAAATAACATGACAGCTTGACACTACTCACGCGTGATCCATCAAAAAAAAAAGTTATTGAAAAAAGTACCTCTACTTGGATAACTCTTTATATGCATATATGCGCATGACTATCCCGATTATTTTATGCCGTCGATTACTGTTTTCAAATATATACAGACTTGGAGATTCGTATAAGTTTTTGGCACCTCATAGAGTGTGGAAGCGTTATGTTGAAGTCTTTCGAAATTGGTTTTAGGGCAAGATAAAAAGCTTTCCCATATACGATTTCCATGATATGACACAAGCAAAATAATTATAGCGATGATTTTTACTTCTTCTTATGTAATGTGAGAGGGTATAATTTATTTTCATACCACAATCTGCAACCATTTATTCGCCTCCTTCCTAATAGGATTGATTTCTACAGCATTTTACAGTATTACAGTATATTACAGTATCCCAGATTCCTGCTACCTTAAAATATAATCCGAGAATGTATCTGATCCCGCTGACAAGTCAAGTTTTTAATTTAAAAATGAATTTTCCTGCTGAGTTGCTTGGATCAGGGCTTAAAAACAAGAACTTACTTTTGCCAGTACTATTTTCTTCCTGATTTTGATACAGTGAGAACTAATTTATTTCCTACTTTTTTCAATAGGTCGACTTTTTTCATTATAAAAGTATTGCAGGTTTAATTGATATATTTAAGGTCTCATACTATCCAAAACCGTGACGTACTTTTATATTTCAGAAGTAGGCCTTAAAACGGAAACATACGAGAACTTGGCATTGATACTTTGCAAATTATAATGTAAAAAACCAGGTGGATAGCATACGGCGAATTAAAAATTCCTTAGTACTTAATAGAAAAAATTTCTGACCTCTCCGAGGCAAAACTGAAGAAAGTTTGGCTAATTCAAATATCCTCAAAGAGAAGCGTAAATGACTTTTAATGAGGTCTAATGAAGAAGTTTTCAGACGACAACTCCGAATGACACCTACATTAGCAGGTTCTTGACAAAATGATAATCAATCTCCGATGAAGCATACCCAAAAACCGTTATAATCATATAAGAAACGTTGCTTTAATCTTCTCTTACAGACTTGTATAAAGAAAAAATTTAAAGGTCAAAGGACGAGAAGTATAGCGAATGGGCTTGAGAAAGGTATCGCTTTCATCTTTTAGGAAATGTTGGTTCCAGTCAAATACTTCGATAATGCATGTTTAAGATCTCTATTAATTACCCTTTTTGAAAAAATTAAAATCTTCCCGAGATGAAGAAACAATATTTTCCTCAGGATCTAAGCTCAGCGATAAAGCTAAATTCTGGATATATTCTAGGTAATAATAGAATCTTCGAAGTTAAAAAAAGATCCAAAAAATCTAGGTTACATTCAAAAATTACGTAACTTGAATTTATAATTTCAAGTTAAAAAAAATTTTTTTTTAGTTACTCATTCCATTTTCTACATTTCATGAGCCAAACATAAGATCTTCCATCCACATATTTATTTACAAATCTAAAAATAATTTGAACAGGGATACGTGGAAAATTTTAAGAAAAAAAATAGTACTAATTTTGCGATATTTAAAGTAAAGCTCATTTCGGAGCAATTCTGGAATTTCCTCTATGATTTTCTTCTTTTTCTTATCCACTCTAAAAAAAAAGACTAAGCAAATAATTAATATTATCTGAGTCATTCAAACGTTACCGCTGAACTTGAAACTAAAATTCAAAAGAACACTTCGCTCAGGTACCTTTTTTATTTCTTTTTTTTCTTTTAATTTTTAGGTAAACCAAAAATGTATTACATCACGACTTTTGCGTTATGCTTTGTTATTTTACGGTGTTTTTTTTAACTATTTTTTTTTTTTGCTAAGCTCGTAATAAATACACACATAGTGACCACACCAGATTCCACTTTTTATTGTTATTTTTTTGCGTATTCTCTTTGATTTTTTGCTTTTTTGTACTACAGAAAAGGCTTCCTTTTATTGTATTCTCGTCATATTACATTTGTATATTTGTTGTTTATTATTGCTGTTAAACTTACTACATTTTGTTGATCTAAGCGTTTTTAGTTTATAAGATTTGTTTTACTTTTTAGCGGTGTGTTAGACCTTTTTTTTTTGGTATAATTTTTTTTTTTTATATCTCACCGGCACTTCCAAAATTTTAATACATACGTACATATACAGTATATTTCTTGAAAAAAGATTGCTTGCTCTGTTATTTCATTCAAAAAGGCAGCAGCGCTTCCTGGAAAATAATTTTACTCGCTGCGCAGCTGCAAAAATGGAGCGAAGAGATTTTGTTTATTAATGATAGAGAAGTTCTCTGATAAAGATCATAACGTTTTCTAGTACTTTATAATTTTGAAGTTAAATTTATGTACATACATATGTATGTATGTATATACAATATTTCAACAGTCCATAAAAATTTTGAGTATTTAAAGGGTGATCCAAGTAGGGCTCTTTTTTCAATAGCCTTTTTTGACGTGAGTCGTGTCAAGCTGTCATGTTATTTTTTTTTTAAGTATTGTTTGGCATTTCATCATGGAAAGACTTACGCCTGAACCGAATAGATCACGTCCAGTACGCAGTGAAGAAAATATAGCGGCCGTATCCGAGAGTGTACACGAAGATCGTGGAGAGTCGATTCGGCGCCGTTCGCAGCAACTCGGACTGACGTATGCAACGACTTGGCGCGTTTTACGTCTAGATCTTAAATTTAAAGCATACAAAATACAGCTTGCGCAAGGACTGAAGCCGCTCGACGTTCCAAATCGACATCGCTTCGATCTATGGGCCATTGAAAAGTTCCAAAAAGATCCGACGTTTTCAAGGCAATTTTTGTTCAGCGATGAGGCCCATTTCTGGCTCAATGGGTATGTAAACAAGCAAAATTGCCGCATTTGGGACCAAGAGCAACCTGAAGAGATTCAAGAGCTGCCATTTCTTCCAGAAAAAACAACGGTGTGGTGTGGTTTGTGGGCCGATGGAATCATCGGTCTATATTTCTTCAAAAGTGATGCCGGGGAGAACGTAACCGTCAATGGCGCCCGTTATCGTGCCCTGATAACCGACTAGAAATTGAAAGTCGTAATCTTCGCGAAATTTGGTAATAAAACGGCGCTATTTCCCACACAGTCAATGGATTTATTGAGAGAACACATCGGTGAGCAGATAATATCGTGTGATATCACACCGTTAGACCTGTGGGGATATGTAAAGTCTGAAGTTTATGCAAACAATCCCGCTTCAATTCAGACCTTGGAGCAAAACATCATGCGTCTCATTCGCCAGTTATCAGTCGAAATTCTCGAACAAGTCATCGAAAATTGGACTCAGTGTAGGGACCACCTGAGACGTAACCGCGGCCAACATTTGAAAGAGATAATCTTCAAAAAAAAAAAGCCAAGAATGTTCTTTCGAATGATAATAAACATTTTCCATTAAATTTTTATTTTCTTTGTTTTTTTCTTAAAAAAGTAGGGAACCTTGAAATGGATCACCCGTTAGAAATATATTTTTGAGTACACATACTTACTCTAGTTTTTTATATTTATGACGGTGATCGTCTGCTTATTAACAATTTGAATTAACCTTTTTAATCTACTTTTGCCTATCTATCTAAAGTTCTCTAATATTTATTTTGATTGGTTGAAATACATTACTTACCCGGAAGTGTTCACTTATACCGATTTATTGCCAAAAAAAGAGAATTAAAGTTTTCTCAAATTAACTCCAATCTCTCAAAAATTAGTTGTCGAGAAAGTCTCCTAACATACTCATATTTGATTTTATAATGCTTTTTTCCTCGTGCACTTTCTCATAACCCTAAGTTCTGCAGTAAAACTATGAAATCATTAATTTCCCTATTTTGATGCAAGTGGCTGATCCTAAGAAGATCCCACATATACTCAAAATAAGTGTCCGTTGTGATCCCACAAGAGTAAAAAATAGCTTTGTCGTAATCACAAATATACAAATTCGCTTAATATCAGTGGTTGTTAACTTCTTTGCATTGATATATGCGATATGAGAACTTTCAAGTCAAGCAGCTGTCGCTGAGAAGGTCAGTTAAGATCTCGGAATTCACATCCCTCCCCTCTGCAAAGATTTCCGCAGAGTTATTGCAAAGAAAATGAGCATCGAGTAGAATTTTCAATTACGCTTCACTGCTCAAATTCAAATTTTCCACCTCATCCCTTAGATTGACGATCTTTTCGCTTTTCTAATCTCGGACTTATAAATTCCCAGACTCAATTTATAAACAGTTTATTTGAGAGTGTAGATTGCTTCTACGAGCTTCGTTAAAAAGTTATTGTCTGTCATTCAGTTGGTTTTCTCAAACGGCCAGATCTTTCAAGCGCTTTAATATTGGCCGAGCTGAAAACTTCGTAATCTCATGTAGTGTTTCGGCAGAAAGATCTGTGCTACTATTCGAAGAGTCGGGGAAAGTCAAGGTCTGTTGATAACTCGTCCTGTCCAACAGTTTTGTGATATGGTGCTTAATGGACTTCGATACTGTTTACAGAGGCTAACATTACGCTCCTTAATCGGAAACAGGGATGTTTCACTATTCATTTAGTGTACAGTTGGAGAAGGGTTTATGTCAAGGTTTTCAGGCCTTGCTTTCCCCTCTGCGTATCGCCAGTTTCGGGTGCTCAAACCGGTACGGCGTAATTTATGACCAAGCGGCTGTTTGGCTTATAAGTTAGGTGTAACGCTTAGGATGTGGAGTGAAGGAACCGATCGTCCAGCTGTCAATCACCGTGGGATCGCTGTGAATCTCGCTATTTGTAGCTATAAATGTCGTGCAGTGAAGAGTGGGAAAGGTCTTAGAGATGGTATTTTACCTTTGCACGCAGGTTGTAAACATCCTGACCAGGCAGCAATATCGAGCAGTCATTAGTATATGGGATCAATGAAACAGTTATTTTTAAACTCCCCTTTCTTATGTTTCGGTCAATGTTAGCTTGAGGTATACAATTAATCGATTTGGCTTCTCAGTCACAATGAAAGTAATGGGAATGGCATTAATACTAAGCTGAAGAGTGACATAATCTGGAAAAGGGAGATTGGGGTTCATTTATAAATTGCTAATATTTTGATGTAGAGTCCATGAGGACTGAATTTTGAATAAGGCATATGCCATCAACTCGTGCTCGTCATTATGTGCAAATGAGCACAAGCAATTTTTGACTGAATGACTGGAAATGAAATTATACTATTAAAATATGAATTTAAATAAACTAAATTTAAGACGCTAGTTTTGTATGTGCCATCTCTCAGTCCGCAGAGCTCTTCACTAACTAGAATCAATACTTTTCCCTTAAACTCAGCTTCTTCTACGACTCTTTTTATCGTATCCCTCACACAGCTCATAAGGCAGCAAGTCTCATTATCTCGTTTTCCAATTTTTCGGATTCAAGTGTTACCCGCTATAAAGCTAAAAGTTACACCTGTTGCTCACCGTGTTTAATACGCCTGCGTATTTTATTTGTGACAGCCAAATTTTTCTTCAGCACCTACTAACTTTTACAACACTAAACTGCTTATTGTTTTTTTCTCTCAAAATAATATTTAAACTTTTTGTAACAAAATATTGCAAGCTTGGTGACCACCAAGCGTGCGTCTCCGTGCGCCGTTTGCCAATTGAGCAATAAAATTTCGCCGAATATAATTAACTGATTGCGCGTAATGCGCCACATGTGGTTGGTTAAAGCAAAAGTAAGCGAAGCGAACGGCTCACAGCGCGTGAAGTAAAATGTTGGCAGTTTAAAGCGAGTTTTGGCAAATTTTCTAACGCTAGACGTCTACGTGAGACCGCCACCATTTACACTGCGGTTGCTCGTAAAGTGGGTTAAATACACAGGGAAGACAAATTGCAAATTAACAGCAATTAATTAAGTTGTACGTGCGGTAACGGGTAAAAATTAAAAAAAAAAAACGAAAGAAATATAATTTATTTTAATAGAAATGCAACACTGCGGCTGTCAAATGGAAATGTCAAAATTTATTATTTTTTTATGCTTTTAAAGTGAAAAAGAAGTTGTGCAACTGAGTTTATTTTATTTTCTTAGTTTTCCTTAGTAAAAATTGAAATAAAAAATAATATTAATAAACATTAACATTTAGAATAAATGTGACAAATGAACATTTCAAAAATATGTTTTACCTCAAACACGCAATGCAACAAATGTTTTGCAATAAGCAAAAAATAACATAAGCAAGTGGAGAATTACACACGCACACAGGCGCAAAATGACAGCACTTGTCAAGCGAAATGTCAGCTTGACATTTGTCGCTAATGGAACACAACAGTTACGGGACATACGAACACGCGTTACTTCCGCTACGCGCACACAAAAACAACGCGATAAACGAAAAGCAACGAAATGTTACGAGCGCAGTCGACAGATGACGCGTACGCTACGCCCTTTGTTGCTATTCACGCTCGTACTGCAAGCAGCACAGCATTTGCAATGTGTCAACAATATGTTGACAGATGACAACACATCAAGTGTCAATCAGTTGCTTACGCTTGCGCTGGCGAAGAGTCCCGTGCAAACTGTAAATAATAGTGTTAGTGTAACAGAAAATAGAGTAAGTCCACACAAAGTAGATGTAAGTGTTGACAACGAAATTGTACAAAATGATGTTGCAGCAACAATGTTGGCCGCGCCAACAACAGCAACAGCATCATCACCACTGCATTCAGCCAAAAGAAAGTTGCGCCGCAAATATTCGACGAAAATGCAAAATCAAACTGCATCGGGGTCACCACTGGGGCAGCGCTACAAAGGTAAGCGACGAAAAGTGTTGGCAACTCGGCTGCAACCGAATGCGACGCATGCAACACGTAATATGTTGGCTCTCGGTGGCAGTGGCGATGTGTCGCAGCTGAGACAGCTGCAAATGCAACGAATAACGGCGGAAAATATACCAAAGAATTTGAGAAAGCAACAAGCACTGCAGGAAAGACAAAGGCAACGACAGTGGCAGCAGCAGCAACAACAACAACAACAACAGCAACTGGTGCACGAAATGCGGCAACTACAACAAGTTGATGAGTTGAAACAAAGCCAGCAGACGGCGCAAGAGCAACTGAGGCAGCAGCAAGTACAACAACAAAAATTGCAGCAAACAACTCAGGAGCTACAACAAGAACAGCTGCTGCGCAACCAAAAACAACAACAGCAACAACTTCCGCGACTGCAGGCAACTCAAAAACAGCAACAATTCTCCTACAATCTACGTGCAGGACAATTCTACCGTCAACAACAAAAGCAGCAACTACAAACACGTGCGCAAGAACCAACACAGAATCATCAACAACATTATAATCTCACACCACTGCGCTCCGGCGATACGCCAGCCACCAGCACATTGCGCGTCAGCACATCCATTGATCATCATCATCATGAGCATATTCAAACGAATACAACAACAACGATACGACAACATATCGAGCACGAGCAGGAGACAACATCACCTCAGCAACAGCATCAAAAACAACAACAGCAGCAGCAACAGACATATTTTGTTAGCAATTCAAGCAGCACACTGTCTAGACATCAGCAAAAACAATCGCAGCAACAGCAACAGCAAACCATCTATGATACCACAACCATCCAAAATCGTCAAGATCACGTTGTTATTCAGGGTAACGCGGATATTGTGGTGTATCGCAATATTGGCACTCTGCCATGTCCACCAGGCGTGCGTTTGGTGCCGCATCGTTTCATACCGGTGCGCGAGCAGCAGCGGCCAAGGCCAAGGGGTAAGTTTATGGTTGGGTATTGGATGGATGAAGTTTCGTTAAGAAAGGTTATTTTAAATATTTTTCAATTTTCTTCTCTTAAAAGACAATTTTTTCATTTTCTCATTAAATGCGCATTGAAAAGAAGTTTATATTAATTAAACTCTTACCCAAAGTTTAAGACTAAGTTAAGCTAGCCCTTTACCGTTTTAGGACATCGACGCACTAGGGCCATAGTGTGTCCGTTTTAACATTACGATATTATTGTGACTTTAATGAACTTTATCAAATAACATAAAATATCCATAATCTGTAGCTCCAAAATTCTTAAGTCTGCTTCTAATTAGTGCAGAGCAGTGGCTTAATAGATGAAAAATCGTTTTCTTTTCTTCGTCACGAGGGATGTATGAATCGTTTGGATCTATCTGGCTGCAAGTACCAAAATATTGGCATATTGATCTGGGCGGAGGCCTTTCCGGTGTCGAATTCATCTAAAGGCCAATTGAACATAGATAAAATTCAAAAATTAAAAAGTTTTCACCTTCTTTCAAAATATAAAAGTTTATTACTCAGCCGATTGGGAAGCACCGATGGAGTTTACGAATTTCCTAGGCCTCACTGCCTAATTAATAGCAGCTTGATAGTTTTATTTCCTAACATTGTCTATGAACTATCCTGTCTTTACAGACATAAGTGGTGACTTAGCCTTACTGTAAACTTTAAGTCCATCTGTTTGTCCGGATTGAATTTTCCATTTCGAGTCATCTCAGTTATCTACACTTGTTAAAAAATTTACATAGACGGTAGTTTATTACCAACCAAACATATCTCTTAACAGGAAGGCTTTCATTGTTGCGGATGTGATGATAAAATAATCTTTATTTGCTATTACATTTAAAACTAACGTACTTTAATGATAACAACATGTCCAGTTATTTCAAAAAGCAAGAAAATTTTTTTTTAGTCTTCATAGTGTCTCTAACGTTTCATAGGCAAATTTTATTCGATTGAACAAATTAGAAGCATTCTTCAAATTTTCAAGTCAGCTTCAAAAAAGCTTTATTCTTCAGACTTGCCACCTACCTGGAAAATAAAAAATTTTGTTACGATCTTGTTGATTAACCTCGATAATTTCCCAAATCCTTCCGGTACGATCTCTGGATTGTTAAATAAAAATCGCCAACTTAATTTGCAGTTTCAGAATTTATTTAATCTCCAACGCGTTTACTTTACGACTGATTGCTTTTGCAGTCGTGTGTCGCCCTTATATACTTGTTTGCTGCTTGAGAACGAAATCCTGGAATAATCGCGTCGTTATGATAATGTCTCGTTTTACGCTCTAGAACAGCTCCTCTCTCATCTAATATTCGCTTCGCATTTTCGCCACACTGCCCTCTACCTAAGTCTGATCGTTCCGATCAGGCACATTCGCTGTTCCAAACGCAGCAAGCCTCTCTAGGTGGACCACTTTCATCTTGTTTCTCGGCCTCCCAAAGGTTTGGATTCGATACAGTACGTCGTTTAGTCGTTTGATTATCTTGTATGGACCTTCCCAATTGCATTGAAGTTTTGGGGACAAACCTCTCTTCCGTTGAGAATTGTACAGCAACACCAAATCTCCATTTTGAAAGCCTTCGGAGTTCATCGCCTTGTCATACCTAACGTTCATTTTGTCACTCATAATTTGAGTTCGCTGCCTCACAAGAGCATGTATCTCTCTTAACTCTTCTTCGAGAACAGTAGACGCTTCCTTCCCAATTCTTCTCGCATCACCAGTTATTCCAAATTTTAAATCGCTGGGCAACAGAAGTTCACTACTAAACAGTATCCTCGCTGGTGTTTGACCTGTTGTTTCATGCACTGCGGACCGATATCCCATCAGGAAAAGCGGTATGTGTACATCCCAATCATCTTGATGCTTGTCTACTACTTTCCGCAAGTGTTCTTCCAGAGTTCTGACGATGCAGGGCTGTCGTTCGTGTTTTTCGAATACCAAATATCTGGCACATCTCCAGGAACACCGCCGATTCAAAGTTTCTTCCTTGGTCTTAGTGCAATTCTATAGGCGCACCGTATCTGGTAACCCAATTGTGTGTGAATGCATCTGCAACTGTTTTCGCTTGCTGGTTTGGAATTGGGTAGACCTCAGGCCATTTACTAAAGTAGTCCATAACCACAAAAACGTATTTGTTTCCTTGTCTGCTTATAGGGAATGGGCCGTCTATATCTATGTCAACCCGCTCAAATGGTGCACCTGAGTTATACTGCTTCATCTGCCCATGACTTCTCGACTTTGGCCCTCTAGCTGCTATGCACTCTGTGCAATTAGCAATCCACTCAGCGACCGACTGACGACAGCCAACCTAATAGAACAGATGCTTGATCTTCTCCAGCGTTTTTGTAATGCCTAGGTGCCCTCCACTAGGACCATTATGGAATTCTTTAAGAACATCCGGAATTCTCAACCTCGGAACTATTATTAGCTTTCGAGAGCACTGGCCATCTTCACTTTCCCATACTCTATGCAAACAGCCAGATATCAACTCTAAACTGGTCCATTGTGCCCAGTATGCCTTAGCGATTGGACTTTCCGCTGCCATTTGTTCTTTACTTCGCCGTCTGTTCACCTCCAATCCGTGCATTACCATTTCCAGGTCCGGATCTTCTTGCTGACATTTCCTTAAGTAACTTGCCTCCCACTTTTCTGCTGATGTAACTGTCATTAGCCGGACGTCTATTATGTCTTCCTTACCCTCGGCTTTTGAACAATGCTTACATTCCAAACTATGTGGTCGACGGAACATAGCGCCAGGATTTCCGTGCGTATTACCCTTGCGGTTCTCGATGGTGAAGTCATAACTTTGCAATCTCTCAATCCATCGAGCTAGCTGCCCTTCGGGATTCTTGAACTGTAGTAGCCACTTCAGCGCTGCGTGATCCGTTCTAACTCGGAAATGTTGACCATACAAATATTTGTGCAAGTGTTTAATGCAATCCACCAACGCTAATAGTTCTCTCCGAGTTACGCAGTAGTTCCGCTCTGGTTTCCCAATAGACCGGCTATAGTATGCAATTATTTTCTCCTGCCCATAAATCACTTGCGAAAGTACACCTCCTATGCCATAACCACTAGCATCTGTGTCCAGAATAAATGTTGCACCTGGAACCGGGTACGATAGCATAGTCCACTCAGAACCGAAACTGGCCATATGGCTTCTTCACGAGAACTACCGGAGAGATCCATGGACTTGCCGATGGTTCGATTACATCGCTTTCGCTCATTTCCTTGATTATTTGGCCAACAGCGTCACGTTTGGCTAGTGGAACGCTTCGAGGAGCTTGGCAAATTGGTCTTGCGTTACCAGTATCAATGCAATGTTTCACTACGTTGGTCCTGTCTGGCTTGTTGCCATCCTTGTCGAATATGTTGGAGTATTTACGGATCATTTGGCTGGCCTTATGCTTGTACTTGTCTTTCAACCCTTGCGTCCATGCATTTATATCTTCCTCCATGTCCTTGCTGCCAATAGAGTCGATTCCAGATGCATCATTGCATTTGTTAATGGCTTCTACCTCTTGACATTGCCCTAATACAGTTCCTCTTGGAATTTTTACTGGTGATCTGGAGTCATTTAATACTCTCACTGAATAAGTACGTCCGGTGTAGAATTTTGTGCTGCTTCGACAACCCACAATTTGTTTGTCCCACAATCTCCATTAATTTTCGCCCAAACAACTGCTTCTGACTTTGTTGGAATCAGTTCACTGCCTTCTAGGACCACTTGCTTGCTGCTGTATGTGGAATCATAGCCAATGCTTAGTGGTACTTCCATGTTCTTATACTCCATAATCTTGTTATTCAAGTCGATCTTGATACCTTGATTCATCAAGAAGTCCACTCCTATGATTACCTCATCTACAATCTGCGCGACTATAAAACTGTGTAACACCGTCACATTCCCTATTATGACCTCACATGTTACTTCTCCCACTACTTGGGTATCCTCACCAGTCGCCGTTTTCAATATTGCTCCAGGTAATGGTCTCACTTCTTCAGCGATTAGGTCACTTCGAATGATGGAGTGTGAAGGGCCCGTATCCACTGTTAATATTCGTTCTCGTCCATCCACATATCCACCAATAGTAATTTTGCTCGTTTTTCTGCCAATTTGCGAGACGGAGATTATGGGGCATTCAATTGGAGGAGCCAGCATACGCCCCTTTAGACTGGCTCGTTTTAGTTTAACGACTGAGAAGTTGATGGTTTATCCTCCTCAGCCTTCCGTTTTCGCTGTCCTTCCTGTATGCTGCAACCCGTTTTGCATTCGCGTGCGAAGTGACCGGGCTTTCCACATTTAAAGCATTTTCCAGCTTGATTCTTGACACCAGAACGATTCATTCCTTCTAACGACTTCAGAGTTCTCAATATTACGGTCATCACATCTGCTGTTTCAACCTCCATTTTATTGACTTTGTAAGCTGGTCTGCTTATGAGTGCCACCGTTTCACGTGTTTGAGCATACGCAACTGTTTCAGCGAATGTCAACTTTGGATTCGCAAAAGTTTCTCTCTTGAGAATCTTTCGAGATATTCACGCGATGTGTTCCCAATGGCTAAATGAGCCAATCTTTCGATTTCAAAAGCATATTCTTGCAGAGATTCATTATGCTTTTGGTCACGCTGTTCTAGCTCCATCTGGTAAATTTGCCTCCTATGCTCGCAAACATAACGTCTTTCCAGGGCCCGCATTACTGCGTCATAGTCATCCCTCTCATATTCGGGAATAGTCAGCAAAATATCCGCTGCACATCCTTTCAACGTAACAAATAGGGCACCGGATTTTTCTTCGAAGATCCAATTATTTAAATCAGCCGTATTCTCGAACTGGAGCCTGAAGATCTGAAAAGGAGCTCTGCCGTCAAAGGATGGTGCTTCTACCCACAGGCCGTTCATCGATCTGGCTGGACGAAGCAACTGCAAATCTAGGACACGTCGCTCGAGCTCGTTGATTTTGGTCTTAATTAGCTCTTCTATTTTGTCTTGCCGACCTTGCAATTCGTTGACTTTGCTCTCAATTAGATCTTGTCTCCTTAAGTTCTGCATTGTCTCTCACCAGATTTTGTTGTATTTGGATTGTTTCTTCTAATCCATCAAACTTTGCATCCATCTTTTGTGACATGTTGGCATTGATTTGTGAAATTGCAGCCAACAACATGTTCATGTCCACACCCGTAGATGAAACAGGAGCTTTTTCTTGAATCTTACTTGAGGGCTGCTCCTACTCCTTGGGAGAATCACTCGCCTCTTCCTTGTTAACATCCTTCAAGGATACATCTTTATCCTCGCGGCGGAATTCGTATTGGTTCAAGTCGATACCTTCGACTTCCATTGATTCTCGCAGTCGCGATTGCAGCTCTGCCTTATTTCCTGTTGTAGACAATCCACGCTTTGCCAATTCCCTCGTGAAAGGAGGTATCGTCAAATCCTGAATCTTTACCATTTTTCAATTATTATCCTTTGGGATTTATTTAACAAACCCAAGTCTGACACCAATTGTTACGATCTTGCTGATTAACCTCGATGATTTCCCAAATCCTTCGGGTACGATCTCTGGATTGTTAAATAAAAATCGCCAAATTAATTTGCAGTTTCTTTATTTATAAAGAATTTATTTAATGTCCTTTCATTACTCAGTAATTCACAATTCAATTAAAATTTACTTTACTATTTACAATTACTTTTATACAAATTTCACAATGTACTGTTTTTATTACTTTACTGTAATATAATCTCCAACGCATTTACTTTACGACTGATTGTTTTTGCAGTCATGTGTCGCTCTTATATACTTGTTTGCTGCTTGAAAACGAAACCCTGGAATAATCGAGTCGTTACGGTAATGTCTCGTTTTACGCTCTAGAACATGCCAGTTGTGCTCCTCTCTTTCATCTAACATTCGCTTCGCATTTTCGCCACAATATATTTAAATTTAAGCAGAAGTTATTGGAAAATAATTCTTGCAATACCAGTTAACCTATTGAATTGGCATAAATGTAGGTAGATAAGTAAGATTGCTGTTCGAAGAATTTTAGAACCTCTGGCACAATTAACGGTGGATGCGTTATTTTGATGCACAATCGTAATTCCGTCATTTTCGGACCCATCAATGTAGATTAAGATACAATTCTGCTCTCCCACGAAACATTTTATATATTGAAATCTAACCTCTGTTTTGATTTACTTAAAGGAGTTTTGAATTGGTTTAAAATACGGCCATATCCAAAACGTTTTTAGTGCAGAAACCCCCAATCCAACTAAGTCTATCAGCAGAACTTGTTGCAAATTTTCGATAAAGATGTCTATAGACAGGTGATACAGGAGCAAGTTAACCACTTCTGTCGCACATGACTTAATGGAACTTGAAACCCATTGGAATATAAACATTTAGTTGCATAGTCTTGTACTGTTCCTGTAATGCTTGCCACCAAACCAAGGCTCCATATCTTGGAATAGGTCTAATATCGGTTGTATGGCTTTGACTACATTTGGTTCTAATTCACTGATATTCCTAAGTATTCTCTTTCTAGGTTATTACTCCACATCACGTATGCTTTCTATATTCGGCATAATTATCTATGGACATCTTTCAGCGCAGTGTGACATCAATCGCAAACGTTAGTAGTGCCGTTGAGTGCAGGAAGTTGAAATAGGGAATAGCATTAGCTCCGTCTCAATTTTATTGATTGTAACATAAAGCGGCCGTAATAGCCAAGTGGTTAGCATTGCGCACTAAATTCGGAAGGCCTGGGTTCGAGTTCAGGTTCGAGCAACATCAAAAATTATAGAAAATAAATTTTTCTAATTGAGGTCGCCCCTCAGCAGGAGATGTTTGCCCTCCGTGTGTATTTCTGACATGAAATAAAATCTTCTCATAACAATCCATCGGAGGAGGCTTAGAATTAACTGTAAGTCCCACCATTTGCTGGTAAAAACATCAAGACGCAAAACCAAAAATTGGAGAAGGACCAAGGCCAAAAATAGCTTCAGCGGTTACAAGCGGCCAAATATGTATATCTATCTATATAAAATTCTCCTGTCACAGTTTTTCTCCTCGAACTCCTCATAAACGGCTAAACCGATTTTAATGCATCTATTTTTTTATCTATTATTTTTTATATTATATTACTATTTTTTCCTACCCGGAATTGACCTGTTCGAAAAAAAATCGTATTTTTGGTTCGATTTGCTTGAAATTTGGTACATAGGAAGCCTTTTACTTAGATTAGTAGCAACACTGCTTTTTTGGAAAGTGAACCAGGCCGACTTGAATTTCTTTCTTGCAGAAAGTCGGCCGATATATTTGATATATATATAGGTATATATATGGTTCGATTTGGTTAAATAATTAGCTGGTATGCTTAAAAGAAATAACTTTGTTTTCCGAAATTGCACCAGAAAACGGGAAAGTGATAAATTGTAAAAAATTAATATGATTTGGATATAAGTATAGATTGTGAGTAGCTACGGGTATGCTCGATGCCCAATATTATTAACCTGAGGCTACGGGTTACTATCTATTCATATGCGTCTAACTTTATGCATCGAACCAAAGGGTGCGTTTAGCTTACTTCGCATGCATTTATTTTGACATAAATGTGAAATACGTAAAAGTACTCACATATACAAATACGTAGCTAGATTAATATTATAATAAAAAATTTTATATTTTGTATTATATGATGCTTTTTATTATTGTAAAACCAATTAGAATAAAAATTGGACTAACTAAAGAAAGCCACAGCAAAGTGTGGCCGGGCCTGCTAATACCATCTATGGAGATAATCTGTATTTGTTTTTACTTTCACTCAAACTTTATTAAGGCCGAGGAGTAATTCGTTCAGTGCCAACACCTTTACAAGCGCCGGCAAGGCACCTGTATGACGATTACCTCTGCTAAAGTAGATTTTTCGTGTCTGTGAACCGCTGAATGTTTTAATTGCTCTATCCATAAACATCGATTATTCAAAACGTGTCGTCTATGCTGACATGTAGCAGAAAATTATTGAGTTATCTATTTCTATATTGCTAAAGGCTCCATCTATGGATAGAAGGGACGCCTTCTATCCCGTATCTTATACTCCTATGTGTGTACCCAGCAATTCATAAAATCAGAAAATTCAATATTGTTAGAAAAAAATCTAGTAGTTTTGAGCCGATTCGGCAAGTAACATACTGGAAATATGTAATAAAGAGTTTAATAATATATATTTTGCAAAAAAATATACCGTTAAGAGGTGTCCAATTCTTTTGTCTGGTGATGTTTTCACTGTAATCCGAATTTCTAAATTTAATAAGTCTGTCAATGATATTCCATGAGGAGAGAAAATCGCTTCGAAGTTACATACATACATATATGTATGACAAATGCTATACTATATATAATTCTTAATATATAAAAATTTTAAATAACATTTCATTTCTCAGTGCATACAAATTAAAATTTTTCGAGTAAACAATAAAAAAGCTATCAATTTTCAATTTAATTACCCACGGATGTCAACATATTAAGACACACTTAATACTTGCAAGTGAAACGCTAATGAGAACTCAGTAGAGATAATAGCTTAAGCCTCAATTCGGAGTACTCAGTTTACACATTGAACAAATAATGCGCGGCTTATATTACGAAATTTGTAAATTTGATTATCAGATCATAAATCTGAAATAATAATTTGACGGACCATTACATAAATTGAAAAACTTTAAAAAAAAAAATCATATTTAATTTTTGTATTTCCGTTTTTTTTTTGTGTTTTGTTTTTTTCTTGAATGTTTTTCAAAAACTCATAATTTTTACTCAACGAGGTGACAAATGATTATCTTGGCAAGCAACGCATTGCAGCAGAAGACGACGCGAAAGAGGCATGCGCCTATGAAGTATTGAGTTTCAAATGAATGTCAAATATAACGAAAGATAGAAATTACCATATGTTGGAGCAAATAGAGATTAGTAAAGGAAATGTAAGCGATTGCAATGCCATAACCTTAGTAAATTAAAATTTTAAGCGCCTTAATAAATCAATATAATAAATCAAAAAGGAAAAAATTGTTAAATAAATTAAATTTATTTAATTTATAGATTTGGGAAAAAATAAATCACACATGTATTGCTTAAAAAATGTATAAAGCAAAACAATTAATTATTGCTATTAAAATTCAAAAAAAAAAAATCACTTCATTCCTGTAATAAATGAAAAAAACGTTAAAATTTGGAAAAAGTTTAATATAAAAATTAAAAATTTAGAAATATGATTTAAATCTTACACAGTCTTTCAGACATACCATTATATATATACACATATGAACGTATGTATTCTCATGCGTATGTATTAGTAGAGAAAGTCAATCATCTCGAATATAACCTTAAACCGCGATTTAGCATGTTTATTGCCACAAGCCAAACCACTTATAAGTAAGAGTAGAGAGATACTCATGCCACAATCAGATGCAAAAACTACAAGGTAATTCAGACGAAAAATGAGATTACTCAAAGCAGCATAATCTGAACGATTTGCTTTGATTAAAAAATAATCACTATAGAAATTCATCCTAAACTTATACGCCAAAAAATATACCACTCTACAATTTTTTTTTTTTTTTTTTTGGACAATCCCATTTACCGTGGGACAATCCTTTTAGTTTACTATTAAATCCATACTATTGTAGGTGTTGCCATTAACATATTAACATGAGTCACATCACGGTTTTGATTTCTTCGGTTGTGACGCGTGGCAAATGGGGAAAACTTAAGACTAAAATATAAATTTACTCTTCAATAAAAAATGACATGCGATCTCAAAACCGTAATTTTTTTTATTTACGTCTATTATAATTCTTTTTTTTTTTACATACATACTCCTCTCTTTTCACATTTACTTTTCAAATTGATATGCGATCTGCTGCCGTAAGCTCATACACTGGGTCACAAGGTTAACCACAATCAAGCGAGTTTTAGAAAAATGGAATTGAAGGAAAATGAAATTCATTTAAATAAATTCAATTCTAATTGAAGTTAGTTCGCACATTAGTAGCTTTTTTAAAACTAAATACTACTATATGCCGAAAAATGTATTTTTTTTATGCATTTCATGGCAATTAATCTGGTACTTTCTGTAGAGGAGATAATGCTTGGGTCTTATAGCATAGAAAACAATCTTGTAAACATCTCTCCACAAAAAAAAATCTTTAGACAACTACCGAAATTTTACAGAATATTTAAAACTAAATGTCATAATTTTTTTGGAAAATCAGTTGAATATCTCTCTCAATTTCTTTCCTACGCCCGCTATTTTAAAAAGATCCTCAGTTTGTGGCTATATCAGGATAAACAAGAAAGGAATAAACTTTTCAAGCATTCGACCTACAAAAGAACATCAAGTTGATTGTTGAATTTCGTAGAAAGTTACAATAAAAATAAGCAAGTTGAGTTAATATAAGCGCTATATATGTATAGTCGTATTAACAAATTTTATTTAAATGTTACTATAGTAGTTGCGCACTAGAAAATATTTTAGGAAATTCCGTACAAATTTCTGATGACCTAAATTATGTACATTGCTGTTCCCCTAGCAAATTAAAAAAGGTTTTTTTTACCCTTTGTTCTCTCTCTATTACGTGGGAATCTCATGGTTAATTCGCTGTGAAAAGGAACCGAATAGAGAGTCATTGCCTATGCCAAGGATATCGCCATAGAGGCATGTTACCATAAACCTTGTGACTTGATGCAGGAGATACTTTGGCGGTTATTGTGCTGATGTACCTGTTGCGTCTGCGATAACTCAAACAACTCAGTGCTATTCGCAAGAAGATAAAATATCTCTTCTCTTAATTTACGCACCTTGCGGGAGAGCCAAATTCCTGAGAGTTACGAAAAGGCAGCTACTGCTCTATATCTTTGCCGCTATATCTACGTCTCAGACATTACATTAGTAGCCAATGTGTAATGTACAGATTTAAATAAAGTCACAAGCACTAATTTTTTAAGTAAAATTCAAAGAATTGTATCCAGATGTACTAAGGAGCACGCCAAATGGGGCCCTAAATTCAATGCTTAATATATTTCCACTTAACTTGATGTTATGTCAGTTGACAGCAATACCTTTTTAGGGAATAAAACCAATGGAGTATTCAGCTTATTGGAACACTCGCAAATGTAGGAAAGATAAAGCCTCATACCAAAGTACATAGACCAATGCGGTTTCCAATTATTAAAAATTACTTCAGAACAAGAATTTCCACTATAGAAGAATGAAATAATAATTATCACACTTCTGCTGTTAGTATGGAAATAGAGACAGACGGATAAAAATTGGAGGAGACCGTCGGCGGTGGTATATTCTCACGAAGCCCTCCCATGAAATTCTCTTATAGGTTACAGAACCATCACAGTGTCTTTCAGGTAAAGTTCAAAGATAAAATATTGTGACGAAAATCCCATACCAAGGACAAACAAAACTATTGACAATGTAAATGCAATTCCCGGAAGGACAGAAAATAAAGAAGCGGCCGTATAATGCAAATTACCCATACCAAGGACAAACAAAACTGTTGGCAATGTAAATAAAATTTCCCGGAAGGACAGAAAATAAAGAAGCGGCCGTATAATGCAAATTACCCATACCAAGGACAAACAAAGGGGTAGACAGCAAATACACGCTGTTGAGGTATAAAAAGAGAGGCAGCCGCTATCACAAGAGAAGACGAGTAGACAACTTAGTGGAGTTAACACTGCTGTGAGCTGTGTGTGTTTGAGAAACGGATAAGCTGAGTGAAGCAGATAATAAGTGTGTAAAAATAATTGTAAAATAAGCCGTTGGCTAAAGACAAAATTGTAGAAATAAATTCCTGACGGTGAAGAAACCGAACAAATAAATCTTGGGAGTTTATTTAGTAATCCAGTGATCGGACTCGAACAAAAAGGAGAATAATCGAAGTGAATTTAGCAAGTTCGTTACAATATATTTTCATGGACATCCAGACAGCTATAAAAGCACCGGAGTTGATTGTGCAAAACTTTAAACTCTATAGCCGGTGGTGAAACAAAACATATCATATATCACCAGGAACCCTAATCATGAAATTACCATGCAAAGCACGGCCAGCCAGATTCTTCTCGATAAAGAACATTACTATGCGTTTTGACACAACGCAAGCTACTTCTCAGGGAATTAATGTATGAATAGGCCGAAATCTAATGAAACTATGACTTACTGCAGATCTAGACAAAACCGGCAGAAATGGGAAAGAAAAAAATCAACGGAAATATGCTCCTTAAAAAGGTAATAGCAGTGCGGACAGACCACTGATAGCATGTCATACAGAAAAACTAAAAGCTGCAGGATGGCTAAGGAAGTCTAGTGGTCATGAATCTTTAGTATCTAAACAGGCCTTATTCAAGCCTAGATGGAAACGATTTGTCGGTAGCCACTACACTCTAACCTAACCAAAGGTCAACCTCTGTCTGCCAAACGCCGGCACCAGACATAATTTTAATGTAAGCGACGTCAACAGACAAACAGACCGTCAACAGCAATATAGCCTGACGTCTGACCTCTTTGTCGCTTGTAATATGTACCGGTGCCCAATGAAGTTGAACTCCTCTTTCACTCTTTCCCATGAACGTTGGGCTTAATATCCGCTTACGCAAAAATATGAATTATTTTTCTATATAGCTCCGGTCCCTGCAAGTTGCTCAAGTTTACACAATCGTAAAAGTTTTAAATTTTTTAAAATATACCAAAGTCAGACACTGCGGCGTAGACGCAGCTCCTTTTTGTGCTGGCGAATGTGGTTTAAAATCGATTTTCAAAATTTGTCGCATGGTGAAATCTTCTTCTTTTTTGGCGTAGGCACCGCTTACGCGATTATAGCCTCGTCAACAATAGCGCGCCACTCGTTTCTTCTCTTTGCTGTTTGGCGCCAATTAGAAATACCAAGTGATACCAGGTCGCTCTCCACCTGATCTTTCCAACGGAGTGGAGGTCTTCCTCTTCCTCTGCTTCAGCAAGCGGGTACTCCATCGAATACTTTCAAAGCTGGAGCGCTTTTATCCATTCGGACGACATGACCTAGCCAGCGTAGCCGCTGTCTCTTGATTCGCTGAACTATGTCAATGTCGTTGTATAGCTCGAACAGTTCATCGTTCCATCGTATTCGTCGTTGCCAACGCGTAAAGGACTATAAATCTTCCGCAAAACTTTTCTCTCTAAAACTCCTAAAACCGACTCATCGGATGTAGACATCGTCCAGACTTCTGCACCACATGTCAGGACGGGAATGATGAGCGACTTGTAGAGTTTGGTTTTGGTTCGTTGAGAGAGGACTTTACTTTTCAATTGCCTACTCAGTCTAAAGTAGCACCTGTTGGCAAGAGCGATTCTGCGTTGGATTTCAAGGCTAACATTGTTGATGTTGTTAATGCTGGTTCCCAGATATATATATTATCCAGGGTCAATTTACAAAGCCGTATGAGTTTTGTGTGGATATCAAATTCAGAGATAGCGGCGTAGAGGCAGTTCCTTATCGTGCTGTCTAAGGCAGCTTTAAAATCGATAAAAAAGTGGTGTGGAAGTGTCTTCTCCAAAATTTGGCGCATGGTGAATATTTGGTCAATGGATGGTGAAGATCTGGTCAGTAATAATAAGCAGTGAATATCAATAGCAATACTATTCAGAAGACCAGGAGGAGCTCGGCCGAAAATCGCTTCAGCAGTTACAAAGACTTGAGTAGAATATTCCATCAGCGCGGTTAGGGTCTTCTTATACACACTTAGGTGTGTATAGCCTGAAATATTTTCGTATGACCATATTTTGCTAAGATAAAGCAGATGCATACACCATGACAGTTTGTCTGTTTTTCGACACCACATTTGTTTAGCTTAGCCAGTAAACCATCACCCTTCGCCGGCTTTTTATTCTTCAAGCAAGCAATCGCTATTCGAACATCGTCGTAGTTGGATGAAGGAAAATTTTAGCTTATGTAGAAGTCCACACAAGTGGGGAAAGCTCTTGGCTACCATTCACCTCGGAGTGACCAAAAACGATATACGGCCTTAGATCAAGGCAAGCAACTTGTGCTGTAAAAAACACTGAAAATAAGCCAGTTGTTTGTTTCCTTTCACGCTAGATTGCAAAATAATGCAGCTAATATTATAAAATACGAGTAATTAATAATTGAATTCGAACGTAACCAAATTAGTGCCAAAGCTAAGTGCAACCTGTTAACTAAATTTATTTACTTAAAAATAATTATTTATAAAAAATATTATTAATGAAATAATTTTAAAATTTGATGTACACACACCGCGAAACTGACACATTTTAATAGATTGCATTCATTTTGCAACCGCGTAATAATTTCGAGCACCTTTCAGCACCTGTTTATCAATTTTCGAAAATATCAAAAAATTTTGCTGAACTCATAAATTATAATTATGAGAGCGAGAAAAAGGAGAAAATATTGCAAAAATTATGAGATCGTCTGGCTGTGTGCAAACATTAAAAAATAAATAAATAAACAAGTATAATAGACACTAAAATAAAATAGTTGCAATGATAGAGTTGCCACGGTTGGGAGAGGGAGAGAAGTGCGCCAATTTATGATTTCAAAACAATTTTTTATTTATTTACATATACAAAAAGGAAATTTATGCTTGCCAAGTGGACCTGCAATATAAACTACATAAATTTGTGTTGTGTTTGTGTGCATAAAAAATATGATTTAAAGTAATGCATGAAATGAATTTCAAAAGGCGTAACAAAGAAAACAAGTTGGGTAAAATAAATAAAAACAAAAAAATATATACACTACAGAATGAAGTGAGAAGAAAACGTTTTAATTAATATATAGTACATATATAAAACGCGTTGTTGTTGCCAGAAATATATGTAATTCCTGCAGTTTGTGTACATGCGCGTGTGCCTGCCACGCGTTAAACGAGTTCTGCACCTTTGACGGTATATTTTTTATAACAAACTGCGAAACTAGCGCACTTTTTCAATAATTCGGTTGCAAATTTTGCACAAAAAATAAATTAAATTGAAAAACTATAATTTTATTTATTTTTTTTATTATTTTTATTTTTATTTTTTATTTTTATATTTGAAAATTCTCCATTGACAAAACCGGTAATTTTACTTAAAAATGTGTGAAAAATATTATAAAAAAAAGCGCAATTTGACAATCATGGGCTATGTAACTTGCAGTTACCGTTATATATATTTGCATTTACATCTTCATATACACATATGCACTCGTTTGTACGCCTGCATGTGCTATTCACACCTCTGGTGCTAGTGTTATGTAGGTGATTTTTTTTGGCAGAAATCGAAAATTGTTGGCAGCTTTGTGGGCGACGACGACGCCGATTGCGCATGAAATATCCGCTTTTTACGCTTGGTGAAAAATGAGTGCAAAAACAAAGTATTGAAAATTCGGTTCAATCAACTCGCTTGACACAACCCACTTGCTTGTCACTTGCTGTATTCTTCTTTTAGGTTATGTTGTCTGTTGTTTAACGTGATACACCTACTACGAGTACTAGTAGTACGCAAGCTTCATTTGTCAAATGAGTAAATGTCAGCAGAGTGATTGAAAAACATTTTAATATACATACGTACATACATATTGCAAGAAAAAAATAAAATAAAATACTTTTTCTTTCAATTGTTATGAAAAATTGATTTTAGTAAGATGGTTGCAAAGTTGGCTATAAAATTTTCGTCGTATTACTGGGATGATGAAAGAATAATTCCTATCTTCATTGGACTACCATTCGTGTCTTTCCAAAACAGATTTTCTCGGGAGAAAGCTTCCTAAGATTCGTAACAACCGCTTAACTGGCTCCGTTTACGAAAGGTACACTTTTTTTAACAATCGTGAGATTTTATATTTCAAGTCACACCTCACACTTATGAAGCGTGAACCGTTTCGAGGTTCCCTACTTTTTTTTAAAGAAAAAAAACAAAGAAATTTCAAATTTAATGGGGCATGTTTATTATCATTAGAAAGAACATTCTTTGACATTTATTTTTTAGGATTATCTATTTCAAATGTTGGTTGCGGCTACGTCTCAGATAGTCCATCCGTTGAGTCCAATTTTCGATGACTCGTTCGAGCATTTCGACTGGTAACTGGCGAATGACACGCGTGATGTTCTGCTCCAAGGCCGGAATCGAAGCGAGATTGCCCGCATAGACTTTAGACTTTACACATCCCCACAGGAAAAAGTCTAACGAAGTGATATCACACGATCTTGGTGGCCAATCGACCGGCCAAAAACGTGAAATTATCTGCTCCCCAAAATGTTCTTTCAATAAATCCATCGAATGGTGCGATGTGTGGGAAGTGGTTATATGTCTAGTACTCCCTTTGGCCAACTATGCCAACCTGAAAAGCGCTTGTTTTCATCATACTTAATACCCTGCTGTAATGAGCTTTCAAATTCTATTTGAAAACAATTTTAAAATGTGTATTAGCTCTCAACTGTTTCGGTTATATCCCTAAAGTGTTTGCTTGGGTTTATTAGCCAGTTGGTTCGTTGCTTAAAAGGAGCTATTGAAAGCGTGACCGAAACGGCAACACCTGAGGTATTGAGTCAACGCATTGTGCTCACCCGCTTATCCCAACTATGTGTTTACTAACAGTTCACCCTATTAATTCTTATTAACTGGTTTAATTTATTGCAACAAACATGCGTGCCCACTTACGTAAGGCTGGTGTTGAGACCATCGTGAAGGGTGTTACAATCGGCTGAATGTCGGACACGCGCAAAGGTTGTGCTCTAGCATTTCGTCAATATAATACAAGAACGCTAAGTTTAATTTGCTTAACCAGCTCGTCCTCCTTTTCACTGCCTTCTAATATGTGTTGAAACACTTAATTGCCTTAATGCTTGATTATCCGCAAGAAATATAACAGATTTTCCGACTAAGACGGTTGGTCATTTGGCACCTTTAGCAGAGCCCACAATCGTTGCTTGGATGAAAAACTTTCATTTTAAAGCTACCTTGGTTATTCGGAAGGTCACAGGAGAGCTCTGTTACTGTGCCTAACTCAAACTTAGACCTATTACTCCATATCTGTCTATAAAAACTTTTTGCTTATTTTTTCTCTCAAAAATTAATAAGCGACGTGTTGCAAGGCTAGAAATTCGGCTGTTGATCGCTTCAAAAATGGTCGATTTAGTAAGTTGAATCTTTTTTATAATTTTTAGAAAATGAACAAGGATTTTCAAAATTTTTTCTTCATTGCCAAATTTAAAATGACATTTGAAAACCCAATTTGTATTATGAGAATTTGTTCTACGTCCAAATAAGTTTCGAAAGTAATTTCTTTGAACAGATCGTAATCTAGATCTATTTGTCCTAAATATTGTTTAATTTATGGTAATTGCAATGTCGATTTTTGAAAGTTTTCACACATAACAGAAATTGTTCTGATTAAATTTTCAAAAATTGAATTTTTATTTGATTTGAAAGATTATTGATTGAGGTAATCTTGTTTTTATTATTATATGTACATATATATCAGCTTTAAAGATTTAAATTTTATTTAAAAGTTTTCATGTATTTCAACTCAGTAAGCAAAGCGTTGTTGTTGATAAAATTTTAGCTTAAAATTAGCTCGTAGATACGTATAAGTGGTTGTGGTATACATTTCGGGTTTTGGTAATAAAATCTAATATTAATCATCGAAAATCCATTTATTATTTCTCAAAATATTCTCTATTAAGAACTATACATTTTTGCATTCGTTTGAACCAATTCTCGAAGCACTTTTGCCACTTTGTTTGAGGTATTTCCCAAACATACGTTCTGATAATAACCAATAAATGGTTGTATATCACTAAGAATTTACTATTATTCGTTGTTCAATGGTACGGTTGCGACATATCCAGTTTCTTCCAAAAAAAACCTTGTACGTGAACAACTTTTGTTGGATTTGGCTTATCTTGAAACACCTATACAGTCGACTGCTATTTACTTCCGGCGTTATATGTGTAAATCCATGATTCATTACCGGTCGAAATGTCATAGACGTATTTCGAAGCATCCCTATCGTAACATATTGACATATTGTGTGGGATGCACCGTGAACTAATTTTTTTTAAATTAAAAGTTCATGCAATATTGATCTTATGCTGGTTGTCTCAATTTCACGATAGGTCACATGCTGATCTTGCAATATTAGTTAGCGCACAGTATCAATAGTTTCCAGAACAACAACGACGACCTGCATGAAATCCATTTTGAAGTGATTTGTGACCTCGATTGAAAACACCATATTGATAAACACTGGTCATTGATGGAGCCTCATCCCCAAAAATTGAATTAAGTTCATCGATGCACTGTTAGTCCACGTCGAAAGCTGTAAAATATAATCGCACGGAAATGTTCGCAGGTAAATTCCATTTTTTCGCCGAGATAAATGTTTTACGTTACTGTATGTTAAAACGAGTATACAACAGGGTTGCGAAATCCCGATATATATAAGGGAACACTCTTACTATTGTTGATGTTGATATAAATGTTGTTAATGTTAGATGACGATTGTTAGTAGATTGATTTTTTGAAATCGAGAGCACCCCCGTTGCAAAATTATGGCATATTCAAGAAAAACAATAACAACAACGCGGCACAGGGTTGCTTTGTCCTTCACAGTGTTGCCTCTTCTTTCTTGCTACCTGTGGGAAATAAATATGCATAGTTTTTGATATAGAATATTTTTTGCATGTGTTTTGTTGTTGCGCTATTGCACATAGGGATAGGAAAACTTTGATCCGTGCACCGTAGCATGCATTTCCTAGACATAACCCTAAAGGGGGCTACTTTAGAAAACAACATCAGTGCTGTCTATTGCAGTATTGGATCCATAGTTCCATTCTCCTTTTTAAGGATTTGAGTCCTTTAGCTATTTCTGTTCACCAAAAATCCACACAAGGGGTCTGTGCTTCTTGGGATGAATGTGTCCTTTCGAGGATTTTGGGATTCTAAATCGCTATGAATTACCTATCTAGTGGCAGATTTTTGAGGATTAGTTTTAAGTACTTCAGTTTGCGTGGATTTAGGTGCACTACTTATGGTAATTCTTTATTAGTTTGACATGTGTCGCAGACCTCCACTCCATAAAAGTGTATTGATCTTACCACAATTCACAAATATTACGGCCTACCAATTTGCCTTTTTTGGTATGTGTAATGCCTTCTCATATATATTTTCTATGTTATCTTCCCAGCTCAACCTCTTGTCCAGAAATTTTGCTTTGGCTTCCAGGTTGATTTTAAAACAATCAATAGTTGAAAGCGTTTTGTATTTTCTTGTGAAACGAACAAGTTTCGTTATTGGGGGTTACATCTCTGGTATAATGGTACTACTTTTGATACTTTTGCAAGGCGAATAACATCTATGGAGCTTGTCCCTGTAGGCTACATTCACATCATTGTCATATGCAATTTTCTGTCGCCTGGCTATTCAGTATATTTCGAGCAAGGGAGAGAGGACTACCTTGAAGCATTCCGCTAATTGCGTAGGTGCTATCCTCCTCCAGGCTCATAGTTATAGTTTTGCAGCTTTACAAGCTGGATTTAACTGCAGTCAATAAAATGTAAGAGACTTCAGTTTTATCAGTGTTCTGAATCGAAAACTTCTGAAACTGATCTACTAAAACGTTATTAATCTATTTTAAAACATTTTTAGCTTATCATTTCCTTCCAAAATTCTTTTTCTTTAACATTAATAAATATCTACTTGTTTTACTTTTCAATAAATTTTTTTATTATTCTCTTTTCTTTACAGGTAAGTTACATGCACCATTTTATTTGAAACTTAAACATCTGCACGGACTAGATGAGCGAGCTTACTCCGTTTTGCCGCCATCAAATCGCGTGAGTACATTTATTTAATCACCTGGCGTTTTATGCTGCCAAATGTTTTGGTTATGGTCATAAACTCCAATCTACTATCTCCTCAGCCACTGCCAATTGAGTATTTTGGGGCAAAAATAACTCCTTTTTCCCTCGCAAACAACATACAAATCATTACCATTAAGACTCGTTAGTTGGAGTATTCGGCGAGTGTCTAGTGAGTGAGCTTCTTGTTTCAGTTTGTTTTGTGTCGCTTGATTGAAAAACAATATCACCACCATTTTATCTTTATTAACGACATGTTTTTAATTTAAACTGTGGCTATAAAATATTTAAAGCTGCCTTTCTTGACTGCAGGCGTTTTTCTCCACGTCTGAAGCCAGCCGCAAGCGCCGCCGCCTTCTCGTATTCGCTTACAAGTTCGATAAAGATATTGCATGATCCAGTTGGTTGGGGGTGAATGAATGAATATTCGTGAATTGGGTTGGGTGATCGCCACTAGCCCCGAGCGATCGGTGGTGCCAAAAGTGAATGTAAGAATGAAAATTCATTGCATGTCCGCTGATTTGGCTTTCCACTTAAGTCTCATGCTCTTGCTCTGCGCTCGCCGGTGGTCATACGTTACGTTTAGCAGTAGCAATTTAGCTGTGCGAAAAATTTGTTGTGATTGTCTTGTGTTGGCTATACGAATACTATATAATTTTATTTCTTGTTTACTTTATTTCTTTATTTATTTATTTTTTCTTCGTTCAGCTTCGGCTTCAGTCGTCTTTGTCAGCTGTTGGTTGAGTTAATTGAAATTGAACTCATATTTGACAGGCGCAAAGTGCAAAATACTGATAAGGAAACTCATTTATGAAGTAGATCAATGATTTGTTGAGCTCTCAAAAGTCATTAGGCTTTTATATACACGTTTATCAATATACCGCGTTTAAAGGCGTAGTGTTGAGAACTTGTTACGTAAGCCGTTATTTATTACGAAGTGTAATAATTATGAAATGTTTATGTCTTTACTGATAAGAAATATTAAGCTTTTGATAGTAAGCGAAATTTTGTTTAAATGTGTGCTGCGAGCTTGAGAAAGAGTGATAAAATTAGATTGGGAGCGTTGTAAAGCAAGCAAACTGCTTGAAAGACAACTTTAATGAATTGGTTGAGAATTACAATATTTCATGAAATTGCATTGCATGAACTTTAAAGACATTTCACAGTAGTCTGTTCTCGAAACTACTTATTCATGGGCATTCAGATATACTAACCACTTAGATGTTCTGCAGCGTCTGAACAAATGCCCAGAGAAGTGAAAAGCAACTTCTCAACTGCTAAGTAACGCCTTACATTGTCGCCACCCCATATATGCTACAGCCCAAAAAAGTTCCGTACTTCTTTCGAAATGAAGCTGGCAGCACCGTTACTATCAATGGAGAGCGGTATAGATCGATGATAACCAACTTTTTATGGCCACAATTGGAAGAAGTTGATCTCAACAACATCTGGCTCTGACAAGATGGGGCTACGTATCACACAGCACGTGCAATAACCGAATTATTGCGAAAAAGGTTTGGAACTATTTCAAGAAATTGTGACATTGAATGATCTCCAAGAAGTTGTGATTTAACACCATTAGACTATTTCTTGTGGGGTTATTTGAAGTTATTGGTCTTTAGCAATAAACCAGACTCTCTTCAAGCTGTAAAAGTCAATATTGAACGTGTTATTCATGATATACGACTTGATTTAGTGGAAAAAGTGCTCAAAAATTGGGTTAATCGAATTCGTTCATGTAAAAGAAGTCGTGAAAGCCATTTTATATTCAGAACTTAATTCGGTTGTACTTGGCATTAAATAAAAAAACATTTGAATTTCCTAACAATTAGTGTTTTTTTTTTAAGAAATCATATATATACATAACTCTTTTTGGAAAACCCTATATAAGTATTTTGCATATGAGCTAGTATGTATAAATTTTAAATTTCTAGGCATTTGAAGACTTACAGTCAGTCCTCATGATGTACGGAATCTTTTTTTTTCACTAACCCCGAGTCACGAAGAGCAGGAGAATGCTAAATGACAAGAACTAAAAAAGCCTAGCTTAATTAGCTGATTCTAAATAAGTAACTTAACTCAATTCATTAAAATATAAAATATTATTAATAAGTAGTTGAGAAATGACAAAATTGTTTTGTGAATATGAGAAAATTAGCCAGATATGTCAGTTAGGCTAGAGTGAGAGTTGAAGTAAAGATATAAGCAATGCAAAGGTTCGTGAAATTTAAAATTCGTTTTACAAGTTTTCAGAAATAAGAGCAATAATCTCTGAGCATTCTAAACGGAACGGAAGAAGGGGTCTAGCACGTTATTATTTTCACCATGCAAATTTACAGACCAATAGAAAAGTTCCCGAACTACCGTAGTAAAACAAATTTTTGTAGCAAGATTAATTTTTTTTATTCAAGATAACTTCCTTGATTGATTATAGCGACCCTCCAACTTTCGATACCATTTTTGTAGTACGATGTGTCCTTTGCTTCAAAATAGACCTCCGTTTCGGCGATCATCTCTTCATTCGACGAAAATTTCTTACAAGCGAGCATTCTTTTGAGATCTGAGTACGGGAAATAGTCACTGGGGTTCAGATCTAGAGAATACAGTGAATGCGGAAGCAAATGGAATCCCAATCCAAGGGTTGATTTGTGACACGGTACATTGTCTTGATAAAACAACACTTTTTATTACTTCCAATGCGGCCGTTTTTCGGCGATTTCATCCTTCAAACTGTCCAATAATACTATAAAATGGTAGTCAATTTAAATTATTAAATGCTCATCCCAAAATACAGAGGCCATAACGTTTCTAGCCGACTTTTGCGTTTTGCAATGCTTTGGAGCGGGTTCATCGTGTGCAGTCCACTCGGATTACTGTCGCTTGAACTTCGGAGTGAAATGATGTAGCCAGGTTTTATCCATTGTCACATATCGACGCAAAAACTCTGGGTTTATTACTCTTGAACATCTCCCATCACTGCGCCGAATCATCAACTCGTCATTGCTTTTGGTCAAAAGTGCCCCTTGCGGCATCCACTTTGCACAGAGCTATAATTCACAAATTCATAATTCTTTTGAAGTTTAGGGCTAACTAAATATCATTAATTAATTAATTTTAGCAGCCCCATCTATGTGCCAGACCGAGGCCTGACCTGTTACTTCTTTGAAAACGATAACGGCTAGACGGTTACTGTCAATTCGAAGCGTTATGGTTACAACAAGATGGTGCCACATGCCACACAACACGAACGAATGTGGCTTTATTACGAGAGAAATTTTCCGCAATTGGTGGTAATTAGCCACCGATTTGGCACCGTTTGACTTTTTTGTAGGGATATTCGAAAGACCGTGCTTATGCTGACTAACCTTTAACTCTTGAGTACTTGAAAAACAACATTCATCAAATTATGGCTGAGATACCGCCTATTATGTGCCAAAAAGTGGTCGAAATTTACCTTAAACAGATCGAGGTCATTTGAGTGTTGTAGTATTTCATATAATGCCAAAATATATTTTGAAAACCACCCAAAATGGTTAACCCTGCATTTTGCCTATTATTTGAAAAATTATTTTATTATGTGCAACAGTTAGCTAAAAGCTGGAATAGCTGTTATTACTATTACTCTAACTGCAGTGGCACAGTGGGTGGACTAAAGTAGTTGACAGTTAGTGAAAGCAATAAAGTACGTCAAATTTTGACTAAAAACTTTCAAAAAGGCGCATATATAAACGCTCTAATATTAATGTTTAGTTACAAATAATATTATAGATCCAAAAAAAACGGGCAAGAAACTTCAAAATCTGACAAATATTATTATCTTAATGGTCGTTTAGAACTCAAAAACCACAAATTTCCAATGCTACTGTCACGAAGTGCTCACTAACCCTGAATATAGAGTATCTCTCTGGACATTTGTGGATCTTGAGTAGAAACCTTCATCTTCCCATGGAGTCTTCTGAGCTGCAGAAAGATAAACGCAAAATTTACTGAAGCGAAACTGTACATACTAGTTCGTAGAAGGATCCGAGAACTCCTAGTAATTTTGCACAGCAAGCTGTTGGGAAAGCTCAATGTGAAGGAGAGGGCAAAACAGGTCAGTAGTGCTGGCAGGTGCTATCGCCTGGCCTCATGCATTTATGATTGCACAGCGATAGTCAAGCCAATCTTACTCTATGGTGCGCTGTTGTTGTAGATTGCGCCGAGCTGTATCTCCCATAAAAAAACATCGAAGCGAATTCGAACCTATCGACTTCGTAGTAAAAAGCACGAAATCTGATGTGGATTGATAAAATTTAATACTTGAGGCATAGGTCATTAAGGAATGGTGGACAAAAAGGCTTCATACTCCTTTGCTTTATCGCAATATCAGAAGGTTTCAAGTCACTTCAAATGAGGTGGATGACGCAGGGTTGAGTCACTGGGCAACACTTGAAGGTTCCGGACTATTGCAGTACTTTCCAGGTGGAGGTTTTGGAGGTGAAAAAAGCCGCTGAGCTAACCAAGACCGCAGGAAACTACATGAAAAAAATCAGCATATATGTATATTATTAGGCAGACAACAATTATTATCACACATCGTTATACGTCGAAAAATATACATTGAAGGAATTGCATGTCTAAAGGTTCCAGGCTACAAGGGTATTGTGGCGGCTAAATAGTTGATAAGATTGTAAACAGTTCCATCCGTCTGGCAACTATACCATTACATGAAATACGAAAACCGCTAAAGGCTCTATAAAATAATATATCTGAGTGAACTGAAAGGCCAAACAAGATGAACTGAAGTGTCTTAATATCATGTGAAGATGATATACAATCGCAGCGAAGGAGAGCTTGAGCGTGAGTAGAATGGGCATGGGTTAGAAGTGAAACATAAAATAAATGTTTCAAAAAATTCAGTCAGAGATTTGGCCTTTGCTCAGCATTCGCTGACATATTAATGACGAGAGCCCAATTATTTATTAAGTCTCTACCAAATCTGTTCCACTCACCCCCAGGACTCCAGATTTTGTTCCTATTTTTCCGATAACTATATATTTTGGAGTAGAGAAATACATATGTATTTTATTTTATGTTCCTGAAAAAATTTATATAATTTACTCAAATTAATCGTTTAGAAAAACATTGCATATAAGTCCGTATTCGAGCACATTATATTGAACTAAAGAGAAATTTGTTAAAAAAATAAAAATTGCAATAAATTATACGATACAATTTAATTTATTAATAATTTTATATACATATACATACATATTTACCTTTTTCCAAAATATATATAGATAAAATTTGTAAAATGTTTTTTTATGTAGAAAAACTAAGTGAATTTATCCAGATCCCATCTAGTGTACTTAAATTCTGTGCCGCTTTTCTATATCTACCATTAACGAACATATTCAATGAATGCTTCAATCAAAACTCATTTCTCTCGTTATGGAAAGAAACATATATTTTACCTCTACATAAATGTACTACCAGGTTGATGCAAAGTTATGTTTTATTCTTAAAATATGAAATATTTGAAGCAATTATAACTGACCAACTAGCTCACTAAGTTTCATCAATTATGGACACTTCACAACAAGGGTTTTGTAAAAGTAAGTCGATCTCACCGAACCTACTGGATTTCACTTCCCTTGTCAGTAATGGTTTTTAAAATGATTATCAAACCGATGATATTTATACTGATTTCAGCAAAGCATGGACAAGGTCTCACACACAATACTTCAATATAAACTCGATATGTTTGGGTTCCCACCATCCTTATTCAAATGAATTTCATCATATTTGACAAGCAGAAAGCAAAGAGTAATTTTTAACTCTAGCACTCACGTGAAATATCAGTAGCATCTGGTGTACCTTGAGGCGGTCATCTCGGTCCCTTACTATTCCTCTTATTCTAAAGCACTTATGTACGCAGAGCATGTCAAGCTCTTTAGATCAGTTCATTCTATAGAAGGTAGAGAATTTTTGCAAATTCACCTAAATAATTTGGAAACTTGGTGTGATGTGAACTGTATGCGGTTAAATTTAAACAAGTTTAAATATATGTCTAACTCTAGAAAATCTTTGCAATCCTTTGCCTAGATGATTCAAAATCATAATTCTGATTAGGTTCCAGACTTCATTGACTTGGGTGTCACAATGGACCCTAAGCTGGATTTTATAAGGCTAAAGGAGTCCTAGCTTTTATTAAACCGTGGGCTCAGGAGTTTAATGACCCATATATTACCATATTACTCTACACTTCACTCGTTAGGCCCATTTTGGAACATGGTTCCATTGTATAGAATCCACATTATCAATTGCATAGTGATAAATTGGAATCTATACAAAAACAATTCTTACTATTTGCGTTTAGGAATTTACATTAGGATGCGAGTAAAAATCTCCCTCCTTATAAAAGCCGATTAAGGTTTATTAATCTGCCTTCACTCCAAAGTCGACGAGAGATGCTTGGAGTTTTATTTTTAACTAAGCTGATAACAGGTATTATCAATAGTCCATCCCTACTTAGCGTGATTGACTTTAGTGTTCTTTTAAGATAATCTAGATACTTTAGGCCCTTTGCTTGTCTTTGTGCAAAACAAATTGTATAATTAACAAATTTTACTCAGATAGAAATAAATAAAAAGTTTTAAAACGCACCGCCCATTCAGACGTTTGTAATGATTTTAATTCTGATTCTTCTGACTCACTTTTTTGTATAAAGGAATATTTACTGAGAGTTTTAAACTTATAAATAATCTCTTCATTCTCAACGTTTCTTAATCGTAAATTACTTTATAGCAGCTGATGAGCAAATTTGCTCAGTTTAAGGCAAGTATAACCGCGATCTTCCGCGATCGGTCTCGGATTTAGGACAGTCCGGGCGCCCCTCTGGGTCGGTTGGGCGGGTGGTTGGGCAACTTTGCTTTCGTCGCCAAAAAAAAAAAAAGATTTAAATCTGGTTCAACATTCTCATAAACATAATCGACCCCACCTAGCAATTGGTGCTGCTCCTATACAATGTCCATATTAATTTAATCGAATTGTCGACAATTACCACAAAATCTTTATACAACCCAATTGTAGATTGTTTACATATTTACATATGAAAAATCCAAGTGCTTATGAAGTCAGCTGTTGTTTAACTGTTAAACGTTAATTCAACAAAGTATGTAATATAAGTAATTGAAATTTACAATCAATCATAGTTTTAGTTAATTTCACTCCTTTGCACGGCATAACAAATTGAATTACCACCGTTAAATTATAGTTTTGCATTTTTTACACGAACGAGCAATATAAACATATATATTTTTTTCTCTGAATAAAAGCTCGTTTGATCAAATGTCTTATAAAGAAAGAGCACTTTGATTGAATGTCTCTCTGTCTGTCTGTCTGTCTTGTGTTGGTGGTCACAACGAAACACTTGAATATGCACTTTGTTGCATACAAACTTCTATGTTGCAGCAATTAGCATATCAAAAGCGTTTTGTGTGTTGCACAGGCATTTGAGTTGAATGAAAACATATATGAGAAAAAATAAATGTATGAAAATAAAAAAAACATTTTAAACGTGCCACCAGCTAACCCAACAACAGCCGGAAGCATTAAAATAACATGCATAGCAAATAGTTAAAAAATAAAATAAAAAATACTAACTGTAAATGTATAGTGGAAAATGCCAAAAACAAAAAAAGGAAAAATTGCACATCGGCATGCACTAAACGACAAGCAGACACTCACTCAGTCAGTCATTCAGTCACTTTATGTAGCGAACGCAAACAAGAGGCCAATCAAACTTTCAAGCAGGCGCGCAGCAACCAAACAAATCAATCGCTTTGGTTTGTTGAATAAAATTAAAAAAAAAATCCAAAAAATATAACATACTAGAAAAAAATGCACACAGCAAAAATGCACACTTTGCGTTAATTTGAGGTGTGTTCCAGTCAACATGCTGCAAGGCAGTTGCTAAGTTGTTGCGGAATTTTTTGAATGTGTGCAGTTACCAAAAAAAAAAAAAAAATCATTTTAAATAAAAAACAAAAATTTCATTAGAAAAACGTTCAACTTGTTGAACATTACTTGTTGTTTTTTTTAATATATTTATGGTCAACAAAATCCACTCAAGAAATGTGCCATTAAAAATGGTGGAAAATTTGAAATTTAGGAATATATTGTGGCAAAAAGGCGAATCAGATGTCGTATAAAAGGGAAAGATCGATAGCTAGCATGTTCTAAAGAATTGTGAATGTTCGCATCGGGAACAACTCGATCCTTCCAGGTGATAAAACAAGCAATTTATGTAATAAATAAGAGCGAATCACACATTGCTGGCAAGTCAGTCGTTGTATATAAAGAAAAAAATTGTTATTTATATAGTAATAAATGAACGCTGAGTAAAGTCCTTTTAATTAAAAAACTGCAAGCATAGATATTGACTTTTATTTAACACTCCGGTGATAGAGCACGATGGATTTGGGTAATCATCGAGGATAAATTACCGATACGAAGCGATTAATTCCGAGTTAGTTCAACGACTGAATTGTAGTTGCCAGGGTATCTGTCTGTGTTATATTACCACATATATGTCGGACCTTTTACTCACTATCATTTATATTGACCTTTGTGAATAAAAATATATTTTTTTAATTTAGAAATATATAAAAAATTTATTTATTTCATTAATGATTTAAAATGATTTTGTACACCGTCATGCTTCTAATTTAATTCACGTCGAAATCAGACTGGAACATTGCTCACGTCGTTGATGTAGTCGATGTAGTTTTGTGGTATATAGTAGCTATCGCCGAGGGTTACCAACTATTCTGGCATTTTCCCAATCCCACATTAATATAGAATTTATATACCAAAATTTAAATTCCGATGCAAACCATGTTGAAGCAATTGGTAGGATTTTTTTTTTTTAATCGAATATTTTGTCTCAATTTCCTCTTTTTTCCTCCCGGAATCTGATTCATTTGTTTGCTTGCAGCAAGTAATAATTTCATCACAAGTTGATGGACAGATCCAAAGGCGACTGGTTTAGAAAAGTTAAACGATAATTCTCTTCCTTCCACCATTCCGTTTTCGGCTTTTTGGATATCTTCGAAAAATCGTATACATCGAGTTTTACTACTTGGTAACCACGTTCTCCCTGCAAATAGATTTTCCGATTAATCCAATGTTGGACCGAGAATTTCCAACTTGGAAAGACTCGTCGAGCAAACTTTCGATTGATTTTGTGCTGCTGAATTACTGTGTTGAAGGAACATCTACAGGAGTAGTTGGAATATGTACAGTCGTGGATGATGTGGATTTGGTTCCCATGATATGCAATGATAATAATAGTCACTGTAAATTAAACAAATATGAAATAAAATTTATTACAAATAATATAAAAATTTTATGTAAATTATTTGAAAATTTTCTACGTGGTTGTGGCTATCCAAGTGGAAGTCCTACACTCATAGTCGGTTCAATATACGTCGTAGACCACTCGCTGTCTAACAACATTGTAACTAAACTCTTTAAAGAAAACTTTCCTAATTCTTTTTTCTGGCTTGTATCTTCTGGTAATGTAGAAGTGAGTCTATCAACGTATATAGGTAACTCTTCGCCTCATATTGTTTGTGAATCAAAGAGAGAGAGAGATCAAATTCTCTATAGTCGTATTTAAATGTAGAAGAAATTCCTTGGTCCAGATCAACATTAGAAGTGGCAACAGCGATATGTGAATTTCCTTCTCTTATAGAATATTCGCCTTATTCATTATTGCGTCTAAATTCAATAACTTCTTCTTCAGTGTTGTGCTGTCTGAGTCCTGTTTCCTCTTCTTCTGTTTGTCTTTCGTGATATCTACCTCTACTGCTTGAGAGTTCTCTATCACTTGATGGTCTGAATTGCTTGAAATATTTTGCGAATTCGGAAAGTCTTCTTCGTTTTCGGTCATTACTGGGGAGATGTCGTCCATTATAATTGGTTCCATGATTGATAATTTCTTCATCTTTGTTATAACTTATTGATGGACTATTTTTCCCGTCTGTCATATGAATCTCAATCCATTTATGGTAAATAATTGCTCCTAAACACGCAATTGTGTCACACAACGATTTTCTTAAAATTTTCAACATAACTTTGTAAAAATCCGAAGCTGTCATAGCCACCTATCTGTTATTGGTCAAGTTTAATAAAGTTTAATAAACAGTAAATAAATGTTTAATGGAAACTTGCCTGTTTTCTATCAGAAAAACATTCTAAAATTTATTAAGCAATTTTGAGAATAACACAGTGAATGCCAGAGTTGTGTAAATCATGACTAAGCCCTAATTTAATCATGCAGTTTGCCCAATATTCAAAAGTCAAATGTAGAGTCTACCAGTAGAACCTAACCAGTACCATATTAAAAACTTGCTACACCTAAAATTCCATTCCTGTTAAATCACTACATATTAAGCTTTTGTCCTTACTCCTAAGTATAGGCAATATGTTTTCTTTCCCTGCTGCATTCCGTTCTTAACTGGTTAGACTCTTTTGGTGTTTAAGCTGTTGCTATGCAGTAATGCACTCTTTGTGTGCAATAAATTCTGTTATAAGACCATTATAATGCATTCAGCGCGGGCAAATTCGCTGAAAAAATTGCCGTTATTTTTTATAATAGTTTGTATGCAGTGTCTTCACATTCATATAAAACAATCAGTTCAGTGTTTGCATTCGCATTAGATCATTTTTCCCAAATGTCTATTGTGACAGAAAGAAAAGTGGTCGTCACAGAAATTACCTTAAAATCCCGAAAATTATCTCAAGGGAAATGGATATAACGACCAGATCAATTTCAAGACTTATTCAAGTTGATCTCCACATGAAAGTTTAATGTAGATCAAATAGTTATCTTCTGACAACGCGCTTGAAGCAAATTAGGCTCAACAGATGCAGGCGGCTTCTTCAGTGGCACGCGGTCAACGGCTATTAAAGTATCATTTTTACAGATGAGAAAATTTTCATTGTTGAAGCAGTTTTTTATAAGCAAATCGACAAAATCTACGAAACAACTTCGTAGAAGAGGCAAAAAATATTACTCCAAGGGTTCAGTGTGGTCACCATCCAGCTGATGTAATGGTTTGGTTGGTAGTCTCCTGTAAAGTCATTACGCCTCTTCAATTCTGGCAAAATATTTTACAAGACTTTCTACAGCAGTTAGACAATACTCCCTTCGATGGAGACCCCTGGACCACGACCAGCAAAAGTCTGCTCTAGCACACAAGACAAAAACAAACAAAAAAGTTCAGATTTGATTACACAACTAAAGCTAGAAAAATAAAATAAAATTCATATTCAGAATTAATCTCAGCCAAATCTGCTTATACCTAATCAATTATATTATTTTCTTAAAAAAGTAATGAGCGAACATAAGAACAAATAGCAACGAGAGGGTGCTCCAACATCTCACTCTTGCTTCTCACTGCTACTAATGTCCATACTACACTCATGTGATGCCAGTAGGTTGTGACCGTCTTCAAGCTCTATTGGAAACTCTGTTTTATGGAGTCTTTAGTGTCTTCGTATTTCATGCACTGATTCAATATCAAGACGGATGATATTTTTGAAAATCTCATCAACTATTTCATTCCACACAATATTCTTGTTCAAATACTTCCCTCCAGCCATTTTATCCACTGCCTCCTTGCTTTTGTGGGCATTTGCTGATGTAAAAAGTATACAGGACGTTATTGCTTGAATTTAGGTCTGGTTATCAACGTTTATATATATATATATATATATGTGTTTCCCATTATGGGTTCTTGTTAACTGACTCAGCGGTTTTCATTGCCGCAAAGACCGGTAAACTTGAAGAGCTTCCTGAGAGGCAGCTCAACGCAATAGATTTCAGCGCCCGTGCTAAGAGTCATTATGAATCGTGCAGATGTGGTAAATTCCACTGGGAGGTCTGCGCCGTTAACCCTCTTGAAACCTTTTAAATAAAGCATGAGGGCATGTAATCTATTTGCCACGAAACCCCTGGCTCGTGGGACCATGCCCAAAAGTTCTAGCAGAAAATATCACTAACTCCATCAGTTTCACCGCTCATTTTGTTACAATGATTTTCACTGTAGTATTTCGATTGGTGCTAATTTTAGTAACTTTTGTTAGACTATTGTAGATTAAAGCTTTATAAAAAAGGCAAAAACTTTTTTTCAAGGGGGCAAAATTGTGAAAAATTCTTTGCTTCTAATAAATCTTTTCGTATCGATATTCCACTGCTTGCAGTCAATTAGATATTTATTTTGTTGACCAAATTTACCGCCTCTATTTTTTATTTCATTTTCAGTGCTTTGGTGACACTTTGCCATTAAAATGTTTAAAAAGGTGTTGTTCTTGCTGAAATGGATTTTTGACAGCTGTGTGGCTTAAACATTTACCAATTTTTATTTATTTTGTATTTCATTTTCATTATTTCACAGCTATTTCTATAAATTTATATATGTATATATTTACGGCAATTAGCAACGATTGTTGGCATTTTTGTAATGCCATGTGTTTTGCTTGTTGTTCACGCCAGCGTGCAGTTAAAACTTTTTTGGCTATGACCTGCATTAGCTGTCAAATGTTTTAAATTTTTTTCGTTTTTCATATTCAAAATGCGATAGGTAATCGATTTTTGTCGTGGGTGTGCACGAAAACCATCTATTAGCAACAAACATGTGTGTATGTACAGATATGTAAAAGGGTGTGTGCAAGTACAATTGTGACATGTGAAATTTTTGAAATGTTATTGTTGACATTATTGACGGATTACTGAACTAAATTGTGTCGAATTTCCACTGGTTTTTGTAACCTAATTTTTTGTGATGTAAGCTTGTGGTACGTAAACGGGGGAAATAATTACAAAAAATATAATAATTTAATAAATAAATTTTTTTTTGCTATTTCTCATCGAAACCAATAAGCTAATTAGACTTAAATAACCTTGAAAAGCTTTTGTTGTGAAACAAGTAAATATATTTCTTTTTTTAGTATTATAAATAATTAGCCAAATGATATTAGTAAAGAAATGAAAAATAAACATAAAGGGAGATCCAAGTAGTTTTCAATAGCCTATAGTTAACGAGGGAGTCGTGTCAAGCTGTCACGATTATTTTTGTTCAGTATTGTTTTGCATTTCATCATGGAAAGACTTACGCCTGAACAACGTTCTCAAATCATTGAACTTTATTACGAAAATTCACGTTCTGTAAAGAATGTGTTTCGTACGCTTCGCTCAACTTATGGTCAACATAATCGGCCTACTGAGCAAACTATTCGCACCACCATCACCCATCTTGAGACCCATCATTCATTATTGGATAATATTTGACCGAATAGAGCACGTCCAGCACGCAGTGAAGAAAATATAGCGACCGTAGCTGACCGTGGAAAGTCGATTGGGCACCGTTCGCAGCAACTCGGACTGACGTATAAAACGACTTGGCGCATTTTACGTCGAGATCTTAAATTGAAATCGTACAAAATACAAGTTGTGCAAGAACTGAAGCCGCTCAACCTTCCCAAGCGACATCGCTTCGCTCTATGGGCTCTTGAAATATTCCAAGAAGATCCGACGTTCTCGAGCCAAATTTTTTTCAGCGATGATGTCCATTTCGCAAAATTGCCGCATTTGTGACAAAGAGAAACCTGAAGAAATTCAAGAGCTGCCATTTCATCCAGAATAAAGAACGGTTTGGTTCTTCAAAAATGATACTGGTGAGAACGTAACCGTCACCGTGCCTTGGAGCAAAACATTACGCGCGTCATTCGTTACCAGTTACCAGTCGAAATTCTCGAACGAGTCATCGAAAATTGGACTCAACTGCTGGAACATCTGAGACGTAGCCGTGGCCAACATTTGAAAGAGATAATCTTCAAAAAAGAAATGCCAAAGAATGTTCTTTCAAATGATAATAAACATTTCCCATTAAATTTGAATTTTATGTTTTTTTTTTTCTTAAAAAAAGTAGGGAACCTTAAAGTAGATATGCACACACATAAATATAAAATCTTTAGACCAAATATTAAAAATTTATTTTAATTTGAAAAAAAAGTAGAAATTTTTTACCATAAATAACTAAACATCAAATCTCTCCCAAAGAAGTATGTACATTAATACGTATGCCTTGAAATATACATATATAAATAACACACATGTCTTAACTTTCCGATACATGTGTCAAAACATTTCAAAATGTCAACACACACGCAAATTTCGCCATAGTTAGACACCAGTCAAATTTGTAGACCCAAAAAGAGAGGAAAATTTTGTGCGGAAAAACTTCAAAATTACATGATAAAGGAGATAAGTCAAATCTAATGCAATTGTGCATGTTTATGTGTATATTTCTTAGCATCCACACATACACACATATGTACATTCAACATGCAAAAAAACTGCAAGTCTTTTAAAAATTAGGATTTATGTTTCTTGAGGAAAAAAGAAAAGTAATCAAAAGTCCCAAATTGGTTCTCACACAAAAATTGATAGGCGTGAAAGTGTTCGCATACACATGCATACAGAGCATACACCTTATAAATGCGAGTGTCACATGTGCTTTTTGGCCAGACATTTTTCCGTACAAACACTTACACACATATACGTACACACATAGGTGTTTGCATATGACAGCTGACACTTTGGCGTTGACAGTTTTAGGTGCGTGGTAAAGATAAGACTTGTAAATGGCTTTAATTACAAACATTTAATGCATTTTAAAATGAGATTGCGGCAACGCAAAAGTTCATACATAAGCATTCACACACACACCTATATTTATATATATAAATACAGAAAGATAGATATACTCGTATGGATGTGTGGAAATTTATATTTAAGATGGGAGTTTAAGACTACCGAGTGGCAAGGATATTTGACTGCTTGAAATAAAAAAATATGTAAAAAAATAAAGGAAAATGAAATAATACAAAAACAAAATAAAATCAAATCAAAAAGTCTAAGTAAAGCTAGAAAAATTATAATAAAATAAAACAAACTAAAAAAATAAAATAAAATGAAACACAAAATAAAATAAAACAAAATAAAAAAATCAGGAAACAAAACAAAATAAAATTAAATAATAATAAAAAATTAATCAAAATAATATAAAGTAAAATAAAATAAAGTATAATAGAATTTTTATTAAATAAAATAAACAAATTAAAAATATAACTAATATAAAATTAAAATAAAATAAAACAAGGTAAACTTAAATAAGATAAGATAAAATGAAATACATGGAAATTAAATATAAGAAATAAAATAAAATAAAATAAACAAAAAAATAGTTTTTTGCGGGTTATGAGCAGAAAAATGCCTTCCCGGCCCCCGATTTTTCGTTTCCCGTCGGTTCTGCCACCGGTTGAGGGCTTTCTGTGTTATATATTCTCTAATAAAATTTACAGCACTTCCTTGGTTCCTCCTTTTCCCTAGTGTCCACTTTCTTTAAAATAAAATAAAATAAAATAAAACAAAAATTGAAACAAAAAAACGAAAAAAATCTTAAAATAAAATAAAATAAAATACAGTAAAAAAGAAAATAATTAAAAAAAAAATAACAAAAATAAAAATAAAAAATAAAAAAATAAAACAAAATAAAATTAAATTTCATTTAAAAAAATTAAAAAAATCAAATGAAATAAAATAAAGTGAAATGAAATAAAATAAAATAAAATAAAATAATATATAATAAAATAAAATAAAAATTACTCAAAAAAATCTGAAAAAATAATAAAAAAAAATAAAATATATTGAAATACAATTTTTGTTTATATAAAATATAGTCAAAAAAATTTAAATAAAATAAAATAATAAAATTAAATAGATAGTAAATATAACAAAATTAAATTGATAAATATAACATAAAACAAAAAAATTAATTAAATTTGATTAAATTTAATTAAATTTGATTAAATTTGATTAAATTTGATTAAATTTAATTAAATAAAACAAAATAAAAAGAAACAAATTAAAAAAAGGAAATAAAATACAATGAAATAAATGTAAATAAACAATAAAATTAAATTAAATTAACTTAAATTGAATAAAAGAAAATAAAAATAATTTACTTTTTACAGTGAATATATTGAAAATTGTTTTTAACAACAATAGCTTTAAGTTTTTAGTGTGTATATGCACAGATATGTTTGCAATAAAGTTTTGAGGCAAGCCATTTCCTTCTTTTTGGTGGTATTTTTTCAGTAAACAATGCCTCAAAATTTATTTCTTTTTGTTGCTTTTGTTGTTTTTATTTAATTTTTTTTTACAACAATATACACTTATCTTTTACTGGCAAATTTTCTTTTACTTTTTTTAAATTTTCTTTTCTATATTTGTAAATAAACTTTGGAATATTTTAGTTTTCGGCTGCCTTGGCGTTTATGCCACATTACTTTGCTTCTTTGCGCTACATTGCTAAGCATCAAAGACTTCAAATACCGCCATTCACGGCATGTGACTTTGAGTTCCAATTTTCGGCGAGACAGATGTACATCAACTCGTTTGCGTTGCTTTTCTTCTGTTTCAATCTATTTTTCTTTCCGCGGACTCATTATCTGCATAAGAAAATCACTCGCGTGAAAATTTAGATGAGCCGTGCACCGCTAGCAAAGTGTTGTGTTTTGTTTTTATTGTCGAATTTTAACGACTCACCAACAAATAGATGTTGTTTGATCCAATTGTAAATAGTTTAGTTTAAAAATAGTGTACTTTTAATTAACCGAAGAGTCTATGAAAGACGGATTTCGATTTTGCTCGTTTTGATTTTGACACTGATATACGCTTTAGGCAAATGATTTTGAATGAAAATATATATTTCGTCTCAAAGTCGATGGTAGATGTAGTCTGAAATATAGTCATGTAGAAAAATTATAATATATTTCCAATACATATTAATGCGAAGTAGACTCGTATCAAATTCTGAAGGAGCTCAAGATAATTAATTTCCTGGACATATTTTTTGATAGTGATGAGATCTCAAGTTATCCAGTTTTCTCGAATTGAAAAGAAAAAAAAAATTTTTCTCTAAAATATTATTTTTTAAGAAAATATATATTTTATCTGTAAACGAGCTGCATTGAGTGATCTCTAATCTGAACATGTTCAACCCAAAGAAGGGACTGCTGAAAGATGATTGCATGCCTTACATAATTACGCGGAGTAGAGTTACTACAAGCTTCACTATGGCAAATGCAAACCTTCTAAAAATATTGAACACTCCTTCCAAAGTTTCGCCCTCTCTAGCCTTCCAATTCCCTTATTTTCATTAAACGTAAACCTCGCGAAAATTTCTTACTTCATTATACTATGAGAGATTGTTTCGATACCTTCTTCCCTCTAACAGCTTTTAAGATGTAGCTAACTGTATTTGTTTTTCGGTTATACCGAAGAATTTAGTATGTTCCAAAACCAGAGGATAACAATCATTTGAAAAATTTACAGAGCTACACCCCTGTTTTCACCTTAACTGAACTATTATGGTTTAGAAGACTCTGTATGAGAGTATCTACGAAACTACTTTGAGTTAATTCGGATACACAACACTTCGTAATTAGGATTTAATTAAAAACTTTCAACAAACCCACCCTCTCTGCTACATTCCAAACGAATTGTGATAAAGCAAATGAAATCTGTTAAGTACTCCTTGCAAAAGTTAAAACTTCAATTATACGTGAGAAATCTTTTACAGTAATTGCAGTCTACTGTGACGAAAAAAATTACAATAATTATGACCGCACACTTCAAACTCCAAGCAAATACAAATTATGCCAAATTCGTGGAAGGCAACACCCAACTCTAACGAGTTTTTGGTGGGACGCCGTGAAATTTGTATACTCGAACAAGCATTCGAATGTATTTTTGCTATTGTACAATGTTTATACACGTATTGTACCCAACGTCAAGACAATTTAGATTATGATACATAATAACAACAGCAATAATAACAATAACAATAACAATAACTACAACATAACAACTGTATAACAAATAACCTTACGGCTGCTGCCGCTGCAGACAGTTGCACAGAGACACTTTGACTCTAAGTCGATCTACTTAATTATAATGCATGTTGTGGTTGTGGGGCGTTAAAACAACAACATCAACAACAATAAAATAACATAAAAAATAGTCAATAAAATTTTGAACAAAAACAAAATGTTTGCCATAAAAGATATAATAGCATTAAATTGCTCAAAAATTATAATAACACATAGCATAGAGCAATAGAGGATATAATGAGGTAAATGGAGAGGGAAAGGAGGTGCTGTCACGAGATATGGCAAACAATTTTTTTGTTTACAGCAGCCAAAATAATTGTATTGTTAAGTGTCAAAATGGCCAACTGAAGGAATTTATGACACCTTCGTTACTTTTGGCAAGCTGTAGACCAAACATACACATACTTATGTACTGACAGCTGGCGATTGGGGCGGCAATTAGTCATATTCAAATATGTACTTACAGTAAGGTGCAAAATTAAGTATGGGTATGGTGTCCAGTTATTTTTTTAGTTACAGTGAACTCTTTGTTAACTCTAATAAAGTGAAACATTTTGTTTTCAGTAGTAAATAAAAACTTCCGTCAGTTAGTCTAATAGTTCTACATGGAGTTCACCATGGTGTGGGAACTAAATGAAATTTTTAAGAGTCATTCTGGACAGGAAATTAAATTGAAAATAGCATATAGCTCACAGAAATATGAAGGCCTCCATCGCTCTCAATGCCTGTAAGAAATCTGTCCGAGAGAAAAAGTATTGCTTAAGTCCCAGCAATGTTCTCTGAAATTTTGTACCACAATGGTAAGCCCAATATCCTTTTACGGAGTAGTATTGTGTGGCCCGCAAACATGAAACGTGAATATGTATTAGGGTTGCGCTTAGAGCCATACCAAATAAAGCTCTGAACGAAATGCTTAATATCCTAAACATCGTAACACATCAACACAGCACATCAACTAACATCGTGCCGACTCATCAGAACATAAACAGTCACTGCTTCTGATGACTGTCAACCATTAAGACACTCAAGAATTGTTATAATTTTCTACCGAACAGAGCGCTCAGTTCCGACTTTGGATACTCCATCTATCTTCATTACCCTGACTCGTGGCAGGTAGAATGCGTAAATAAATATTATACTCCGCCCGGTAACATTAAAGCATACATCAGTGGTTCAAAAATTGATTGTAGAGTTTAAGGAGGAAGTGGTTTTTTCACGTAACCCTTCGTAGGACCTCTCATTCAAGTTACCAAGTTCTAGTATTTTCCAGGCTAAAATCTCTACTCTCATGAAGATTGTTGAATACATTGGAAACGACAACGTCTACAGGGCAGATGAACTTCCGGATAAATGACACATTGGTATGCCTCTTATCAAAGGCAAACTGCCTCTAGAGATATACACTAAGAGACAGATTGTTTTAAGGCAGGTAAAGAAACTGAGCTGCTCAGGACGATGAAAACTTGGGACCGGAGAAGGTCGAATGGCTTATATTCTCAGAAAGGAGAAAGGATATTTAATAGTAAGTGGGATCCTAATGGGAACCTTAAAAGACCAAATGTGGGAACTCTGGAGACCTCTTTCAGAAGATGCCAAAGGAGTTGCAGAAATGATGAGGACGAAGAGATCAAGACGCAAAACCACAAATCGGAGGAGGAGCTATACAAATATATATATATATATATAACAGGTCAATCGCAAAGTCCCCGTCCTGACACATAGATGGCTCTACAAGAATTAAATTCACTTTCTTTTTTTTAGTTAGTTTTAACCTTCAAAAGACGGGTGTATAAATTTGACAGCTGTCGGATCATTAGTTTGTGAATTATAGGAATTTGAGTAAAGAAACTTTTTTTATTGTAAGAAAAATGGATAAAAGGAAATTTAGCGTGTTGATAAAATAATGCTTTATGAAGAGAAAAAATACAGTTGAAGCAAAAACTTGGCTTGATGACGAGTTTCTGAATACTTCTTCTCCTTCTTTAGCATAGGCACCGCTTACGCGATTATAGCCTCGTCAACAATAGCGCGCCACTCGTTTCTTCTTTTTGCTGTTTGGCGCCAGTTAGAAATACAAAGTGATACTAGTTCGCTCTCCACCTGATCTTTCCAAAGGAGTGGAGGTCTTCCTCTTCCTCTGCTTCCGCCAGCGGGTACTCCATCGAATACTTTCAAAGCTGGAGCGCTTTCGTCCATTCGGACGACATGACCTAGCCAGCGTAACCGCTGTCTCTTAATTCGCTGAACTATGTCAATGTCGTCGTACAGCTCGGACAGCTCATCGTTCCATCGTCTGCGGTATTCGCTGTTGCCAACGCGCAAGGGACCATAAATCTTCTTCAGCTCTCGGTATCTATCCCACCCCGCACGTGTTGTAGTCGATCGCTAAGTTGCGAGGTAGGCAGTCTGTTTTCTCTCTAATGCAGTTCGACATTCCTCATCATACCAGCTGTTTTTCTGGTAATGTTGAAAACCAATGGTTTCCGAAGCAGCGGTATGCAAGGAGTTTGCTATTTCGCTCCACAACTCCCTTATACCTAGTCGCTGATGAGTGCTCCCAGAAAACAGGTGTGCAAGCCGAGTAGAGTAGAGTAGTAGTTGCTGGCTGCCTGCTGTAATTGCCGCTTTTCGACGTCAAACCTTCCTTGTGTTTGTTGACGGACGTTTTTTTGCCACACAGAAACGGGTGCGTATTTTTGCTGCTACAAGATAATGATCCGAGTCGATATCTGGCCCTCGGAACGTACGCACGTCTAGAACACTGGATACATGTCTGCCGTCTATCACAACGTGATCGATTTGGTTGCGTGTTTTACGATCTGGCGACAGCCATGTAGCTTGATGAATTTTCGTATACTGGAATCTGGTACTACAGACAACCATATTTCGGGTCCCGGAAAAGTCAATCAGCCTCAGCCCGTTTGGGGATGTTTCGTCGTGGAGGCTGAATTTTCCGATTTTTGCGCCAAAATACCTTCTTTGCCCACCCTGGCATTGAAATCGCCTAGCACAATTTTGACATCGTGGCGGGGTAGCGCTCATAAGTACGTTGTAGGCTCTCATAGAAAGCATCTTTGGTCACATCATCCTTCTCTTCAGTCGGGGCATGGGCGCAAATTAACGAAATGTTGAAGAACTTCCCTATGATGCGAATTGCGGCTAGACGTTCATCCACCGGGATGAATGCCAGGACTCGGCGACGAAGTCTCTCTCCCACCACAAGCCCAACACCAAATTTGCGCTTCTTTAAATGGCCGTGATTGATGTCACGAGGACCCACCTTCTTCCGTCCTTGTCCCGTCCATCGCATTTCTTGGACGGCGGTGATGGCAGCTTTTAGTCTTACGAGGACGTCAACCAGCAGCAGTTTCTGAATACTGCCACAGGAAAATCAACCATCAAGGATTGGAATTCTAAGTGTAGTCATGGTCAAATGAGCCCCGAAGACGGTGAACTCAGTGGACGCCCAAAAGAGGTTGTTACCGACGAAAACATAAAAAAAAATACAGAAATTGATTTTGAATGACCGTAAATTGAAATTGAATAAAATAACAGGCACCCTAAAAATATCAACTGAAGATGTACATTACTTGTATATCATTCAAGAATATTCAGGTATAAGAAAACTCTGTGCAAAGTGAGTGCCGTACATGCTAAATTTTGACCAAAAATAGAAAGCATAATAAACCCGAGTATTTGCGTCGATATGTGACATTTAATGGCACGTGTCTCCAATATTTCACTCCGAAGTCCAATCGACAGTCATCCCAGTAGACTGCATACGATGTACCCGCTCCAAAGCGTAGAAAGCGCAATAGTCGGCAGGCAGGATTATGGCGTCTGTATTTTGGGATGCGCATGGAATAATTTTAATTGACTATCTTGAAAAAATAAGGACCACCAACAGCGACTTGCATAGTGTCAATGGACCGCTTGAAGGACGAAATCGCCGGAAAACGGCCGTATTTAAAAGAAAAAAAACTGTTTCACCAATACAATGCAAAGTGTCACAAATCTGTGAAGTCGAAGGCGAAAATCCATGAATTAGGCCCCGAATTGCTTCAGCATCCACCGTATTCTCCAGATCTGTCTCCCAGCGATCATTTCCTGTTCTCAGATCTGAAAACAATGCTCGCTAGGAAGAAATTTTCGTCGAATGAAGAGTTGTTCGCCGAAACTGAAGCCTATTTTGAAAAGGAACAAATCGTACTACAAAAATTATATCAAAAAGTTAGACGGTCGCTTTAATCAGTGTATCGCCCTTGAAGGGAGCGTTGAATAAAAAAATGACTTTTGCCAAAAAAAAATATGTTTTACTATGGTAGGCGGGGACTTTTCAATTGACCTGTTACTAACAGACCCGGCAAAGGTTGTTTTGCCATATAAATTATTTCTATAGAATATTTTGTTAGAAAAAGGAAGTAACTTGTTATGAGTGTATGAGGATGTGGTATATGACTGAAAGAGGCATGAATAATAACCTATTCGCAGACCTAATGAATATATATACGAAATGTCATTGAAATGTCTCAGTCGTTTTTTAGGAGTTTGATGACAAAAACTTTGACATGAGAATTATATAGGGAGAGATAAGTGCAGCATAACGCGTTGGGCGAAATCAGTCTAGAATTTAAACAAGCCTTAATTTAGCAGAGTAACGTTTGAAACTCATCGACATTTTATTCAAAATGGATAAGTTTACGCACAGGAGCACGTAGTCAGTGAACATTATTACTTTTCCAGAAAGGTGTTTTATTGAATAATATATAAATATGACGCCGAGAATTATTCATTGAAATACATGGTGATGTATAACTTACTAGGTAGTAAGCTTTAAAAGCCCAGTCTTATACATTCTCAGTACAGATTGAAGAAATACCTACGTTTAAATATTGGATTGTTATATTAAGGGTTTGTGTTCTTATACAGAAAAACTTTTACCTTGCGAGGAAATGTGGAAACGGATGATATGGAATGGTTTCCCGTCACAGTAAATTCGATTGATTCCCACAAAATTTTGATGGAAAATGAGGTAGGCGGGTTATACTCATATGATTTTTCTGTTTAAAATGTAGCTCTAATTTGTGCAAATTTAATATTAGCTTTGATTGGAAGAAGAGTCAGTTTCAAAAATGATTTGCATAAATATCCCAAATAAGTCAGGGTAATTCTCTTTCATTAGTCTAATTTCTCTTCAAATTCGCAAATACAGCGTTGAGTTAAGACGGTATCAAAGTCTCTATCTATTCTATTCACTTCGCCTAGTTATTATTTCATCATCATCGTATTCATAAGTAAATTTAATTCAATAATTTAGAAAACTTATTTTGAAACAATTTTTAACGCTCTGAAGACGTGTAAAAATTTCTTTGATTTTTTTTTTTCATTAATTCCCTACGAGTTCTCAATATTTTTTATTATTACTCTCTCTTACATAAATTATATTTTAATAAAAAATAAAAAATAAGAAAAGGAAAAATTATGAATACTAATTACCGTTTACATAATTTTGCTCAACACTGTAGATATATGATGAGAGGCCAAAGTATGACGAGTTTAGATTGTTGATTTACTTTTGTCTTTTGTGTTATCAATTTTACGTTTTCTATTTATTTTTCTGCCAACTATTTTTTAACATATATATTTTGTAACATTTTTGTTTGATTTTTTTTCATTGTTGTTTCCTATGTTTCACTTTGACTCTAAAAAGCCGCAATTAGTCATAAACAAATGGCAGCAAGGTTGTTGCGGCTGTCGCTTGCGGTGCAGTCAAATTGCATTAACCCTTTTCGTTGTTGGGTCATTATGGATACTTCTTTTTTTTATTATTTTGAAGTTTCTAGAAATCTATATTTTAATTTTATCCAGCTCGCATTTATGTGTTGCTTACAAGTATTTTGTTTTGCACTTCTAAATACATACATACATACATTTTTCAAGCTGTGCCTTTGTTGTATGCAGCTTAAATATTTACTTAACACTCGGGGCCACACATTAAATATTTCGCTTGCTGTGTGGCTATTATGCATCTATATATGTACATTTTTTTATTGTTGCAGCCAGCATGTGCGTGTTGCCATTCCAAATAAAGTTTTGCAAAAGTCTACAAAATACACACACACACAGATATATATATATATATATATATATGCAACTCATAACTTCCCATCTAGGTTTAAAAAATAACAAATGCCGGTCGCTCGCGCGCTGGACTTTGCCTTTTTTGTGTATTTTTGTTCTATTGTTAAAAAAGATTTTTTCTTTTTCTTTTTTCCAACTGACCGGCGTCTCAGTCAGTTCTCCTAATTGTTTGCGTACTCAAAATGGTGTTAATATCGCTAATAAAAATGTTAAATTCGCATTTTCCACTTCGAAACGCCTGTTGCGTTCAGGTGTTTACTTTTAATATTCGATCTCTGTTACATTGGGTGATAGCAATGGTTAGCTCTTAGGTGACGTAAAAATAGAAGGGTAAGGTGAAGCGTTTGAGTGAAATATGGAACTAATATGCTTCATAGGGTTGTAGAAAATATAAAGAGTAAACCCTTGGTAGTAGCAGGGATGCGTATTCAGAGGTAATGGAACATTGTACTCTTCCGGACAGGTTCCATGCGATAAAGATATGCATTATCTTATCCTTCACAGCATGTGGGCAATACTAACATATGTACGAGGGAGATAAGGGGTGGACATAAAAAAACCCAATTATTTTCAATTTTTTAACCTGTGAGACAGATACACATTTTTCGACCCGAAGCTGCCTCCTTGACTTCATCATCGGCCATAAATATTTTAAAACTGAGCTTTTTTTTCCTTCCGTGAAACAAGTAATAATCCCTCAAATTGAAACAAGTAATAATCCCAAAAATCGTGATTCAAAATCTCGAAGCCCACCTAATGCAGATCAGTCAAAGCAACGCGGCTTTTGTAAACGGGTGTGTTGTTGTGCAAAAGCACCACATCTTTTGTCCATTTTTCCCGTCTTCTCTCTTTAATGGCTTATTTTAGTCGATTTAATATTGAAGCGTCGTATTCCCCAGAAGGACGTTTCCCAGCGGACTGTGACACCTTAAACTTATTTGAATGTGCTGTGTTATTTTTAAGCTCTTGTATGGAGTTTTGTTTCGTTGTTTGTCTACTTCTGCTTAGGGTATGGCAATCGCATAACATGTGGAAAATCGTTTATTCCTGATTCCTACAGCTTCTGTAGCATCTTTTAAGCTAAGCTCTTTAAAATGTCTTCTTTTTCAGATAGTAAAGGGTGATCCATTTCTAGGTTCCTACTTTTTTAAATAAGAAAATACAGAAAATTCGAAGTTAATGAGGAATGTGTACTATCATTCGAAAGAACATTATTTGACATTTATTTTTTGAAGAATATCCCTTTCAAATATTGGCCGCGGCTACGACTCAGATAGTCCATCCATTAAGTCCAATTTTCGATGACTCGTTCGAGCATTTCGACTGGTAACTGGAGAATGGCGTGCGTGATGTTTTGCTCCAAGGCCTGAAACGAAGCGGGATTGTCCGCATAGACTTTAGACTTGACATATCGCCACAGGAAAAAGTGTGATATCACATGGTCTTGGTGGCCCATCGACCGGCCCAAAACGTGAAATTATCTGCTCACCGAACTGTTCTCTCAATAAATCCATTGATTGATGCGATGTGTGGGAAGTGGCGCCATCTTATTAAAACCGAATGTCGCGGAGATCACTGGCTTCAATTTCAAGCATCAAATAATCGGTTATCATGGCGCGACAACGATCGCCATTGACGGTTACGTTCTCACCGGCATCAATTTTGAAGAAATATCTGCCGATGATCCCCCGGCGCATAAACCACACCACAAAGGTTTCTTTTTCCTTATAAAATGGCAGTCCTTGAATCTCTTCAGGCTGCTCTTCGTCCCAAATGCGGGAATTTTGCTTGTTTACATACCCATTAAGTCAGAAATTCGCCTCTCGCTGAAACAAATTTGGTTCGAAAACATCGGATCTTCTTGTAACTTTCAAGAGCCCATAGAGCGAAGGGATCCTGCTAGGAAAGGTCGAGCGTCTTCAGTTCTTACCCAAGCAAGTGTACAATCAGCTACGGCAGCTACATTTTCTTCACTGCATGCTGGACATGGTCTATTCGGTTGAATATTATGACAATAATGAAAGCGGGGTCTCAAGATGGGTGATGGTGTTGCGAATAGTATGCTCACTAGGCCGAATATGTTGACTACAAATTAAACGAAGCGCGCGAAACACATTCTTTACAGAACGTGAATTTTCGTAATGAAGTTGAATGATTTGTAAACGTTGTTTAGGAGTAAGTCTTTCCATGATGAAATGGCAAACAATACCGAACAATACCGTGATATGCTAAAAAAAAGGCTATTGAAAAAAGTACCTATGTATTTGGCAAAACGTATACCAATGCGATCTTGATTCTTTCTTGTAATGCCAATTCATCTGTCCTGTTATTCCATTTTATATCTGTGACCAATGACCCTAACCAAGGATGGTATATTCATTTATCTTCTGAAGAGATTGATGACAGTCCAGCATGATTTTAGAGTTTATCCAACGCAATAATGCTTAGGGTAATCTCTTTCTTTCCCTTATAATTCGGAAGCAAATTTTTTTTTGCAACAGGCATGTTGCCTAAAATTTTACTACTGCGAGTGTGCCCAGTTATCTGCTCATCCTACCCTTCTAGGATTTATTTCATGAAATTGTTGGGAGTGCTTAAAGTTAAGAAGTAGTGGTCTGTCGATTTTGTATATCTTTCCAGCCCAGAGTTACTTGGGCGTACTAGAGAAAATTCTTCAGACTGTAGAGAAATTATATAGTTTTTTTTTATAGGCAGGGAGGTACTTTTGTTAGTAACCCAACTTTAACATAGTTGCTAATGTTCTTTATTGACATAGCTTTCGCCATCCCAAAAATATTAAAATTTGGTTAATTTAAGCATTGACACACTTCTGAATGCTAGTGAATATATATGATTGACGGATGTTATGCTACTATTTTATGCGTAACATTAACTATTTATGCAGTTCAGGGGCGAAATAAACCTTATGATCTAACCCCAAGGTAACGCGTTCTAGCTATTATATTGTACTATTTATTGAATTGACACACTCCACCAGAGCGAGTTCGGCCGAAATCTCACTTTTGGTACGTCAAAATCAGAAATACTATTGAATATCAATTTCTTCAACATTTCGATAAACATGATTTTTGTGCAAGTAAATTGAAGAATTTACGAGGTCAATTAGGGTTAATCCTAATAAAAAAAAAATGCTAAACTACACTAATTAATTCATTAAAAAATAAATTTGGAATTTTTTAAACTTTTTTATTACTATAATTAATATTTTGTATTCTTTTTCGAAGTCAATTTCCAACTAAAAATTCAATTATCTACTGAATATGCCTGCCAGCTGTCAGTTTAAAATATATATATATATAAACAATTTGTTAACCACTTAAATATGCATATATATGCATACATAAATACGCTATATCAATGCTACATACTCATAAGTTAAAATGAATATCAAATACCTTTACGAATTACAAATAAAGCCTCAACCGCCAACCAAGCCAATTTGTGCGCAAACCCCAAAAGCCAACATCCATAGATCAAATTACAAAATATCAAAAACTTTGTATTACAAATTCTTTCACACAATTGAACATGAATTTCAACATTTTATTAAGCTGTCAATCTTCGTTAGAAATTTTTTATTGTCTGGTTTTGATTACAAACAGTAGCTCGCAGCCGTAGTCGCAGAAAAATAAAAATCTTTCGAAGAAAAAAGATGAATGCCGTACTCTTTTAGTGATTATAATAATATATATTTTTCGCTTTGTAACCGCTGAAGCGATTTTCGGTCGAGCTCCACCTCCAATAGGAGTTATCCTATTACTGATATGCCCTGATGACTTGAAGCATCAAAGTAGTCAGATACAAGGTATAATGTTCCAAATTGAACTATTAATTTGTTCACCCATTTTCAAGTAGTCGGAGACTGGTGTATATCTGACAATTGCCATATTGTAGAACATATCCTTGTCAAAAATATCAGTTGCTGGCTGGCTGATTAGTGGACCTTACTTAGTAAACTAATTTTTAACTAGTTCATTGGACAGCATCCCTATATACGTACTAACAGACCAATTGGAAAGTCCCCGGCCTGACAAATGGATGGTTCTACTATTAAATCCATATAGAGTTTTAGTTAGCCGTAACCTTCAAAAGACGTGTGTATAAATTTGACAGCTGTCGGATCATTATTTTGAGAATTGTAACATTTTGAGGGAATCAAGTTTTGTTATTGTGAAAAAAATGGATAAAAAGGAATTTCGCGTGTCGATAAAATATTGATTTTTGAAGGAAAAAAATACAGTTGAAACAAAAACTTGGCTTGATGATGAGTTTCCGGACACTGTCCCAGGAAAATCAACCATCAAACATTGGAATGCTAAGCTTAGACGTAGTGAAATGAGCAGCGAATACAATGAACGCAGTGGACGCACAAAAGAGGTTGTTACCGACGAAATCATCAAAAAATCCAAAATATGATTTTGAATGAATGCAAATTAAAATTGAATGAAATAATAGGCACTAAAAAGATATCAACTGAACGTGTACATCATATCATTCACGAATATTTGGGTATAAGACAGCTCTGTGCAAAGTGGGTGCCGCGCGAGCTCACTTTTGACCAAAAACAACGACGAGTTGATGATTCGGAGCAATGTTTGTGAAAATGGATGAAACATGGCTCCATCATTTCATTCCGAAGTCCAATCAACAGTCATCCGAGTAGACTCTCCACGATGAACCCGCTCCAAAGCATGGGAAAACGCAACGGCCAGCTCGCAAGGTTATAGCGTCTGTATTTTGAGATGCGAGTGGAATAATTTTCATTGGTTGCCTTGAAAAAGGAAGTACCATCAAAATCGATTTTTACATTGCAGTATTAAACCATTTAAAGAACGAAATCAACGAAAAACGGTATTTGGAGAAAAAAAAGCGCTGTTTCAACAAGACAAAGCACCGTGTCACAAGTCAGTGAAATCGATGGCAAAAATCCATGAATGGGGCTTCGTATTCTTCAGTTCTGGCCTCCAGCGACCATTTCCGTTCTCTTTCTGCACTCAGATCTCAAAAGAATACTCGCAGAGAAGAAACTTTCGTCCAATGAAGAGGTGATCGCCGAAACAGAGACCTATTTTGAAGCAAAGGATAAATCGTACTACAAAAATGGTATCGAAAAGTTTGAGGGTCGCTATAATCAGTGTCTCACCCTTGAAGGCAACTATGTTGAATAAAAAAATATATTTTGTCAAAAAAATGTGTTTTACTATGGTAGGCCGGGGACTTTTCACTTGACCCGTAATGTAACATACATATATGTATATCAAAATTAAGTAGAAGCATAAAAGTGTTCTTTAAACACCATTCCTCCCTCTGAATGTCAATTCACTTTTATCAATATAGGTCACGTCCATAACTAAATTTTTATTAATAATTAAAAAAAAAGTATGTCCGTTTCTCATGCCTACAACTTCGCATGCGTGCGTGAATGCCTATATGCGTGTGTGTGGTCCATGTGAGCATATTTTTTGCGCTTTATTGTTAACACTTAAATATGGCTGATATTATGGCAATAAACTGATGTTTGTTGCCATAATGGTGTAAAACTTAAAAAAAAAACCATATGACTCAAAGCCATAAAAAATGAATGTTACCAAGAAGGTGTATGACAAATTTCTGAAATATCCGCAAAAAAAAAAAATATTTGTGAAAAATAAAAATAAAACACTTAAATAATAACACACCTCACAAACGAAAAAAGAAATTGTTTGGTGCCAGATCTAGTTAGTGACTTTGTGTTAGGTATCCATTGGTAATCGTAAAATTATTTGTTTATTGTTTTTCCTTCGTACACTTTTCTGTCTACCCCCTCTGTTTTAAATGTGCGCTGTATTTAGTAATTTTTGGAGCACGGTTTCAAGTCTTATTGATATCATGTCTTAATCGCAAAGAAGTTGTCTCAAGGATTCACATATGTTTTGTTATATTTGTGGGGCACATGCAGTCCGAAATTTCAATAAACCTATAACAGATTTCATTCCTCAAATTGTTTGCAAAATGAACTATGAACACTTGAGACCACGGGTCCAGCGCATGAAGTTAGAGCTCTTATGAAATGAAGAGAAGAATACGATCACTGTTATTTCTGCTCTTTCCATTTGCGTGGTTTTCATTTCAAAAAGATTTATCCAGACTTACAATCGGCTAGAAGATCTTTACCACATTCAGTAGGAGTAACTGTTCCAACTATTTTTTCTACCCGTGAAAAAAAAAACCTATACCCAAAGATTTAGCAGCAAAGTGTATGCAACAAATACCCGTATTTTCTATTTCTGTGGGATAGTCGTGTCAAAGCATCAACAAGAAATGGGAAAGCATAATATTATAAACTCTTGATTATGAGCGATAAAATTATATACAGGTTAAACAGTATTAATAAAACAATTTGTAAAGGTGTAAGATACAAATAAGAAATTCTTCGTTATATGACGAAAATTTTTGTTATCCCTGGCATGGAAATTTATTTGGTATAAAGTCCCAAATTAAACAAAATATTAAAGCTTAACACCAAAACCAATGTTATTGCTTATTATAATTTTCGGTTATTGGTCAAATACTTGTGTATCTGCTAGATTAAAATAAAATAAATAATATAAAGTAAAGTAAAAAAATTTAATATGAAATAAAAATAAATAAAATAAAATAAACAAACTAAAGTCAAAACTAAGAAAACTAACTTAAAAAAAAAATTAAAAACTAAAATATTAATTAAAACAAAAAATTTATATATATACTAAAATAAAATTAGTCTGAGTTAAATTAAATTTTTTAAAACTATATAAAATAGAATTTAATTAAATCATATCAAATAAATTAAAATGTAATAACATAAAATAAATTAAATTAAATTTAAAAAATGAATAAATGAATGAGTAAATAAAGTAAAATTAAATAATTTAATATAATATAATATAATGTATTATAATAAAATTAAATTAAATAAATATATAATATATTGGATGAAATGAAAAAATAAAATAAAATTATTTAAAACAAATAAAATAAATTAAAAGAATAATTTAATATAAAATAAAATAACATAAATCTAAAAAAATTAGAATAGAATAAAAGAGAATGAAATAGAAATTAAAATAAATTTAAAAAATATATAATATAATATAATATAATGTAATAAAAAATTAAATTCAATAAAAGTAAAAAAAATATATAATATAATATAATAAACAAAATTAAATTAAATGAAAGTAAAATAAATAAAAATAAAGTAAAATAAAATAAACTAAATTAAATAAGCTTAACTCAAATGAAATAGAATTAAATAAAATTAGATTGCATTAGTTAAATTAAATGAAGCTAAAAGGAGAAATTATTAAACCAAATTAAATTAATTTTTTTGGTACGTGCCGCAAAAAACTTTTCTCTGAGGAGCCGTCGTCCATCCTGCGACCACTTCGCTTTACTTTAGGCTGGCGTTCCATATTTATCATCAAAAGACTTACATGTCATGCGTTCAGGTCACGATTGTTTAATCGAAGTACATTTTCTATGTAATTTTTCACGTTATACCAGTTTTCCTCGTTTTGAAGCATTACACTTATAATATTAATGTTGTCAGCATTACGGGGACCGACCAAAATCTGCAGTCTTTTTCTCGCTGCTGGCCAGCATGTGGATTAGAAAAACGTGTGTTCAGCGTCATTCTCGATCGCATAGTTTTATATACAAAACGGATCGTCCGCTTTTCCCATTTTATGCAGACACTTCTTAAAATATCCACGTTCGGATAACAACTGTGTAATTAAGCTAAATGGCGGCCGCGATAGCCGAGTGGTTAGCATTGCGTACTGACATTCGGAAGGCCTGGGTTCGAGCCCAGGTTCGAGCAACATCCAAAATGATAGAAAATTTTTTTCTAATTGCAGTCGCCCCTCGGCAGGGAATGTCAAGCCCTCCGAATGTATTTCTAACATGAGATAAAGCTCCTCATGAAAATCCATCTGCCGTTCGGAGGCATCTTAGAATAGAACTGTAGGTCCCTGCATTTGTTAGTAAAAACATCAAGACGCAAAACCACAAATAGGAGGAGGAGGAGCTCGGCCGAAAATCGCTTCGGCGGTTACAAAGCGCCAAATATATATATATATATATAATTAAGCTAAATGAAATTAAATTAAATTAAATAGAATAAAATAAAACAAAATAAAATAAAAAAGGTAAATATAAAATAACAAAATATAGAAGAAAAATATACTTACAGAAAATGCAGTATTTTTAAGAAACTGCCTACAAAGATATAAATAAATGCCTTTTTTAATTAACCATTTCATCAATTCTCAATCTGTAGAATACTCTGTAGAATACCCTAAATAAACGACACAGGATATCTCAAATATCGATTAATAAAAATAAATAAAATAATAATATTGATTAATAAAAATAAAGAAAATAACTAACATTAAAAAAATAAATTAAAAATTAAACAAAATAACGTAAAAATTAAGTAAAATAAAAAATATGTAGAAAAAAGTTAATTTATTATACAAAACAAAAAAATAATAATACTAAAAAAAAAATAAATAAAATAAGGAAAATAAACTAGAAATAAAAAATAGCAGAGAAAATTACAACAACAAAAATAGCATACAAAAAAAAATAAATTAAATTAATTTAAATTAAACTAAATAAAATGAAATAACAAAATATTAAATAATATTAATAAAATAAAAAGATGAAATGAAATAACTAAAATGAAAGGTAAAGTAAAATAAAAGCAAGATATTAAATGTATAGAAAATTTTAAACTAAGAAAAAATTACAAGAAATAAAAAAAATTAATTAAATTTAGAAAACTCAATAAAAAATAATTAACATAACATAATAAAATATTGTAACGATTTTCGTAATTTATCTCGAGGATTTCCCAGACCTTTCGACTCCGTTTAATGGATTGCTAAATAAAAGTCTTCCAAGTTCGGCTTCTTAACTGTCAGGAATTTACTCAACATTTATTTAGTCCGCAATAATTGCTGTCGCTCCTTTCATCTGTTCTTGATTTCCGTCACAATATAAAATATATATATAAAATAGCAAAATAAAATAAATTCAGATAAAAACTAATTTAATTAAACAATTAATATAAAATAAATTTAAAAAAATAAAATATATATTAAAAAAAATTAGATTTAAAAAAGTGAAATTAAATTAAAAAGTTAAATAAAATGAAAAATATAGAATAAATTACAATAAAATAGAATAAATAAAAAACAGAAATAAAGTAAAATATTAATATAATAAAATACCTGATCTATATAAAACTCTCCTGTTATAGTTTCTGTCCTCGAACTCCTCCAAAACTGCTGGGTAGATCTTAACGAAATTTCGAATTTTTTTATTTGTGTTATTTTTGCGAATAGGTTTTATCTATTTTTCATTGCGGGAAGTGGACCAAGGACTGACCTATTCGAGAGAATCGTATTTATATTCGATTTTCTTGAAATTTGGTACATGGTAGCCTTTTGCTTAGATTAGTAGAAACACTATTTTTTCTCCGCGAAGTGGACCATGGAACGAATTATTCGAAAAAATTGTATTTAGTTATTTCCATTTGAGTTTCTTTTTGCAGGAAGTGGAATTTATATATATTTATGGTTCGATTTGGTTGAATTTTCTCACCGCAAATTTACCTGAGACCGAGAAACGGATCACCGAAAGATTGATAAAAATTAATATGACTTTGATTGTGCGTAGGGATGTTCGCTGAGCAATGTTATTATTCTGTAGCTTCGGTTTACAAGATATTCTTATACGTTAAACTTTATTGTGAATGAGCATGGATCTGAGCGGTTCGTTTGGCGTCATATTAACATTTTTGTGAAAGACTTTGAGTAACGGATAAGCTTGATCAAACATTTAATAAAAACTTAATAGTTTGCATTAGATGATGCTTAATTAGGGCATTTTAAAATTCCTTGCAATACAAATTAGAATAAAAATTGGACAAAATGTAGAAACACAGAACCAATGGGGGCCAGGTCTGCTAGTAGTAATTTAAAATAAAATAATTTAATATAAAAAAATTAAATTATATTAATTCTCACATAAAATAAAATAAAATAAAGCAGAATGAAATAAAACAAAATAAAATAAAATATAAGATAATAAAAAATAAGTGAAAATTATTCTTACTGAAAGTGTACAATATATTTAAGAAACTATCTAACAATCAATTAATCAATTTTCGGAATACTCTAAATAAATTCAATAGTATGTCTCATCGCAACAGAAGTTACAATAATGAAGGATGTTTTCACAAATTTATTTCCAACTATTTTTTATTAGTTACAAATTTACCCTTCCTATCTTCGGTTGTTTTTTTTTGGGATTTTTTCTATAAAGCTGTAATAAATTAGCAAACTTTTAAGCCTTGTCAAATTTCTATCAAGATGAGCAATATATTATTATGTTCAGTATTCAATAATGCGGACTCATTGTCTATCTTTTAGGATAAGCTAACACTGAAACTTTCATTAGTCATATGCATACATATATTACAGGGGATTCTTGGAACATTACTATCCTCTATCCCCATAAGAAGAAATATAATTTATGTTGTCATTCGGGAAAATGTTGAAGGCCAAGGACTGAATCCCAAAGGAAATGGAAGAGGTATAAAAAATTGAAGGAAAGTGAATAGGCAAAAAATTAAATATTCAGAAAAAGGAATAACAAAAAGCGAAAACCTTTAAAATTTCTTAATATATTTCTTGGAAGTTAAAATTATACAATTACAATTACAACTATACCAAAAAAGGCAATTTCCGTGAAATATGTCTCTTAGAAACGGTATCTTTTAACATATATTTGTTATAATTAATGAATTAACCTAAATAAGAATAAATTTGTTATAGCAAATTTAATTTGAGCGCCAGTAAATTAATGCCAAAGTATCGCAGCGTTGGATTTTCAACTAAGTTATTTAAATATTTATAAATTTATTTCCACAACTTTAAAATTTTTGTGTTCTGTTTTTGAATGCAAAGTTTCGCACACCACTAAGGAAAAATTGTCATTAAATTGTCAACACAAACTGACAAGCAAAATAGTAAGTCCAAAAATGTAACCCACTAGCAATCAAGTGCTTTGCAGTGTTTTGCGCATGTATACTTGTACGTATATATAGAACACATGCCTATGAGTGTACTTATAAATGTCAAAAATATCAATAATGTAAACTTGCATAAGTTTTAAATAGATTTTTGCACCTTTTCCAAAACTTGATATATGTGTATGCATATATGTATGTTTATGTCTTCCTTAACTCGCTCACACATTCTGAGTCAGCAAAACCTCCAAAGTATCACTAAAATAAAATAAATAAAAAATATATAAAATTTTTGTTGACAGTTTTTTAATCTAGATATTTGCCAGTGACGGTAAATTTTGCTAGAAAAATAAACCAATTTTTCTAATTGTATTAACTTAACATGACTTCACGGAGTCGCGCCAAGAAAATATTTGCAATTTATGTATGCCGTTTGACATTTCTGAACTACACGCACACGATCGATGGAAAAATTAACAAAAATAAAAATTCTTATATTTATTTCGGATATTTCTAATTTGTTAATTCTGCGTTAAGTGTTGGATAAATACTAAAAAATGGAAAATTTTGTAAATTTTTTTTCTTATTTGATGGATTTTAAAAGTATTTTTTTCTGAATTAGCAAACAATATTTTTTATTTAGCTTAACACGCTTTTCGTTTTTGAACAGTTTTTAAAAAAAAATTTTTTTTTTGCATTTTTCGTGTACATACATGTCTTTTTTCACATGTGCACGAAATAAAACGAACACACTTGTATGTAGCTTGTTATAAATGCATGCGAATTAGTTTTCCAAATCACATTTAAATGCAAATTAATATGTCACTTATTAACACAGTTTATATCAATCATTGGCTAAAATCGTTACCTTTTCTTGTTGAAGGTGTTTGGACTGTTGCAGATAGTATTTATATGTACATACAAACCAACGTATCTTACATTTTTATAAACCGCACATTTTTGCATAGAATTTCCAAGTAATGCGAGAACGTAATAACTCAACATGTCAAAATATGACTTAAACAAATTCTCTTTTTGAACCTCAATTAATTTGGTTTATTGCAATCCACCAAAAACGGTATAAATATTTTAGGAAATAAATTTTTGCTATTAATCCTCCGTAAAAGCTATTTTAAATACACAGACAAAGGAGATTACGAAACATTAGAATACTTTGCAACTACCTTTTTGCAGGTTTTGAATATAGTTTAGATTTCATAGCAGGTGGTGCTATGTGCGTCTAGCCATATAGGTGGGTGTTTGATAAATCACTGACTTTTTGAATTTTCCGCGCTGTTACTGTAAATACAACACTGCTCCGGTCAACTGTTGCCGACTAGTAGACTGCTGTAAAATTTTTAGGCAATCAGAGAAATTTTGTTTGCGATTGACAGCCATTGAGAGCAGATGACCTCGCGAATTTCAACAGAAATGGATAAAAGAGAATTCCGTGCGATGATCAAGCATTATATAGCTATCACTGAAACCAAACCAGACTTTATGAGGACTCTGCACCATCAATGTTAATGGTTAACTCAGTTCCGTTGTGGTCGTAGCAGCACAATTGACGCCATACGTTCAAGTCGCCAAAAAGTGGTCGCTGCTAGAAATCGTCGCTAATATCATTGTAAAGATATTGGACGATCGGAGAACAAAAGAGCGTGAGGTGGCTAAGCCTGTAGGCATCTCAGCTAAGCTGGTAAATCATATTTTACATGAATACTTGGATATGAAAAAGCTATCCGCGTGATGGTTACTGCGATTGCTCATACAAGACGATAAGCCCAAAAGTGTAACTACTTCAAAGGAGTTGTTCGTCGATGTTCAAAGGCAATTCAAACGAATTTTTGCGCTGCTTCGTTACCGTAGATAAAAGAGGAATCCACCACACCATACCAGAGACCAAAGAGCAATCAAAACAACGGGTTTCTCCTGGCGAATGTGCACCATAGAAAGCCAAGGTGGGTATGTTGGCCAACAAGGTAATTTACAATGATTACCTTGGGAAGCATAAAAGGATCACCGGCGAATAATATTCAGAGCTTTTTTTGTTAGATTCGATATTGATTTGAAACAGAAACGATCGCATTTCCCAAAAAAAAAGTTGTTGTTGGATCAGGACAATACACTACACACGTGTGCCTATCATATCCTATGTCACTATGGCAAAAATTCATAAATTGGGCCACGAACTGCTACCCCATCCATCATATTCTCCAGGCTTAGCCCTCTGTGGTTATTTCTTGTTTGCAAACCTGAACAAATATCTGGACCGTAAGAGGTTCGGTTCGAATGAAGAGGTCATCACAGAAACAAGCGCCTATTTTGCGGGCCTTGAAAAAAACCTATCATTTGGAAGGAACACAAAACTTGGAAAAACGCTGAACTAAATGTACATTTCTCATTCAATTCTACAAGTTTTAACGGGCTTTTAAAACCCCCACTTGATAACTCATTCCATTCTGGTTCTTTATAAAATTGTATATCTTAAAATCAAACACTGGCTCAAGTTCTTAAATAAGATTTAACCTCAAAAATAAGCATATATATGAAATAAGTAACGGTAAAACACTTAACCAATTCCCAAATTGACTTTGTCATGTGCAAAAAGTAATTCATAAATCAAGATTAACAGATATTTTTTGGGATCAAGCGTTGAAAACATTAAATTAGAAATTAATTAAGTCACAATTACAGCTGAAAAAAATGTATCTGTATGCAATATCAGAACGAATAACTTAAACGAACAAGTACATAATAGGCAGTTTAGTGGCAAAGAGAGAATTCAAAAAATACTAAAATTGTCATGAATGCATTTGAAAAGAAAAAAACTTTAGATTGCAGTGTGCATGGATTGTTGCAATAAATGCATTAATATGCAAGCAGAGCAAGGCAAATGGTCATTGCTATAAAATAACGGTGGAAAAAATAAGAAAAAAACAACAACAGTATTTTTATTTTAGTCCACAAGGTGGTAACAAAGCGAATTTATCATTTTTGCTTAGCCGCAATTGTCAATTTTCCTGTGTTTGATTCTTTCTGTACAGGTCAAAATCTTTTCATGCTTCTTTGTAACCAGATAGCGTATATGCTTCCTCTCATTACTCCTCACATTCTTTCTGTCATCCCATCCATTATCCAGACCGGTCACCCAAAGTATTAGAACCACTTTCAATCTATTTTGCTAATTTTGAGGGTATACAGTGTAAAAATACTAGAACCTTAATGAAAAAATCCTCAAAGGAAGTTCGGTTCCCCAATAGGACATAGTCTTAATATTGCTTTGTAATAAGATTACCAAATAAACTTCGCGCGAAAAAATCCTTCAATTATCCAGTATTCAACCATCGAACCATTTCAATGGCTCTCCAATCCAATTTCCCTTGGATATAAGTTTCAGTCTAAGAAACATTTTTTTTAGTTACCATAGAAACCTTGGCCCGATGTCCCGCTGTATGTACCCTACTTCATAGCCGCTGCTCTCAGCATTCGTATTTTATAAAATAAAAAATTATAGAAATTTTCTTCTCAATCACCCTGTACTTGCGTATATTGGTAAATTCGCCACAACCACAGCAGCCTAGTAATCAATTATCATAAATTTCAAGTTAACCAATGACTTGCAGCCGTCTTCGAGGCCTTGTATGCTTATATACGTCTTAACATATATCGGCCAACTGTCTCATACCACTAGCTCGCTCACGATGGATAGACGGAAATACTGACATTTCAAACAGTCAGTAAAATAAAATTTAAAAAAATTTAAAACTAACAATTGCAATATTTGTACGTATGTATGAATACAACATTGTTGCTACACTACCTTCGGCCAAGCTACTCGTAGTACTTCATTGCCTAGCGGCCGCTGTGGCGCAGGTAATCAACAAGCAATTAAGCGCGCCTGAGCCGTTGACTTAAAGTTGACATTTGAAATGTCAAATTGATGAATACAAATGTATTTTGGAATAGAGCTAATAAAGGAAACAAAACCGGATTAAATAGAATTAACAAAAACAAATAAATGATTTAAAATGAAGTAGAATAAACTAAGAAAAATAAAATGAAAAATTACAAATTATAAATATCTTAATTTCAAATATCTTCATTTTAATTAATATAAAAAAATTTAGTAAATAAAATAAAATATAATAACCTGTTGCAATACCCAAACTATTTGAATCACATATAACTGACCATTTGACTCATTCAATCTCGTCATTTATATCATATTCTCAACATGGATTTGTTAAAGGAAAATCTACAGACACCAATTTACTTGAGTTCACTTCTCATATCATCAATGCGTTTATAAAGAACAGCAGCGTTGACGTTATATATATCGACTTCAGCAAAACTTTTGATAAAGTATGTCACTCGCTGCTAATCAAGAAACTTGACTTACTGGGTATCCAAGCAAAATTTTTACAATGGATCTCCTCATATCTGTATGATCGAACTCAAAGAGTAATGTTTAAGAGCTCCATTTCAGATACCGTAAATGTTTATTCAGGTGTACGTAAGGGTAGTCATCTAGGCCCGATTCTGTTTTCACTATTTATAAACGATATATCTTCTCAGATAAAATTTTCAAAACTTTTAATGTATGCGGATAATGTAAAACTTTATAAATCTTAAACTTCGGCAAATGAAGGTATCTTACTACAAACAGTATGGTTGAATGGTGTAAAATAAATCGAATACCCCTAAGTCTTAATAAATGTAAAGTTATGTGTTTCCCCGTAGAGACATACAGACAACTACTTAAACTATATATAATTACAATTTGAAACTGGTTCACAGTTTTATTGACCTGAGCATCACTATGGACCCTAAATTGAACTTCACACATCACATTGGTGTGATAATCAACAAAGTCAAAGGCATCTTGGTTTTTGTCAAACGGTGGTCAAAATCGTGTAATGATCCTTATGTTACTAAAGCTTTGTAAAGGGTGTTTTTTATAGAGGTATAGAACTTTAAGTTGGCATTACTTTTCAAGAGGGTGACCGATTTAACAGCTGTAAAGTGATTTATTCTCAGTTTGGTTTGAATTGCCATGAGTAGACTCACGTAAGGCGTAGATTCGTCGAATGGGCCCAAAATGAGATTACCGTTGTTCCCGATTTTCATAAGCGAATTTTGTTTAGCGATGAAGCGCACTTCTGGTTGAATGGCTACGTCAACAAATAAAACTGCCGCATTTGGAGTGAAGGTAATCCTCAAGTGTATGTTGAAACACCGTTACATCCAGAAAAACTGACTGCTTGGTGCGAATTGGTGAATTTGAATTTGGTGAATTGAATAACCATGATGTCCAGGAGATGTGGTTTCAACAAGACGGCGCAACATGTCACACAGCTCATGCCACAATATATTTATTGAAAGACACGTTTGGTGACCGCCTAATTTCACGTTTTGGACCTGTGAATTGGCCTCCAAGATCTTGTGATTTAACACCGTTAGACTACTTTCTGTGGGGCTATATAAAGTCATTGGTCTATGCGGATAAGCCACAAACGCTTGACCATTTGGAAGACAACATTCGCCGTGTTATTGCCGATATACGGCCACAAATGTTGGAAAAAGTCATCGAAAATTGGACGTCCAGATTGGACTACATCCGCGCCAGCCGTGGCGGTCATATGCCAGAAATCATGTTTAAAATGTAATGCCACAAGATTATCTTTCGGATAAACAAAATTCATGTCAATCGAATAATCCATCGTTGTTTTATTGCAACTTAAAGTTCTATACCTCTATAAAAAACACCCTTTATATATCATTAGTAAGACCTATTCTAGAAAACGGCTCGGTAATTTGGAACCCGAGGTATCAAATCTACTCTGACAGGATAGAGTATATTCAAAAACAATTCCTCCTATTTGCCTTAAAAATTTGCGTTGGGACTCTCAGTACAATCTTCCTACTTATACTAGTCGTCCGAAACTTATCAATCTCCCTACTCTCGGAAGTCGTCGGGAAATGCTTGGTGTAATTTTCATGGTTAAAATAAAAACAGGCTCACTTTCCAGCCCCTTATTCTCTCTGAAATCAAATTTAATGTTCCACATTTGACATTATCTGACTCGCTTTTTCATATTAAGAAAACTATTTTGTCGACTCTCAACTAATCGTTACATAACATTTTATATTTGAAATAAATCTTAAAACTCAGCTGATGAATTTTGCTCTGTAGCTGAACTCTTTTAGTTCTCGACACTAAACAAACCTCTCCTCATCCTGACTCGGCATTGGTCAAAATTAAACAAGTTTCGTACGTCATGCGGACAGCGCCCCTCGTGCGGATGAGCGGGAGGTGGGTAAACCGTTGGGATGAATAATAATAAATTAATATAAAAATGTATATATATATTCAAGTAAGTGACTAGGTAAAAAAAATTAAGTGAAATAAAATACAATAGAATAAAATAAACTAAAATAATAAAATGCAATGAAATTAAAATAAATAAAAATAAAAAAATTTAAATTAAATTGTATAATAACTAAACTTAAAATTTAAAAAATAAAATAGATTAACAGTAAATGAAGGGAAATAAAAAAAATAAAAATAAAAATTATGAATTAAATTAAACAAAACTAAATAAATAAAATTACTATAAAATAAAATAATAGAACATAAACTAACAAAAATTTAATGAAATAAAATAAAATAATGAAATAAATTAAATTTTATCAATTTAGACTCAAGAGAATAAAAAATAAAGTAAATTAAATTATGTTATACTAAATTACCACGTAAAAATAATATTAAAAAAATGTAAAATGAATTAAATTATATTAATAGTAAATAAAATAAAATAAAATATAACTAAATAAATTAGGATTGAACGAAATAAAAAAGTTAATAAACCAAATAAAAGAAAAGAAAAAGCAATTAAAATAATAGAAAATTTAACAAAAGAAAAAATATAATATAAAAACGAAACAAAATAAAATAAATAAAACAAAACAAAAGAAAAAATAAATTAAATTACATTAAATTAAATTATGTTATATTAAATTTAAAAAAATAAAGTAAAATAAATTAAATTTAATTAATGGTAAATAAAATAAAATAAATATAATTTAATAAACTAAGATGGAATGAAACGAAAAAAATAAATTAATTAATTGTAATTAAAGAAACAAGAAAAATAAATAAGATAATTTTAAGAAAAACATAAAATAAAAGTGAAACAAAATAGCATGAAATAAAATAATATAAAATGGAGGAAAACTAAATTAGTAAAAATTATAGAATGAGATGAAATAAAAAAATATATTTATTTAAACTACTAAATTGGTAAATTAAATTTTGAAAAATCTTTTGAAAATTTCAATTACTTTTTTTAATGAAAATTACTGAAAGCATAAATCATACACAGCATCTCAAAGTTACTTGTCATAGTTGACGGCTGTTAGAGAAGATTAATAGAGCAAAGAGCAAATTTATATATACATTTATATACATACATATATATGGGTGGAAATCAGTACTTTACAGTTATAAGTTGTTATTAAGGGCAGGCATAGCATATTTACGATTACTTGCTTAGAAGAAATGGTGAATGAAAGTTTCATTATGTAGATATACGAGTAGATATGTATATATGTACATATAATAAATTTGCATAAATCATTATTTTCTTTAACAGCCTGATTTACCTTCCTCGTCTATGACCAACCGTCAACCCAATGTGTATATTACACACCTACATACTCCTTCTATGCAGACATGCCGCCCACTGTTGACCCATTTATCTTGGCCAATGCGTCGCCTAATTTGCATTTTTATATGTCTTCATCGGACGAGAGTAAATGAAAAAAGTGCAGAAAAGAGATTGAAAAAATTAAAAAAAGAAAAAGAATTCGAACAAACGATGCAAGTTGCAGATAAAAAAGTACATGCCACATGCAACATACTAACACTACAAACATACAAGCATTTACATATATTTTTCTTAGTTGTAACTACATGTAAATCATATTTATGCTTCTATTTACATTGTTTGGAGTAGTAAAAAGAAAGAAAGAAAGAAATCCATTCGAGATTAGAATGCAGAAAAAGACGGACCACCATGAAAAGTAGGTAAACGCAAGTTGATTAGAGAGTTTCGTACGAATACATAGTACATAATTGCATGCCTGAATTTAATATAAAGCAGGATGCACGTGGTCACGGCATATACAAGTAAATAAATGGAATACGCGCATGGCGCGCCACTTCTTACGCAATTTTCTTATGCTCTCTGTCACACACAAGAATTTGCATACAATGCCATTAACCTGTTTTTGTTACTGTAAAGATATTGTAAGACAAGCATAAATTGATTTTTTATCAACGGCTCTATGTCAGTGTAGCAATTTCTGCCCTCAGGCTACATTAGATGGGTGGAGAAGAAAATTTACTCTCGAATACTTTGCAAGAATATAAAAAAGAAAATATATTTTTATATAATTTTTTCTTTACTTAGCAACGCTTTTTTTTTGGAATCATTTTAATCTCAGCAACATTTTATGTTTTGCTACATTTCATGTTTCTGTTGAGTAACTTTTCATGTTCAACAATATTTTAGGTTCAGCAACATTTTTTAGACAACAATATTTAATAGGAAGGAGATAATTTTCTCTCATTTACTCTATTGTATTACAAAACCGATCCTCCTCATGTGTAGAAGTCTGTTGTAATGTTTTTGACTTTCATTCGCCTGGAAGTGGCCAGAAACGGTTGTTCCAGAAGCTCACTACTATCGGTCTTAAACAAAACATCCTACGCGTAGCCAACAAACATCAATTTGAAGATGGGTAAAAGAGTAAAGGCTAAATTCTCGAGGTTTTACGGATGGTTTTGAAGCCTACACATAAAAAATCTGTTCCAATAGATAAATTTAACAACAAGACTCGGAGCGCAAATTTAGTGTAAGAATTGTGGTTGGAGAGGGACTTCGTTGCCAAATCCTGGCATTCACCCCGTGAGATGAACGTCTAGCCACAATTCTCATCAAAGCAAAATTCTTCAACATATCGCTGATTTTAGTCCACGTCCTAACGGAAGGGAAAGACGATCTGAATAAAGATGTTTTTTATGAGAGCTTATAATGCACCTATGAGCACTATCCCGGCACAATGTAAAAATTATGATTGAAGATTCCAGCCAAAGGAAGTATTTTAAGCTACATAGATGTCACCGGACGGAAAATTTCGAAATCGATCATATTTTAAAATATGAAAGACAAGTCTCCGCCTTTCTAAATCTGGTTCGAAGTCGAAAAGCTGCTATCACAGCAGACAGCCAGGCACGACTTTCATTACTGCTTTTTGAGAGTACTAGATAAAAGAGTACTGTGAATGAGAACTCTTATTGGCACAAAAAAAATCCTTACTTCACCATATTTTTCTCAGTGCACAACCAGTAGCTCTGCGTAAGCTTACCCCAAACCAATGATTTCGATTTGACAACATCACCTGCACAAACTTCATTTAAAACACCGCTCGAGTCATTAAGCGTATTGTAAAAGTATGGTATTTACAAGGCCGAGCTGACCGCACGTTATGAAGCGGCGACTGCAATTTCTTCTCCTTGTCACGGCATAAGCATCAGCCAAATAGATAACCAACTAACTACCAGTAGCCGAACTTATTGATCACTTTCATATTAAAAGAAGAAATACTACCGAGAAGCCGGTTGCCACCCCGACGATAGTCAGTGTTAGGCCAGATGCTATTGAAAAAAAAATCGACAATAAGGCAAGAGCCAGTCAGGCAGTTAGATAGTTAGCTCACCATCCCGCAATGTTATGCTTCAGCGCGTCAACTAAAATCTAGACGACTTGCTTATACAGCTGTTGTGGTGCGTTTGCGTTTTAATGAAGTGTGTTTTGGAGGCGCGCCCACCAACAATCTGCCACCAACCATGCGTCCAAATAGCTCACCGCCACTTTGTTGCTTCAGTGCCTTTGATTTACTACAACGCGCTGGTATTAGACGACTTTTTTCTGCTTGCTGTCTTTATTTATATGCGTTTTGATCAAATTGTACAACGTGGATCATAATACTTTCTTTATAGACATCAAAGAAATGAAGGTGGCTTCTAGATATTTATGGGCGAACTCTCACAAATGTGAATAAGGGAGAACAAAGTGGTCTTTTTAATTTAAATGACGCTTATTTCTTAAAAATTCACCACATTCTCAAAAATAGCTGTTGGCTTCTTAATATCTACAGTCGTCTGGGAGTTAGTTTTTTTTACATGAATAATTTTTTTGACTCACCATACTAGAGTTTATGCCTCAAAAGCTTAAACCTTTTCCTCATATGTTTTAAATAAATGAATACATAACCGATGGGCACCTTGTACATTCATGATTTGAAGCCAAGTTGACTATTTTTAGACCGAAGGTATGATCCTATTGTGGGTTCTATATTTATGTGTCTCTTGTATCGTACATTGATTCAGATTCGCCTGTCCTTTAAACCGGCTCCATTTTTCAGCGACTATTAAGCATATAAAAAGAATAATTTCAGTCGAGATCCAAAATCTAAATCCACGAAAGAACAGTCACATAATCTGTGCCAATTATGGCATATTAAGTTTCTGCTTCAGATCTGATAAAACCGCTATCAATCGACCAGGTCTTTTTATAAAAAAAATTTTATATTAAATTTTTAAATGTATAACAGAGGCCGATTCAGCTGGGGAAATGTGGTACTTTTCCGCCTATCCCAAAGATTTCGAACAAAGATCGTCGTCATATAATGTGTTGAAAAAGATTTTACAGAACGTATGAGATTTTGACCCCTTTTCATTAAATGACCGGGTGTATAGTGGTGTAAGATTATTTTTCAATTAATTGCTACTCCACTTTTATATCTGAAATCTCTACGTACGAGGTGTGTTCAAAGGAAAATGTGAATCTTGAATTTTATTTAAAGTACTTAAGTATTCATCAAATTCTATTTTATCCGCTTCAAAATAATACCCTCGGTTATAATATACTTGTGCCAACGTTTTTTCCATTCCTCGAAGCACTTCTGAAATGTGCTTTTCGGTATGGCCATCAGCTCTTTCTTCAATTCTGACTTGATCATATCAATTTTGGCAAAAAGCTTTCCTTTCATTGGTTTAGTTTTGAGAATACGCAAAAAGTCGAAGGGAGCCAAATCTGGTGAATACGGTGGTTGAGGCATGATTACGGTTTTGTTGTTGGCCAAAAAATCTCGAATAAGCATTGATGTGTGAGCTGGTGCATTATCGTGATGCAGATTTTGTTTTTCCACAATTCCGATCGTTTCAGCCGTATTACTTCACGCAAACGTTGCATAACTTCCTTGCAGTATTCCTTATTAACTGTACGACCTTGTGGCAGGAATTCATGATGCACCACACCATTGTAATCAAAGAAAATAGTAAACAAAACCGTCACCTTTTCCTTTGAACATACCTCGTAAATAGGCAGTTGAAGAACGGAGTATTAACGTGTAATAATCCTTAAGATACTAATATTACATGAATGGTGAACGGGAGGAGGAGTGCTTAATATAGGGAGGTTCCGGAAAGTAAATCAGGATGCGACCTATTCAAAAAATTAGTATTCTTTTACGATTTACTTGAAATTTAGTGCAGTGGAAGTGGACCAGGGACTGACCTATTCGAAAAAAATCTCGTTTTGGTCTAATTTTCCTGAACTTTGGTACTTACGTAGCTCTTTGTTAAGTTAACATGAACCTTGATTGGAAGGTATTTCAGAGTGAAATTTAATAATACTTAAGAGTACTTAAAATTAAAGAATTGTTTAATATTACCTTTTAGTACTTTTTCATTAGAAATTTCATATTATTAAAAAACTTAAATTGTATTACTCTCAAAATACGGTACTTAAGAAGATTTCTCTTACTTTGCGTTCTTTTTAGTAGGAATTACGGTGTTTTATATTAATATTATAAATATTGAATGAAGAGCCATTTGGTTATAATATTTTGTCCAATACTTAAGTGTATTTAAGAATGCCTTAATTGCTGTCGAAATTTGGACAAATGACTATGTTATTAATTTAATTTATTATATTCTTTTTCACGCACGTCTAAAGTAGTATAAAAAATTTAAACCTTTCCTTTCAAATAAAAAGTGTTTCCAATTTCAATCGAAGGCGACCTCTAGTATAATTAAATATTGAAGTAGGTGGCAGCCTAATTATATATATTTTCCAGTTAATTGCATTTAAATTTTAAAATATATAGTAACTTACCTTATGTTATTTTTTTGCGTGCAATACAATAAATTTGATATAACTCATGTTTAAATGTTCGATATGCCAGAAGACAGCACTTCTTGCTGGTCACCCTATTTAAAAATATTATCTCTTTTAAGGCGGCCGCGATAGCCGAGTGGTTAGCATTGCGTACTGACATTCGGAAGACCTAGGTTCGAGCCCAGGTTCGAGCAACATCCAAAATGATAGAAAAAAAATTTTCCAATTGCGGTCGCCCCTCGGCAGGGACTGTCAAGCCCTCCGACTGTATTTCTGGCATGAAATAAAGCTCCTCATAAAAATCCATCAGCCGTTCGGATGCGGCTTAGAATAAACTGTAGGTCCCTCCATTTGTAGGTTGTTAAAAACATCAAGACGCAAAACCACAAATTGGAGGAGGAGCTCGGCCGAAAATCGCTTCAGCGGTTACAAAGCGCCAATTATATATATATATATCTTTTAAGTCTTCTTTTCTTCACATTGATATCCATATTTTAATACTTTATTTATCTATTGATAAAAGAAGTTATGTGTCCTCCGTCTCTTTCATTAAAAATGTTTTTGTTCGTTAGATTTAATTTTTTTTTTACAAGTTGTTACCAAACAGAAATATTTCAATTATCTTAAACTTTTTTTGCAGTCATACAGTTATTTATGTGTCCTTTTCATATATACGGTGACATTAATATTTTCAGTACGAATACAAATACTTCTTCTTTGGTGTAAGAACAACAGCGCGCCACTCGTTCCTTCTCTTTTCTGTTTGGCGCCAGTTGGAAATACCAAGTGAGACCAGGTCGCTCCCCACCTGATCCTTCCACCGGAGTGGGGATCTTCCTCTTTCTCTGCTTCCGCCAGCGGGTACCACATCGAATACTTTCAAAGCTGGAGCGCTGTTATCCATTCGGACGATATGGCCTAGCCAGCGTAACCGCTGCCTCTTTATTCTGATAACTCTGTTTTTCAAAGCTCTAAATAAAAAAATTTAGAACATGTGATGAGGATAGTTGAAGGAGAATATACAAGTATGTACATAAAAATGAAATGTACATAAGTCTGCAAACATGATTTTAATATGCGGAAGTTAATGAAATAATTAATATAGCTCTATAAAAAGAATACAAAGTTTTGTACCAGCAAATTTTTCGATTCGAAAATGTTTTAAATAGTGTAATAGCGAATAATGAGTTTAACCATTTATTTCTAGAAATTATTCAAATAAAAAACACAAACTTTTTTTATGTTTGTGGTTTTTTATAAACAAAATTTGAGTGGTTTATACTTAAAAAGGATTGTGAATAGGTGAACATTTATTAAAAGAATTAATGCTAATTATACAAAAAAACCGACCTCTTTCCCATTACTAACTATCCAAATGCTATAAGGAGCTATACTACAAACCAAACAAGCAACAACAAAAAAACTAACCTCAAACTACTCATTTGCAATTACAAAGTTTCTCTAACAGACACGCCCCTGTCGCCACTTTTCATTCGATTTATTGGTCTATGACGCCTATATAAAGACATATGTATGTACATATTATTTATGTCGCATACTTACAATTATAAGAAAATCCATTTGTATATACTTCACTTGCAACAATAGCAACTATATACACACACATCCATAGTCATATGTACGAATATACCTAATAAAGCAATAACCGACCATAGAAGCTAAAAATCTGGAAGTAACAAAATAATAACTCAATTACATTATGCAATTTTCAAAAGCAATCAAGCCGTGTATCTTAATTAAAATATAAAATTGAAATGCCATCGAAGACTGCCAATTTGACTAAGAGATTGACAGTCAAACAGCCAATCAGCCAGCCAGCGGTGAGTTAATAAGCGAGTAAGCGCCACTAAAAGATTATAAAAAATTACAAGCAAAAAAAAATTAAAAATAGAATGAATAATGTATGAGTGTATGTATGACTCCAATTTATGTAGGTGATTGCGTACCAAATCGTAAGAAGGTACATCTACGATTCGAAGCAAAAATAAACTGAGCACAGACTTGAATTATATTATGTATTTACAGTTAAAGAGAATAACTTATCATAGCCAAATTTTTAGAATACTTCAAAAATCAACTTACACGAACTTCTGTTCCTCTTGACTGGTGCGCTGAACGCCTAAGTAATTTTTTGGGCATCATACACCACCACTAACAACTACTACGCCTACATTTCGAGTCGATTCGGTAATTGTAGATAAAATCTCTAACGGCGGAACCCACAGTCAATTTGATTGAACAAGTAATCAATTTTCCGCTCTTCTGTTTAATACAGAAAAAAAATTAACGTGATTTTTTCGATGTAACTAGCTGAAATTTAGTGGCAAAGTCGCTTTATAATTACAATTTAAAACAAAAAAGAACGGCTGATTCCGGCCATCCGAAGTCTTTATATCTTTCATGAACAAATCATATTTATATAAAATATAAACTTGAATTTACATCTCTAAGATACTAAATATCACTCTCCTAGATGCGTTTAATGTAAATTTTGGACCTAAGACCTCACATCTGAACAATTCGGCTGTTTGCTACTATATCATATAGAAGACCGATTTCGACTATTTCACCGCCAATATGCAGTTCACAATACGTGTTGATAATACCAAATTTCACTCTCCTAGATGCTTTTATTGCGGATTTTTGACCTAAGACCTCACACCTGAACAATTCGGCTGTTTGGGGGCTATATTTAAATCATTATGTATGTTTAGTATACCAAATTTCAGTTTCTAAGGAACCTTTTTTACAGATTTATGACCCAAAACGTCAAATCTGAAAAATCGGTCGATTCCGACAAATGATCGTTTAGACGTATAGATGCACCTTCTTACCAAGTTTGTTTGATATATCTCAAAAATTGAGGGACTAATTTGTGTTCAAACATACAGACGAACAGACGGACAGACGGCCATGGCTAAATCGATTCAGCTCGTGATTCTGATATGATTGGTATAAATTTCGGTGGGTCTATCTCTACTGCTTATGGTTCTTACATACTTCGGACCATAGTTAATATACAATTTCATATATATGAAAGGTATAAAAAGATCTTACACACTTTTCGAAGAAATTTTTATTTAAGAGAGTCGCTTTCAAAAATAATAATTGGAATCTCTGTGTTTCCGAATTGCCACCCAGGCGGAAGTATCTGGAAAATAGTGTAGGCTTCATCACGGATCGGTCTGTCCTGTGTAGAAGTTTGTGAGAAAGTTTCTTACTCCTTATTTAGACGAGTTTTAAATTTATTGAGCAGAAGTGGTTGTGAGCAAAAGCAAACAAAAAATCGATTAGTTAGGTTTTACTTTGGTTCTTAATGAACTTATGATGCCAGATAAATATTGGCGATTTCTCTCTCTATCAGTCATTTTAAAAAACGATCTCTGCAAAATTCAAAATCCTTTTGTTACTTTGCTGAATACTGTGCACAGATAAGTGTCTTTGCAAAGCTGAAAATCTCGCCTTACAAATCGTCATTTTTTAATATCCCGAGCGCGAATGCGAATGTGGCCCCAATTGTGGCGAGAAGATTCCTGTGTATTCTAACAGATGAATTGAAAAGTTCCCGGCCTAACACGTTTCTTCGCTAAAATTCATTTTTTATTCAACATCCCTTCAAGGGTGATACACAGATTATAGCGACCCTTCAACTTTTCGATACCATTTTTGTAGTACGATTTGTCCATTGCAAAAAAATAGACCTTAATTTCGGCGATAACCTCTTCATTCGACGAAATGCTCATTAATGAATGCCTAATCTCTCTTTCTGTAGCGCTGAGTTACTCTTGGATAAAGTTGATTTTGGTGGCTAGTTACAGCGGAACTGCAGGTAACTACAGAGCTAATGAGTTTGCGAGAACAGACAGCCGCGGAGGAGATGATTGGAAATATCTATTCTTCTCCACAGCTGAACCACGTGTCTCCTCAACGAACGATTGGTTGCTCCAATAGCGTGTACGAACACAAGATTCTTTTAGCGCGAGGAGGATCACGGACTATCTTCTAGCACTCATATAGTCATACTGATTCCTCTTGTTTGCAGCTTTTACTGATTGCCGTCCGATTGTTCTAATTTCAGTCCAGTTGATAATCTAGCCCAACTAAACCAGATTGCAACAGCAGCATGGCACCTTGGCTCTCACATACACAATGAGCTATCGAGCATTAAAGCGTTCCGTCTTTGAAGATTACAAATATGCACTAAGCGCTTTGCGAATTATTACCAGAGGGGTAATCCGTAATATATGCTAATATCCCAATATATTTTAATACCTGCTAATATAAATATTATTAAATAACTATAATATAAAGGAACAACAAAGAGAGTCACCTACAGTGTTTCTGAGCCGCCACCGAACGGCTGAATGATTTTTATAGGGATATTTTCATTTCATGTCAGAAATACGCTCGGTGGGGTTGACTTTCCCCCCAATTAGAAAAATTAAAATGAAGTAAATTTACTAAATAAAAAATAAGAAATGTTGTCTTCGGCTATGCCGATGCCTTTACACCTTTCATAAATCTATCAAATATATTTTAAAATTCAAAATTTGATTTCGACGATTATCTGTGCCAATATCTATTGGAATTTATGTGGGTATCATACCAAATTTTACACTATGAAATGGCCCAAAACCTCAAGGAATCGGTTATATGGGGTTCTAACATAAGTTGTTTTCTGTGCCAATATTGATTTGAATTCGAATTGAATACCAATTTTCACATTATTATATATTGTTTTGACGGATTTTGGACCCAAAACCTCATATCTGAACAAATCGTTTGTATGGGAGATATTTTATATAGTCGTCCGATTCGATGATTCTCAGTACCAACGTTTAATTTATTATAAGTGTTTAGGATATCGAATATCATGTAATTATATGCTTTATTGAAGTATTTATGATCCCAAAACACATACTTTAACAAATCCATTGTATGTGAACTGTGTGATATAGTAAACCGAAACAAAAACTTTTTTTAGAACACCAAAGAAATTCGCTGGGGAATTCGGATGATTTTGCAGTTTCGGCAGGTATTTTTTCCACAAATTTACACTTCTATGTTTACCATTGGTATTTCAAGGTCTTTATGTATATATAATCCCGTTGCACATGTACCATATTGCAGCTGTTAGGTTTCGTAGCGTTTTTAATTGGAATCGCTGTATTTTATGGATACTAAATAGTTGCGCAGGCACAGCCCCATAATTGTATCTCATAGATTTATATTGCCTTTAAGACTGAATTATGTAAAATGCTTTTATGGTTAAAATAAAAGTCTCGTTTTTACTCAATAACCAATTTAGGTTGTCGGTTTTAAGTTCATGTTCCTGAATTTCAACTTAAATATGGCTCTTCCAAGTCATTTGTCTGCCTAGGTGGGTGCCAAGGTATTTGTATTCGCTTGTTTGAAGGAACATTATGTTGTTTAGCTTCAGTGTTGGGTATGTTTCTGTCTTAAGTGTATGGACAGACTTACGCTTTTGCTCGTTCACTTTAATGCGATTGCATAACAGCCAACTTCTAATGAGTTTTAAGTGGTTTTCTAGGGTGTTCATAGCTTTTATTGAGCTCTTGCTTCGACGGAAAATAGCGATATCGTCTGCGAATGTTTAGGTTAGTACTTTTGCGTTCGTTGGAATATCTGCAGTAGATAAACCATCCAGTATTGGTTCCAAAAAAACTCCTGCTTTGAGAAACACCAGCCATAATTAGATATTCCTCGAAGGGTATATGAACAAGTTTCGTTGATACATTTCAAAAACTGAGAGACTAGCTTGCGTTTAAAGAGACGGACGGACAGACGAGCATGTCTAAATCAACTCTGCTCGGTATAAATCTTGGTGAGTCCATATCTTCTACTTCTGGTACTTACATACCTAGAACCAAAGTTAATACATTTTCATATACATGAAAGGTATAAAGAATGCATGCACTCTAGAGCGCCACAAAATAGACCTTTTTTGAGATGTTATTCGGGAAAACTATTAAGTAAATCTAAATTTTTTGACAAAAGGTATTTATTATATATATAATTAACTGCTTATAACTTATTAAAAAAATAAATTAATTAAAAATGGCGTTCTTCCTAAGATGTCTCCATTTTCTCGGGAAACACGGCCGGACAAATAGCTCTTGTAATTTTTTTATTTTAATAAATTGTTGAACGGTTTCCGCTTTTAAATAGCAATAGCTACAGAAGTACGTAGTATTTTTATAATATATATGCATTTTTGACAAAATGGATCATTTAAAATTTTTTATCTATCATAACCCTTCGGGATAACATTTTTGAGACCATAATGTATCATTTGAAAGAAAGAAATCAATTTTCCGAAAATTCTAGAGTGGCCTAACCCTTAAACCCTTCTGACAGGCTTTCTTTTTAAATGTTTTTGATCTGTGCTTTAAATAATCTGGAGATCCTCGATGAATTAAAATATTCTCGTTGAAAGGGTAAACTTAGAGCGGCGTAAGTACATTTAGAACAGGCTTGTCGTTAGAATATTCTTCTGATTATCTAATCTGACATAATTGTTCGCGCTTAAGATTGAGACAGTATAATAATTTTGGTTTAAGAATATCAAGTTATTAATAGATTGCAACGGAACTACACGCCTGCACACATTATAGAGTTCAATGGACTCGCGTGTGAGCTACTCGTATTCTTTTATTCGATCCATTCAATTAATTTTATTTAATTTATTTTATTTTTTCAAATTATTCGTGCATGTTAAGCAATTTCAATATGCAATTTGTTGTGCTTAAGTTGTTCGCATTTTGCTACTATTAATATTTCATTTTACTTTTTTTCGCAAATGTGTTGTCATTTATTATGGATATTTTTAATTCATAACTGCATGCACATACATATACAAACGCTCGTATGTAATTGACACTAGTTTGAGGAAGCGTGGGTTTGCTTATTGATATTTTTTTATATATAATTTTTTTCCTCTTTTGCTATCAATTTTTATACCATATATTTTTTCCTGCCTGTTCTCTAGTCGCCTTGCCGCCTTTGCCGCCCATAAGTTGTTATTAGTTTTTGGTTTGTTTTATAAATGAATATGTGTTTGTTTATAAAAAAATGTATTTACAACTTACATATGTATGAATGTGAATTTGTGCATCTATATATTTACGTATATATATACAATATTTGTTAAAATTGCGAATTAGAAAATTGTAGGCGTATCAACTCCAAAGGCGGTTAACGACTCCATATTCACCACATTTTGCCCAATACACACAAAAAAAAAATAAAATAAAAATTGGTTAATTGAGCTATACATGACTGGACATTTTTAATTTTATAAACCATTTGCTAGATATTTATTCAAATTTAAATTCACGTGTGCACATGCGTACGAATGGTTATGGGTAATTGGCAGTTCGTTAAAATACTGAGCTCTTAATTTTCTTTGGCTATATTTGGTACAAGAGCAGCACTCATCAGCAATTCGGTATACGATAACATTGGAAATACCCTCATTTCAAGCCTCCTACGTACAGTGGCCAACGAAGCTATTACTTTTTGACAAGCTTGAAAAACGGCCTGGTACAAAGACCATTGTCATACCGCAGTGGAGAGAAGAATCACAACGCAAGCTTTGTGGGAAAGATACCGAGATTTTAAGAAAAAAGGCGAAACATTTTGCCGAGAGTTCAGGATAATACTCAAAAGTTCAAGACTAGAACAATCTCATGTAGCACCCAAAGAGGTGATCTGCCAACTGCTGTCCAGCTTTTTACGCGTTTTATTGAGATTACGAGGGGTAAATTTCTCCAGCCTACCAAACTGCAGTGCTATTGAAGCACTAGAGAAAGGGCGAAACCAAATTCTTAATCGATGACAATGTAACCGATGTTCCATTACCCGACTTTGAAGAAGTTAAAATAGCAATTGCCCACCTGAAGAAAATCAGAGCTGGTAAATCCACTATTAACCAGATATTCAGTATGCTTTTAATCTGTGAAAAAGTCGGTGAGAAAAGGATCAACACACACTTCGTCGAAGTTGAAGCTGTATATACGCCGCTTTGTCTGACCTGCTTGGTAGTAACGCTGAACAACAAGAGAAGCTCCATCAAAAGTGGCTATTTGTCGTGGGACTTTTGGAAACTAGTGCTAATAAGAGTTGCGAGAGTATTAACACCAATATTAGCGCAAAAATTCAAAACAGAATCACTCCTGTTGGCAGCTACCTTCAACTGAGTATGCAATTGAAAAATAAAGTCCTCCAAACTCTACAAGTTGTGAATAGGACTTTTCAAGCGAAAGGTCCTGTGGAAGGTATATGATCTTTTACGGCGTATATCACAGAAAATTAAACGAAATAGCTGATGAAAACGGGTAGAAGCAGGTCTCCTCTGTTTGATACCTCATGTATGTTAGATCTTCAAGAATTTATCCAATAGTTTTCGCGATAGTCGGGTCTTTATGCCTGAACATCCCTGATTTTTACCTGGTCAAGGACTATCACTCCTGAAATATTCCCAGAAAAATCAATTTAGGGAATATTTCTCCGATTACCACAACAATAACATCCACTCCGTTCGAAAGATTAGGCTGAGGAGGACTTGACTTCACTTGGTGTTTCCAACTGGCGTCAAACTGCAAAGAGAAGAAACGAAAGGTGGTCTGTTGTTGAAGCATACACATAGACCATAAAGTCTGCGTTCACCCAACACATTTTTTTAAGTTAAGGGGGTCCTTTTCTAAAAATTTGTTGAAAAATCGATTTTTATTTATCTTAAAAATCGAAGGCTGAAAGTATCTAGAATATATTGGTACACAGTTTTTTCGATACGTGAATTAGTTCCGGCTTTGAACGCATCTATGTCCTGAGCGTTGACGGACGCTCAGAAACAAGTTTGCCGCGCGCTCCAAAACAAGTCACAAGAAAACATTTGTTTTGATCAAACTTCATATACATTATTCAAGATTACTTATTGGCCGTCATATTGGATCGGACATTTTCAATTATTCAAATCTCATCTTAAATTCGTGTTCAGTGACCCTAAATATCCTTATATTCAAAGTTTCATTGATATTAATGAATATTTCACTTTTTTAGTCCGCCATTTTCGATCCGTCATTCTGAATTTGTCACATTTGACCTCAAATTTGTGTTCAGCGACCCGAAAAACCGATAAAAAGTTTTTTAAGTTCGCCATATTGGATCCGCCATTTTGAATTTTCCAAATCTAACCTCAAATTCGTGTTTAGTGACCGTAGAAACCTATAAGTTCACTTACTCTTAGACAAATAGATGGAATAACTAAAATTATACACGAAAAACTGTTTTCAAACTTTGACACTCGTTTTCTCGAAACCAGATTTTTCGAATCTGCTGGAATTCTCGTTATTGAACCATTAAACCAATCAACTTCGCATTTGACCGTCTAAAAGAAGACAAAATTATTCGGCGCTGTAACCTACAAAATCGCAATATTTGATCAGAAATGATTTTTTACAGCCGGCCAAATTAAAAAAATCATGCGAAAAAACCATACTTAATTTTCAAGTAGTTTCAAGTTTCTATAACGAATTTTTTAATGTTTTTAGATTGGGGTGCCTCTATGGAATGTAATCTTCAAGATCGTTTCGGTTTTCTGCTTGTAGACGACGCATTGCGATTTTCAAAACACTTTTTGCTGGAGCCGCCATCTTGGACGCCATTCTTAACACCCGATACTCAAAATTTTCGATTGTATAAAGGAAACCCAAAAAAACATTTTGTAGAACAGCACACATGTCTAAGTTATTTTACTTCTTCAAAAAATATTATCAAACATTAGGTAATTTTTGCACAATTATATAAGAGGACCTCGTTAAGTAAAAACACAATTGAAATAGTTAATAATAAATGCTAACCACTCGGCTATCGCGGCCGCCAGTGTATAGGTATATAATCCATATTTTTAGGAATTATGAAAAGTTATTAGGAGAAGGTTAATGTTAAGTCTTTGTGAGATTGACGCAGCCGTTCCAGAGATATGGCCATTTTAGTGAACATTTTTCGTTATCCATACAAAATACATGCAACAAATTCCAAAATACACGTGCATTACGTTGTATGTGGTGTTGAAAGAGAGAGAAAAAGAGTGAAAAACTGAGAATGAAATTAAAATTTAAAACATTTAAAAAAAAATCTGATTTAAGAATAAAAAAATTTCGATTAAAACAAAATATTTTGACATTTCTTCATACAAAGCTAGCAGTTTACATTCATTTTTTTTGATTTTTTTATAGGTGTAGCAAAGCACGCTGGGGTCCGCTAGTTATTTACAAAAGCATTAAAAATTACAAAGAAAAATTAAATTTAAAATTTTGTTGGATAACTACGTAATTTTAATACCTCACTTAATGGCTTTGGTATTGAATTTATCAACTTATCTGTTTTCTCAGCTGTAATTCGGGACCACTCTGCTAGAATAACTTTTCGCAAAACCTCTTTACTAGTTACTATATGCTGATGAATTCTTTTTCCTAATATATCCCAAAGCTGCTCTATAGGATGGAGATCGGGTGACTGAAGAGGCATTTGAAGCTGTCTAGTGGCATTGTACAAGAGCCAAAGTCTGACTCTTTGAGCAGTATGCTTCAGATCGATATCCTGTTGAAACCAAAACGTCGAAAAAAACCTAGATTCTATGCACTTTGTTTCAAAATCTTTTTTAAAATGTTTAAATATTCCTATTTATCCATTGTCCACACCTTTAGCCGCCATTCACGCCCACACCTTTATTCCACCACCATTATGTTTCACTGTACCAACAAGATTAAGTTTTTCAAGGGCAGTTCCTGATTTGCGCCACACAATTTGACGACCTTTTATGCCGAATATATAAAATTTTTAAAAATTATTTGCCTCCAGAAATCCGGAAACTTATTTATATCATTATAAGCAAATTCAATGCGCTTTCATCTGTTGACAAGTGAGATATAAGGTTTTTTTCGAGCGATCATGATATCCAGCTTTACGTAAAATTTTTCTAGCGGTTTCTGCACAAACTGTTTTTTAAACGTTTTATTTACGTTTTCAACTATATTTGTTGTAATTCGCGGGTTAACTCTCACTAGATTTATTATTTTGCATTCTTCCCGCAGTGATAACATTTTTGAACTGCCAGATCGGGGGTTCGACGTTAAAATACCGGTTTGCTTGAAATTATTTACTACGCGCTGGACGGAGGAATACGCTCTTTCAATAGTTTGTCCAATTTTTCGGAAACTTTCGCCACAGTTTAATAATTATTTTTCTTTCTGAAACACTTATTTCTTTCCGTTTGGTTTCCATTTTTTCAAACTCAAATTAAAACACTTCAAGAACTCTTTAAATGATTAATTAGAATAAAAGACAATAGAAAATACGCAAGGAGAAGAAACATATTCATGAAATGTAACGGTATTCTCAAATCAATCAAACTGAACGCAGACTTTGTGGTGCCTATGTTTACTTGTTGCTGTACTTAGATACCGTTATCTCGAAAATGAAAATAGGAATACAGCTTTTTGTTTTTGCTTTGTGAACTGAGAAATATAATGAATAAATTCATGAAAAAAATTTTAACTATTTCAATTGTGTTTTTACTTTACCTAAAAAAAATGTTGTTAAGTGTACGCAGACTTTATGGTCTATGTGTAGCCGAAAGCACTCTAGGTTTGAAAGTTCCCGATGTAGTAAATGGTGATTGTAGAAGAAAAAGAAGGAAATGGAAAGTTGTTTGGTGAGATCTAGATCTTACTTTCTCGTATTGAATCCAAGCGAGAAAAGAATAAATTCTGACTCGACTATAATCGCGTAAGCAGTGCCCACTTCTCGAAAAAGCTTAGTTCATATATTCCTTGAGATCTACAGGCTTAAAAATGTTTGGATCAAATATTACCGCAGAAGTTAGCATTTTTCAATAACATTGTACATTAAACTGTATACAAGACTCACTTACAACCAACGATAAATCGGTACACGTATTTACGTCCCGTATTAAAATATTAAGCAACATCGCAAGCAGGTCAGTTAGGCTTCCGCTTAATGCGCATGTATAACGAATTACAAACCGGACGAGCGAGAGAGCGCAGCTTGTGCAAACTTTTAAAACAAATGTAAGGCATTTATGGAAATAAGCATATACATATGTACGTATGTATGTTTATAAAATAGCAACAAAAATATTCAGTAACAAGCATTTTAAAAAATAGTAATGATTTTTTCGGTTAATAATGTGGGTCGAAAGTTGGCGTACGCCAACGCCTACATGTGCACGCAGTGACGGGGATTGGACACATATGTATGTACACTACCACATATGCACTAACCCTGGTAAGATATAACACCACATACTATAGAAGTAATTCCTTCTCTTCAGTATGCCCCTGCTGCGAACTAGCCAATACCAAGGGAGCTGACAATATCAAATTGTGAATGGTTGGTCGGTCGGTCGGTTGGTTGGGCGTTTTGTAATGGCTTGAGCGAGCCTGATTGAGGATGTACATATGTATGAAGATTTGTTTAAAAAATAAATATATACATATACATACATGTATATACATATATCAATGGCTTCTCATGTGTAGGTGCATGTGAAGATTTCATTCATGGAAATCACGCTTGTTTGGGCGGCAGCAATTTACAGTTTTCAGTTGTAACCAGACATTGCTAAAAGGAGTTTGACTTTTAAATATCACAAGCACAAATGTTAGTTGGCGAAACCATTAAGTGTTTGACGTTCGAAGAGGAGGTTAGTTGGTGTGTAGTAATTGTTGCGGATGTATGTATATGCGTAGTAATATGTTTTATAAATACATATGTATTTATATTAATGTTGCAAGCAGTTTTCATGTGGGTTTCATTGAGTGAGTGACTCTGTTTGTGAATGACTTGACTGAATGGTATATATGAATGTAGGTATGCCTCTGCATGCACACATACATATATAATTGCAAGACACGCATATGGCCTGTAATCACTTCATTTTGCATTTTTATATTCCCTATTATATACATATCTGATTATTGGCATCATACACGTGGGTCCTCCTTGTGTTGCATTTAAGCGGATACCCTTAGGCCATTTTATTTGCATGTAGTAGTTTTAGTGTCTTTCATTTACTCATTCATTCATTTAATTCATTTTTATTCTATTGCACTTACTTAAGTGGTTTTTCCATTATTATCGCATAAAAGCAATATTTGTTTTGTCAGAAAAATACACATATTTATGTATATACTACACATGTACTGCTCTTGACCCCACATCGATACTATTGCTTTTGTTTTATATATATATAGGAAAATTTACAATTTATATGAATGAACTTAAAGGCGCGAATTTACGTCGACAGTCAGTGAAAGATTCAAGTATGTGTGAACAACAACAAATGCAATAAATATTAAATTATTTAATTGAGTTGTATGTGCAATAATATGTGAATGGATTAAAAGATGATCTACAACAAGAGTAAATCAGGTTATGATTATGTGAATTTTTTTTTTAGTTTTTTGAAAAAACTAAAAAAAATGTTTCCATATTTATGGGTATGTTTTTTCGCCTCCAGAATAAGCATGTATTATATAGGGTTCTCCATTTTGCGGTGTCCTAAATAAAATCATCAGGGCTATTCTACATTTCGATTACGTTCCCGCTCTCCGCTCCGGCACAATCGTAATTAGGTATTCTGAGTTACGATCGAATCAAAAGAAGAAGAGGAAGAGAGAATATATTTTCGAAGTCAGCTGGTTGCGTGTGAATATGTGAAATTGAAACAAAACAAAGCAAACAATTGCAAAGAATTCTTGTACAATTCAAATAAATTTATATATTTATATATCTATCGTTAAATGGAAGCAATGGCCTCGGCGCTATTTCATGAGGATTGAGAGACAAGTGTCATCCATTTCAGATGAGTGATGAATTTAAAGAAATTGAGCTTGTAATTGGCAATCTTTTATATAAAAAATTTCGTTGTTAAGATTCAAAAAAACTTCAAACTTAATAAAGATGCTTTCAAGTATGTACTGGATATTTTTTCACAAGAAACTCAATCAAGTGCTTTGCCATGGTTATCTCCACCTAATCGAGTAGTAGCTGATTTGCGATGTTTTGCGGAAGGCTGTTACCAGCACAGAGTTGGTGCAGTTTATAACATAGGAATGTGTCACACAACAGTGTTAATGTCATTACATAATTTTCTCGAAATCATGGAGCCCTTTACTGGTGGATCAACTGTATTTCGGCAACGTTATTTCAAAACTCTAATTTTTCATGTTGCTCTTGTGTTGTATCAAAAAGCGCCATTAAGTTCATAAAACTAAAAAAAAGACATCGGTATGACTTTTCCAATTATCAAAATCATGTTTTATTAACATTTTTATTAAAATTATGTTATTTAAGAACACGAAAATATACAATCGAACTGTTCCCCGTCAACTAAATTACAACGTACAAAACGTAGCTACGATCGAAATGCAGAATACATAGAATTGGATAGAATCGAAAAGTTCGAAGATTGGTCGAAACGGAACGTAACGCAGAATACCAAATCCGCGGAACGGAGAAAATTTCGATTCGAGTCGAAATGCAGAATAGGGCTGTATATAAAATCCATATAAAATAATTTCTTTCTTTAAATCCCCTTTTTTATTAAAAAATTTGAACCTTGACATTATATGTGAAACACTGCATTATTCAAATGATCGCCTCGTGAATTTTTGCAAACTTCGATGTATTTGAGGTAACTTTCGACTTTATTTTTGGCTCTTATTGGGCGATATCTCAGCCATAACTTGACGAATGCTGGTTTTCGCATAAACAAAGACTTTCGCGTAGCCCCCAAAAAAAAATTCCAACGGTGTCAAATCGCAAGATCTCGGTCACCAATTGATATCGCCAAGACGAGAGATTATAAGGGGGGAAATTTCTCTCACAATAAAGCCACATTTGCTCATTTTGTGTGGCATGTGGCACCATCTTGTTGGAACCACATATTGACCAAGTCGTGTTCTTAAATTGCAGGCCAAAAAAACAGTTATAATACGACCATAACGTCCCGAATTGACAGTGATAGTCTCGGCGTTGGCAGTTTTAAAGAAGTAAGAGTCAATCACACCTTCGGACCAAATGGCGCGCCAGACAGTAAGTTTTTTTTTGGGTACAACAGCCTCCCTTCAATTATTTGAGGATTCCCGGAGCCCCAAATGCGACACTTTTGCTTATTGCCGTACCCACCGAGTAAGAAATGTGTCTCGTCGCTGAAGAAAATTTTGTTGGGGAAATCGCGGTCCACTGCTTGTTGTTCATGCACCCACTCGACGCAACTACGGCGTTGTGAATGGTCTGCTCGTTTCAGTTGTTGTGTGAACTGGACTTTATATGGATGTAGGTGTAAGTCCAAGTGCAAAATACGCCATAATCTGCCATAAGAAAGTCCTAGCTCTTGAGAACGTCGAAAAATATTCACATTCGGGCCTTCGGCTACACTTTCGCTTACAACAGTGATATTTGAGTAAAAACGAGCAAAACGATGATGCACAGTCCTTACAATATTTGTTACCAATTAAGTATCCTCAAGAGGCTTTTAACAAAACCAAAACAAGTTTGGTTTAACAGTAAAGTTTGACAGCACTACACTTTCGAAACCACTAAATACCCTTTATAAATAAGTAATAATATTTCACTTTTATATTATTTAGATTAATTAAGAAATTACTTTTTGACCTTTCGATCCTGTCCTAGCGATATTTTTTCGGGTATTTATTAATGCGGCCTGTAACACTGTGACACAAAATGAGGGTTCATCTCTCCGTAATTGATGAAACCAATTGGAGATAAAACTTTATCCCTCCCATATCAAAACCTCATACTGGGTTTTTCGCCTATAGGTCTGGTTTAATTTTTATTTTTATTTAAAGTTGGCAACCCTGTGTATGAGAAAAGTTGATTAAAACTTGATCAAATGAAGCAATTTTAGATGGTTTTTTTTTGTATATCGCTTTTTTTTGGATCGAGGAACTCATTTTTGACATTAACTTTTACCTAAATCTTACGATAGGTGGCGCTGTCATACAATTTGTCTTATTTTTCATGAAAAATAATATTTTTATTTTTATTGTAGAAATGATCGTATATGATACATATAGAAAGGAACAGTACACTATATTTGGCACACAAAAAAGATGATAAATAGTATACATATACACATATGTAGGCGTGAAAATCTTGAAATAAAAAATTAAGTATACGTACAAAGTAATATTTCTGTTAAGAATGAAATTATTTTCTGACATTTTGAAAAAATATATCATAAAAAGCTTACAAAAATAACGGTGCTTAAAAACTAAAACTTGAATCTTTTTGAAGGCGGTAAGTTTACTTCCTCCTCTTCCTCGTCGGTATTGTCTTCTTCATTTCTCGTTAGCCACCAGCATAGATCTGCTAACATTGGTAGTAGTTTTTTCCCCCTATACCGTGTCTCCATTGTTAAAGCGACCTGGTGAAAACGATTTGGTGTTCAAACCAATCTATATGGTGATGGAGAAAATGTACCTTCAAACTCATATGTACACCGAGCTTCTCAAACATATTCATGAGATGATCTACTTTTTCCCTGATGTTCGTGGCACGATGTTTACCGAGAACATTAGCTATTACGTCTTTTATGGCATTCCAGGCATTTCGCTCATTTTCATTTAAAGAGTTTTCAACCTTACTATTTTTTATCAATTTTCTTATGTCTGGACCATTAAACATACATGTAAAACGATATAGCAATTACATAAATCTTAAAAAATCTTATTTTATATGTAAATATAAAATACCTTCTTTTACTTTGCTTGCACTAAGTCGTGGAAATATTGACCTTAGTGTAAGCTGGTCCATCTGCAGGAAGTGCTTTTACAAAATTTTTAAAAATGCCCAATTTCATATGTAGTGGAGGTAGCAACACTTTTTCAATTGGAACAAGGGACGTGTGTATTACATTATCTGATCCAACAACTAAATCTTCTCTGTTCTCCCAGTCATGTTTTTGGTATTGGTTCCCTTTATAACGTGTATTCCACAAATATATAAAACACATATTCTTCGTATATCCACAAAGCAGAGCTACCATTTTCAAATCGCAACATATATGCCATTTATGGCTTTCATAGTTTATTGCTTCTAGTAGATGCCTCACAGATTCGTACGTTTCTTTAGTGTTCAAATTGTATGCAAAATGGATGAATCAATAAATAACCTCCATTCGTGGGGCATATAAGTCATACCCATTTCAACAACAAGCTTTTCAATATCGTTACAGTAAACGAAGGTGTTTTCTTCATTGGCAGAGAAAAATGGCTGAAATTTTGCTTGGCGATGACGGTAACCAGTAACTTTAACATCAGGTGTCAGTAAATTATTTTGTTTTAATTTATGTGCTACATACTCTGCATCACGCTTTGATAAATTGACATATTTTACCACGTCATCCATCCAATTTTGAGATATTGGTATCATATTTTTGGTAGTTTCAGATATTTCATAATCAGGATCCTGCAACTGGCAAGTTCGCAGTCCATATAGAAATCGTAGTAGGGCTTGTTGGCCGTGGTACAGGATTAGCATCTGAATGCATAATGGCAGGCTTACATAATCTGTTCCAATATATTTCATTCTTCGCGATCTTTTAGTTTTTCCATTTACATCATTCAAACACACATAACAACTCGCTTCACTATGCTCACCTGAATGCAGAACCATTCTGAATGAGTACATAGATTCAACGAAAGATTAAATAAAATAAACTTACCTGGATCAGTCCAAATCATCGGAGCACCAAACTTTAGCGATTTTTTTATTCCTTTTACCCAGAGACGTAAGTTGTCGTAGCAGGTTCTACATATATCTTTGGGAGCCTAATTTACATCTTGAACAACCGGCATCCCAAAATATTGTTCATACCACTCTTTCGCACTAACACTTATACCAATCAGATTGGTTGCTATGCTGAATTTACCGCAAACATAGCAATAAAGCGCTAACTTTCGCAAACATTTATTCATTTTAAATTTATTTTATAAGACGCTTTACGCTACCAAAATCTTCAGAATTTATTTTGCTGTGGTATTGCAAGAGAGCTGACACGAAACTCACAGAAACTGTGATTGGTAAAAAAAAAAATACATTAATACTATTTTTGCATGAAAAACTATCAAAAATTAGACAAATTGTATGACAGCGCCACCTATCGTAAGATTTAGGTAAAAGTTAATGTCAAAAATGAGTGCCTCGATCCAAAAAAAGCGATATACAAAAAAAACCATCTGAAATTGCTTCATTTGATCAAGTTTTAATCAACTTTTCTCATACACAGGGTTGCCAACTTTAAATAAAAATAAAAATGAAACCAGGCTCATAGGCCAAAAACCCGGTATGAGGTTTTGATATGGGAGGGATAAAGTTTCATCTCCAATTGGTTTCATCAATTACGTAGAATCTTGTTGCACAGTGTAATTGTTTTGGTTATAAGTAATGAGCTGTATTCAAAGGCCTATTTTTATGCAGAATTGCAAAATACTCGCTAACCCAACATTAAGTAAAAATAGCGGCTAAATATTAGCGCACTTAATAGTTGTTTGTTAGTAAATAATTGAATAATACAACAACAGATTACATGGCAGGCGTTGGCTCAGTTGGTAGAGCACTCGCCTGTGATGCCAGATGTCCATTTTAGCGATGTATAGCGATGAAGCGCACTTCTGGTTGAATGGCTACGTCAACAAACAAAACTGCCACATTTGGAGTGAAGGTAATCCTCAAGTGTATGTTGAAACACCGTTACATCCAGAAAAACTGACTGCTTGGTGCGCTTTATGGGCTGGTGGAATCATTGGTCCGTATCATTGGACGTAGTGCGCGATACGTTTTCCGCACAGAACCATTATTTTCGAAATAAAATTGCACTATTTGCAAGCATTGTTCAGGCGTGAGTCTATTCATGATGAATTGCCAAACCAAACTGAGAATAAATCACTTGACAGCTGTTAAATCGGTCGCCATCTTGAAAAGTAATGCCAACTTAAAGTTCTATACCTCTATAAAAAACAACCTATATAAGGGGATCTAACCGTTGCATAATACTGGTCGGATGATTTTTTTGTATAGCCTATTAGCGGCTGATATTCTCTCTTCGATACTTAAGCTTGTTAAGTTGTCGGTACTGAGTTCGAAGTCCAAGTAAGTAAAGGCTTACCCAGTTTGAAATGCAATTGCTCAATTTTCGCTCTTGGGCTGGTTTATTTCTTCTGGACTTTATGATATTTTTATTTTAGTTATTTGTATATTTATATTGTCAACAAAAACTTCCACCTGAGTCCAAAAATTTCGCTGATATTGAGCGGAAACTGGTCAAATTGATCACAAAATCTACAGAGATAAAACTAATTATATCACCTAAAATAACTTCTAAATTATACAAAAGTCTTGCCAAAAATTCGGAATACTAAAAAATCAATTTTTTTTTTCGTTTTGGTTTTGAAATTTCGAATATACCAAATTTTTCTGACCAGACAAATAATTTTTTATTCTATTATTTGGGCATGCATTGCATCTGGTTCAACAAAAGGTTGTGGTCGTATCCGACTACACGTTATGCTTACATACTTACATACTAAAGCCGACTCATAATCACACGATAAAGAGTAGCCCTGTCGGAACCCTTCCAATATTATCCAGGGTCAACGTACACAGCCAAATAAATTTTGCAGGGATATCAAACTCAGGCATAGTTGCGTAGAGGCATCGATTAAAAGGTGGTGTATATCGATTCCTTCCTCTAAAATTTTCTCCAAGATTTATTACGTGGTGAATAGGTGATGGATTTTTCAGGTTTAAAGACACACTGATAAGGTCCAATCAATTCGTTGACGGTGGACTTTAATCTTTCACAAAAAGGACAGGATCTTATAAGCGATTTTGTGGAGGCTTATCCATCTGCCGGGCATGTGCTCGTCCGATCATATTCTTATGCATACACCTTGTGAGTTCTTCGAAGTGTTACTTCAAAGCTCTGCCGATAGGCCGTCAACTCATCTTAGTCAGGTGTCTTCGATTGTGGTTTGGGGTTTGTGAGCTCGCGGTGTATCACTTTCCCTGCCAGCTGGAAGGCTTAAGAAGTCTACTATTTATTAGTATCTTCTAGTGCAACTACTGAATATGGAAAAATAGGAAAGGAAATATCAACTCCTCAACATCCCCATGGGCACGCCCATTTTACTACCTGCTTACAGTAAGAAATTTATTTTTAGCGACATTCACTTGTTCATGGGAAAATAAATAAATATAAAAGTTGAAAAAATCCCTTGTTATTTATATGAAAATTGTATCGTCTTAAAGGCAAGGTTTAATATAAATATTCAGAGCTGTGTTCGGTACTATATTTTCTTTTAGGATATAAAATAAAAATAGTTGAGTTAAGACATACATAATTTAATGATAAGGAAGGCATAATTTTCAAAATAACTCTGGCAACACTGCCATCAATGTTGAGAACGGAGAGCTGTTATTCGAAATACTTAGTTTTTAGTGTCCGTTCACACGCTGTAAATGAATAGTTTTTTGAAAGTCTGTTGTAACACACCATTTTAAAAATTCCTAAAAAATTACAATATGTACGTATATATATATATGTATTTTAATGGCATGGAATTCTCTTCTTTTTTTAATAACAAACATTTTTTTCCAAATCCATTAATTGGTCTAACAATTACATATCTTTTGATGGTCAATAAAGAACATGACAGTATCTTCGTTTACAAAAATAAAATTAATGACAAAAATAATATTTTTTATTCTTATTTCCATTTTCTTTAGTTTTTAAATTTTATGCTCATATCACATAGCCCCCAGTCACGTCGCGACGCATGTCTTCGGCTCGAAACATTTTGTCAACTCTTTAAAAATCGACGTGCCACATTTGTTGTTGTATTGCTTTTGGCGTCTGGCAAAAATTGGCATATAATTTATTTTTTCATATTTCATTAAATACTAAGAAAATTGTACGCAAAACAGGCAAAAAACTGATTTACAAATTCACAAATATATTTATGTACATATCTATATGCATTCTACCTGTTTGTTGGCAGTCTCGCCTCGTCGAATCATCGCCGTCTGCTAAAGCCGTTGGCATGTCGTCTGTCTGCCCTGTTTGTAAGTAAGCCTGGCTTTATTCTCATTGAAGGCTTAGCCTTGTCTACCCGATGTAATGGGACATTCTCATGTACTTACATATGTTATGTATTGTAGTTTGTATGTTGGGCATGCAACTAAACTAGTTTTTGGAGTAGTGCCACATGTTGTCTGCGCCACTTGAGTTGGAGCTTCTCCTTCCCCCTTTTTTTTTTTTTTTTTGTAAGTTTTGTACCCATTTTTGTGTCTTTTTAACCTCGTTACTTGGGAACTTGTAATGGCAGTTGGCAGTGAAAAAAACCTTTTTATGTTTTTTTTTTCTTTTTTGCTTGCTGGGATCATTGCCGTGCCCAGTTTGCCTGTAAGGTTCTGTGACGAAAAGTAGATCTTTATCTGCCTAAAAACAATATTAAAACGTGTTTGCATACAACAATTTGCTTGAGAAACTCTAAGCACATAGTCATATATTTAATAAAAATTTTATTTTTGGTTTGACAAAATTTTTAAGTTAATAAGTCTTTCCTTCACAAACTTAACCTAGTTGGCTGTGAACAATTGCGAGTTTCTGAGAGCACAAGGCGAATTTATAAAGGTGTGATCTGTATAACAAATACAACAATTCTCGTGTATTTTGGTTCTGCTTTTGAGTGATAAGTGAAGTTGGTAGCACAGCTGTTTTCTTCTTCTATCGACTGCTGGATTTCCATAGTATCAGACGAAACTTAGATTAAAATATGCATAAAACAGTAACATAACAGTTAATACATATTGAATTTAATATTTTAACCAGATATTAGGTATTAATATTCATGAATTTCCTCAAAATTTTGCTCAGTCAAACGAATTTTGACAATATTGATGTTCAATTAATAAAAACAGTGTAATCCACTGACATAGCAACTCCACCTTGTTAAATTCGCCTTGTGTGAAACAAGACAACGGTGAAGCTCTGTCAATTTATTGTAAATTTTGGATATATTTAAATAAATATAGAGACAGAAGAGTCGGAAATTTCATGTTTCTTATTGTTTTTAAAATAGTACTAATAGTATTTATTTATAACTGTTCCCGGTTTTCAAGCGGGACAAAAGGTAAATATTTTATTTTGAAACGTAAAAAATATTTGAAGATTTAAAGCATTCTGAAGCATTTTAGTTTGAAACACATATTGATTGATAAAATTGTTTAGCTTAATATTTTCATTAAGTATTAAATAAAGTAGAGGTACTTTTTTCAATGGCATTTTTTGACAGATCACGCTCGAGTCTCGTCAAGCTGTCATGTTATTCTTGTTCAGTATTGGCATTTCATCACGGAAAAACTTACGCCTGAACAACGTTTACAAATCATTCAACTTTATTACGCTTCGCTCAACTTATGGTCAACATAATCGGCTACTGAGCGTACTATTCACAACACCCTCACCCATATTGAGACCCAGCATTCATTATTGGATAATATTCGGCCGGGTTGGTGTCGAAATTCTGTATGTACAAAATTTTAAAACCAAAATTCTGCTTTTTAAAATTCTGCTTTTTTAAAGTTCTGTTTTTTTTAAATTCTGCTTTCTAAAATTCTGCTTTCAAAATTCTGTATTACAAAATTCTGTATTGCAAAATTCTGTATTACAAAATTCTGTATTAAAATATAATGTCAACAAGTGCGCACTTTTTCAAAATAATTACATGACCTCTTTAACATTGTTAACATTATATTTTAATACAGAATTTTGTAATACAGAACATTGTGGGATATTCATTTTCAAATTTAGGTATGGTTATTAGTTAGTAAAACTTTTTACAAAATTTGAGTATATGCGCCCAATTGTTTTTAACATATTCGTACATATGTACATACCTACATTAATTATAGTTGACAACAGTTATACATTGGTATGTACATATGTTTGCAATCAAATATTACCTGGAGATGAGAACTTCTATCGCAAATGAGGAATTACAATTTCACCACACCTGTCTACAACGGTTCTTATATTGTTTGTTTACCTTCTGTTAAGTGCTGACTTTTTGTGAAAAAGCGTGGTTTGATATTATATTGATAAAAATGTCCGAAATAAGAATTTTGAAAACAAATAAAAATAAAGAAATGTTGGGTGTTGATGGGTATTTCTATTATTTAGAAAGAATAACAAAACAAAGGACATATAATTGGTCGTGTTCCAAAAGAATAGCGTGTCACTGTAAATCTCGATTGGTGACTGAATTAAAAGACGGTATCCATTGTGTGATTAAAAGGTCCGGTGTACATACCTATAGCCCTGAGGCAGTGGAAGGTTTTGTTCGCGATGCTAATATAAAGCTTCAAGAGTTATCTAAAAAAACATGCTTGCCGGCTAGCCAGATAATTCGAGAAACCATTGTGATAACACCGAGCGAAAGCTATGATGCTTTACCTTCTAAAATGGCCCAAAAAAGTAAAATAATGCGGACTAGAAAAAAGAAATGGAACATGAAAGAACCAAAAACTGTAGACGATATTGATATGCCACTTAATTTATATGTCCTTGAAGGCGAGCTTTTTGTCTTAGCAGAAAAGTGGGTCGATGATGAATTTTTTATAATATTGGGCACAAAATCTTCATTGGAAATGCTGAATAGTAGTGACTGCTGGGCTGTTGATGGAACTTTCCATGTTGTTCCTCGAGTTATGAGGCAACTTTTTTCCATACATGGCAGAGTACATGGCGAAATCGTGTCTCTCGTTTTTTGTCATATGTCGCTGTTTTTAACGAGTTTCTGACGATTGCAGGTAACCATGAACTAAATTTATGCCCTCGACGTATAATTTGCGATTTCGAAATGGGTATCATATCGACAATTAAGCAATGTTTTCCAAATAGTGATTTACGCGGCTGTTTGTTCCATTTTGGACAAATAATACGGCGAAAGGTTCAGAAGCAGAGGTAATTAAAGCCTATTTTATGGTTGTTTATGTATACTAAGTAATAATATGTTCTTTATGTATAGATTGGCTCAAAAATATGGGACTTCGGTGGAATTCGCACTGCAAGTCCGAATGATTAAAAGCTTAGTTTTCGTATCGCCAAGCGAAATACCGAATTACTTTCAAACATCACTTAATAACTGCGATGATGAAAGTGTAAAAAATTTACTAGTTTGGTTTGATAAAAATTATATTGATATAGACAAAAGAGTTAGAAAAAAAGGAAAATAATTACAAAAAAAACAAACAGCTGCGAAGAATTATTAAGAAAAGAAATGAATTAAGTCACACTACATATTTAAAAAGAATTGCAAAAAATATTGTAATTGGCTAAACTAAAATATTGTTATCGCTTAAACATATATGTATATTTATGGAATAAATGTTTATTTTGTTACTACTTGTATGCCGAAAGTCACAAAACTTGAATAAAGCAGAATTTTTCGCATTAAACATGCAGAATTTTGAAAAAGCAGAATTTTAGAAAGCAGAATTTTAAAAAAGCAGAATTTTAAAAAGCAGAATTTTAAAAAAGCAGAATTTTGTTAAAGCAGAATTTTTTTGCAAATTACAGAATTTAGTCACCCAGAATTTTGTAATACAGAATAACGATACGCTCCCTATTCGGCCGAATAGACGACATCCAGAACGCAGTAAAGAAAATATAACGGTCATAGCTGAGAGTGTACACGAAGACCGTGGAAAGTCGATTCGGCGCCTTCGCAGCAACTCGGGCATTTTATGACGAGATCTTAAATTGAAAGCGTACAAAATATAGCTTGTGCAAGAACTGAACCGCTCGACCTTCCCACGCGGCATCGCTTCACTCTATGGGCTCTTGAAAAGTTTCAAGAAGATCCGACGTTTTCGAGCCAAATTTTGTTCAGCGAGGAGGTTCATTTCTGGCTCAATGGGTTTGTAAACAAGCGAAATTACCGCATTTGGGACAAAGAGCAACCTGAAGAGATTCAAGACCTGCCATTTGATCCAGAAAAAAAACGATTTGGTATGGATTGTGGGCCGGTGGAATCATCGGTCCATATTTCTTCAAAACTGATGCCGGTAAGAACGTAACCGTTAATGGCGACCGTTATCGCGCCATGCTAACCGACTAACTGATACCTGAAATTGAAGCTCGTGATATCCGCGACATTTGGTTTCAACAAGACGGCTCCACTTCCCACACATCGCATCAATAAATGGATTTATTAAAAGAACACTTCGGTGAGCAGAAAATTTCACGTTTTTGGCCATTCGATTGGCCAATAAGATCGTGTGATATCACACCGTTAGACTTTTTCCTGTGGGGATATGTAAAGTCTCAAGTCTATGCGGACAATCCCGCTTCAATCCTTGAAACAAAACATCACGCCTGTCATTCGCCAGTTACCAGTCGAAATGCTCGAACGAGTCATCGAAAATTGGACTTAACGGATGGACCATCTAAGACGTAGCCGCGCTCAACATTTGAAAGATATAATCATCAAAAATAAATGCTAAAGAACGTTCTTTCGAGTGATAACAAACATTTCTCCAAGTAATTTGAATTTTCTGTTTTTTCTTTTTAAAAGTCGGAAAAGATCACCCTTTATAACAAACGGTGGTAACCCTTCTGGAAAAAAATCATATATCAACGGTCCTAAAGAGGTCAGATCGTTGCCTATATTGATGTACTTTTGGCAACATTATTTATTATTTTTTTGGCTTCAAAATTTTAAATAGGTGGCCACACTTTAATTGTAATATTTATTTTTGTTTTCCACTATGATAGAGAAAAATATTTACATATATTTAAGACGTGAAATGTGTTAGAATGAAATTCTTCAAATAATTGGCAACTCTATAAAAAACCATCTCGAAACATAAATCTCTTCAGTTTGGTGCCTATTAACATTATTTCTCCGACTTTATCAATGTCATCCCTGAAATATTTTAATGTACATACCCTTTCTTAAACCTATGACACACATTTTGTAGTGTTTCCTCACATTTTTAATTGTTTTACTTAAAATGTTCCAAATAGATGGCAACCTTCTTTCTATATGTACCTAACAAAGCTTTTACTACGAAGGCTTCAGTGAATATCTGCATATTGATGCATCGTGATCATTTCCCCCTTTTTAGACACCATAAATTTTGCAAAACTTCTTTTCTCTCTCCGCTTCCTCCATCAGTTCTACTATGTACATTTATCACCTGAACACACAGTTCATTCATCTGCAGCTTAAGACCACCATTCATTAATACTCATTCATTTTATGTTCGCAAAATCTTTAATAATATTTTTTGTTTTTCTCTTCTCTTGTCTTTATAGAGTGTCAGTGCAGCCCGATCGGCGCCATCGCCTCGTCATGTGACAAGCGCTCCGGTCAATGCGCTTGCCTCGCCAACGTTACCGGCCGCCGTTGCGACAAATGCAAATCAGGTCATTGGAACCTTACGCAAGGCGTCGGCTGCCATGACTGTCGTTGTGATCCGGCCGGTTCGCGCAGCCACGAATGTAATCCATGGACGGGCCAATGTGATTGTAAGATCGGTGTAGGCGGCCAACATTGCAATGAGTGTACAGACGGTTTTTACGGCTTCTCCACGGATGGCTGTCAACGTTGTACGCAGTGCGCGGGCGAAGGGCAAGTTTGTGATCCGTTGAATGGCCGCTGCATCTGTCCGGCGAATAGTCGTGGGTTGGGTTGTGCACAATGTGTGGCCGGTACTTGGGGTTGGCAGTCGCGTCTTGGTTGTCGTCAGTGTGCTTGCGATCGTATCGGTTCGATTGGACAGCTGTGCGAGTCGTTGAACGGCCAGTGCCAGTGTCGTGAGGGTTATGCGGGCCGGCAATGTGACACGTGTGCAATTGGTTACTTTGGTTATCCGGAGTGCAGACGTTGCAATTGTAATGTGGATGGTTCGTTTGTACATCAGACAGATGGCGCGATCACTTGCGATGCGAATGGGCAGTGCCCGTGTAAAGCGCTGGTTGTTGGTCTCAAATGTGACACGTGCATGAAATCGACCTTTGGTTTGTCGGCACTCAACCCGGAAGGTTGTACGCGTTGTTTTTGCTTTGGTCGTTCGAGTGAGTGTGTGCAAAGCGAATGGTCGTGGGGACATATACGCATGGCGGAGGCACGCAATCTGAGCGTGCAATACCTACGGCCGCAATATGTTACGAATACTGAATATGAATATATTGTTGTTGTGCAGATGGCTGGCGCAAAAAGTTATCGCGAGGATGCTGAAATACACCTGCTCAACGATCTGAATTTGATACCACGTTCTACGGGCAATGTCTCCATCGGCGCATACACAAATTTCTTTCATCCTCTCTACTTCCAACTACCCCCTCAATTCTACGGTGATCGCACTAGCAGTTATGGTGGTTACTTGTACTTTACGTTGCTGATCGAAGGTGCAAACCGTCCTCTAGAGCGTAAAGTGCTTTCACGTTTTCCCCTCGTACAAATTCATTCGCACAAGAAATTGGTGCTGGACTATTTTGAGTATGAGAATTATGAGTACGCGTTGAATGTGACCTACAAAGTACCGCTGCATGAGTCCGAGTGGAAGTATCATCACAACAGTCAAACGGTTGATCGTGCAACTTTAATGGCGGCACTACAGAATGTGCGGCATATCTTTGTACGCGCCTCAGCCTTCGCAGACTTCACTGAAGTCGTGTAAGTATCAAAGAATAAATAAAATAAAATAAATTGGGGACCCAGTTCTTACCCATGAAAAATTAACTTGAAAGGTTGTTTGCTGAGGCTTCATTTAAACCAACATATGCTATTGAGGTCAAATTTTTTAAGCGAATAATAGGCTCAGTGATTTTACCCCGCTCCCTGATGAATTCAAAAAGACTAGCGTCGACATAGTTTCTTAGAGAGCTCTTAAAGCTCATTTATGACTAGCCAAGATTGTCACAGACCTACGATTTCGGTCACGTATGTAGGTGAGAGTTCTCATATGATTTTGACCCCAGATGGCATAAACAGGATTTAAAGTCCTTGATTCTGATGCTTCTTCCAGCAATCTCACATCCATTAAGCTCTTGGTGAATTACATAGCTGCATAAGGAGCTAAAAGGAATCTGATGACTTACTTGTAAGGCTGCAGACCTCACAAGAGACGGAGAGTAGGATAAAGATAAAACTTAATTTTCCAAAGTAATCAATTCGGAATAATTTCTCATATAAATTTCTGTTTAGTATGCATCTATATTAATATTGCCCCGAAACCTACTTGAAAGTAAGAGATATCTCATACGAGAACTGAAGTGGTCTCATAAAGTTCGAATCTTAAATTTTTTTATCAACTCGACGGTGAATTTGAAAGAAAAACGTTATAAATTCACGCCTCAGTACCTCCTTGCCTTTAGGTGGCGAGCATGTGATCGTCATAATCTTCAGTTAGGTACCGGGTGAGCTGATCCTAGTTTCTTGGTGACATCTTACGAGTGCTACAAAACATGACTTTGATTCCGTAACTTTAAAAAATCTTGAACTTTAAATCGGTTTAAATTCTTAGAAATCAAATTTAGAAACCACTGCTTTGATTCCAATAATTCAAGACCTCAAGTGACTGCATTCATATGATTTGACCGTTTGATCAGATCATCAGGAGATCGCATCCTCACACAACACTAAGTCAATTACAACGCCGCTTCTGACCAAGAAAATCGAGCCTAATAGATACTAGTTTCTTCCTCATTAGAAGTAATTTAGATAAACCCAAAACCAAGCTCGAAAGAGATATTATTCACTATCCTGAAATTTCGCACTCAAAACCTCGAATAACAGTAAAATTTTCCATTTTTACCAACATCTCTTTCCAGCCTCAACAACGTTCACATGGATTCCGCCATCTACGTCTACGGGTCCACTAATATGATCGCCAAAGGTGTGGAACAATGCAAATGTCCAAAGCGTTACGATGGTCTCTCGTGCCAAGATCCCGGTAAAGGGTTTTATCGTTACCGCAATGTTACTGAAATCGAGACCTTTTTCATAGAAGATCTTATTGGACGTGTGGTACCGTGCCACTGTAATGGACGTAGTAATGAGTGTGAGCGTGAAACAGGTGTTTGCCTGGTGAGTAGAAAAGTTTATAAATACATGCAACCACACTGTTATATCAAATGTGCTTTTTTTAGAATTGTCGTGACAGCACAGGCGGTACTCATTGTGAGCAATGCGCTGATGGCTTTTATGGTGATCCGAACTCGCCGTATGGCTGTCAATCTTGCCCCTGTCCGGAAACGAGCCGCAATTTCGCTAAAGGTTGCAATGTGTGGCAAGGCGAGGTCAGTTGCATTTGTAAACCCGGCTACACGGGCAAGCTGTGCGATCAGTGTCGCCCAGGCTATTTCGGCAATCCACTTGCCTATCCGAATAGCACCTGTCAGTCGTGTAACTGTAATCTGGATGGCAGCACCAATGATGATTGTGACAATCAAACGGGTCAGTGTCAGTGCCGGCCGGGTGTGACTGGACTCAAATGTGACAGATGTATTGCCGAGCGTCACTATCTAGAAGGTCGTGGTTGTAGAAGTGAGTGAATTGATTCGCAGGAACATGTGTTGGCTAAGCACTAATCTTTTTATTCCTATTTTCAGTTTGCGACAATTGCACGCTGTTGCTGCTGGATTACATCGAGTTGATCAGCAATAAGTTACGTCGCGGCCTGCATAATATGGACTTGACCGGCATACCAGCGCCCTATCTCAAAGTTGAGGACTACGAACGCGCCTACAATACGCTGCAAATACACTATGTAGACTACACGAATGCACGCAAACTGCTCGGCAATTATGACGCTAACGAGTTGCTGAAGATCGACTCACACGCCGAAAATAATAAATATCAGTCACGCAAAGCTCTTTCCACCGCTAGTAAAAGCCAACAGTCCACAGTTGAGTTGCGAAATGATGCGTCCAGCTTGTATGTTGATATAGGCGCGTTACGCTCGGATATATTACAGTACATATTCACGCTCAATAATTACGGTAAGAGTGACCAACACATGAGCCTGCCAATGGCGCTGGATCAAGCGCGTTTCTACTTGGACTCCATACGTCAGCACGAGGAAACGGTTGAGAATATTCGTAACTCCACACAGTGTGCTTGGCATTTTTACTATCACTTCGGCAATGCTTCGGATGCGGCTTTTGATCAGAAAGCGCGTGTCGAAATGTTTTGGCGTGACTTGAATCAAACCAACTTTCGCATATCCGATATGCGTCTACACGCCGATCGTACAGTCGAAATGCAAAACGAGATCGATGATACGTTGGAGCATGTGATGAACTTGCGCAATCATGTTGTGGAAGATTATAACAAAATCAACGAGCTTGGCGCTGATGTCATGGATTATCTGAATCAAAGTTTAATACCACGCACAGATGTCTTAAACGAGGAGAATTGGACACAGCAAGAGCGTTTGACAGGTGTGACTGATTCAATTGATCGTCTCGTAGAACAGTTGAACATTTCCTTAGGCGATAATGAGGGTATGCAACGTGAGGTGCGTAAGCATTGGTTGCCGAAAGCTCAGAAACATGCCGATAGATTGATGGAACGTTCAAATGATTATGCGAGACAATTTCAGCCGACACGGAATGGTGCGCGGATCGCGTTGTTAGCAAGGTAAGTCTAAATTTTATCTTTTTATTGGGAGTTAAAGATTTTTGCCAATCATCATTCTTCTCACTCGATATATCCCAATTTGTTGTAAATACATCTGGTGTAATTTCCAGATAATCTATTAAACTGAGTTGTAATCTACCATCCTCTTCATGATAAATAAGCGATATCTTCTTGGACTTATCAGTCTTTTTCGAAACAAGTTTTTAATAACAGTCCGCAGGCCATTCTATGATTAATTGCTGAAACTAAATACATTCAGTGAGCCGAGGCAACGTCAACCCAGTACGGAGAAAATACTTTCGAACAACAGCTGTATTTAGCCTTGTAGTGCTCATTTGTTCACCAAGTTATACCAAAGGGAAGTAACCCGGTGGCCGTCAGTTATAATCCTTGGCATGCCTTCTTTTTATTACGTAATTCACACTGATCAAAAATAACCCAAAATTTTCACGAAGACCCTTCTGTCAAATCAAATTAGTTTTAGGTTAGCAGAAAAGGTCTTACAGTCTCTTGTCCATCTGCGGAGACCTGTAGAAGGCCAAATAACTCTTGTAAATTTGTAAAGACTAAACAATTAGCGTGCTAGCCACGTTACTATTCGGGAAAATACTCAACTCGTTCTATGGAAAACGAGCGAACGAAATTAGTTTCGAAGCTAAAAGACCTTTGTCAGTTTATAGTTCTTGCCAGAACATAGCCATGCCGACACTCCATTAATATTTTACCTATCCATTAAAAAGTCAGTCTTCTCCTTAAAAAACTTATTATTCTACTAACTTTTCGAAATTTCCGAAACAGCTCTGCACATAAAAATATCTCCGATGCCATTGATGCTGCACGTCAAGCTTCACTAGAAGCTAAAGAACGTGTCTCAGAAGCCCAGCAAAGGCTCTACCCAGGCGATGGTAGCTCGGTAATTGAACGAGCCAAAATTTCCTTAAATAAATCAAGAGAACTACAAAAGGACGCCCTTGGCGAAATGGAACGGACAAATGGTAAGTATGAGGACGTTGAAAATATTTACAAAATCTCTCTTAATATATAATATCTCTCCACTCCCCGTTAGCACTCAAGCAAAAGCTGAAAATACATGAAGACAAAGTGCAACGCATAAAATCGACAATCTACGATGCGGGCACACGCACCAACAATGTCTCGGCACATTTGCATGCCGCATCTAACAATTCTGCGCGCAGGTTGGCACTGGAAAGTATAGAAATGGCCAAAAATATAAGCGATGAAATGCGGCATGAGCTGCAGAAAGCCAGACGTATGCATGAGGAGATCCTGAAATTACGTGAAAAGTTTGCCATCCTCGAGCCTGATTGGGAGATCAAGTTGAGCAGAGCCGAGGAAAATATATCGCTTACAAAAACGAACATACGTCTGGCTAACATATCAGTCTCTTACGTGGAGGAGCAATCGCAGAAGGAGAAGGCCAAATTCGATGAATGGAACAACACGATGTCGACACAAGTGCAGGAACTGCGCGATAAGATAGCGAAGGCGCGTCATGCAGCAGAAGGCGTAAGTGATCCACAAAGAATTTGTTTTAACGTACCTACTAACGTCTCTTTACTTTAATTTATAGATTAAAATCTCTTTGGAGTCATTAAATCCTAAATGCGCACGCACCTATCTCCCTACATTGTATGGGCTCTCCACCTCGAATACTATCAAAATGTCATTTGCCTTGCCAAATCGAAACGGAAATTCACCGCTATTGCACATACAAGGCAGCGATGGTCGTTACATTGCACTTGAGCTTTACAAGCGACACGTGCGTTTAAGCTGGAACCTTGGCGGCACCACCACAATAATCACACATCCCCTAGAAGTGCAAACACGTGATCCTAAATACGATGATGCCTGGTATCACGTGGAGGCGAATCGTACTTTGAATATCGGTAGTCTACTGGTGAGGCGTATGAACAATTATGGAGCTTTGATACCCGGTCAACCGGTTAGTGGTAATACAGACGCCGGCTACACGCGCTTCTTCCAAACGCCTAACGAACGTATTCACCTTGGTAATTATCCGAGCGAAATGTCACAGAAAGAAATGCAGCAAAGTGCCGGACTCAATGTTGTTGTACACAATGTGGAGGTAGACAATCGTCCGTTAGGCATATGGAACTTCCTAACGAGCGAAGGTCGCTGTGGTGGCGCAATTATTGGTGCACAAGAATCAACATCAGCTTCGATAGCACGACATTTCAATGGTTTGGGTTATGCAGAAGTGAAGAAGTCACGCCTGAGATCGTATAGAATGAATTTGTTTGCGCTACAAATGACGTTCAAGACTTTGGATGAGAATGCACTGCTCTTTTTGGCGGTTGATGATAAGAATGTAAGTTGGCGGGAGGATACAAGATTAAAAATTTAATAGGTTTTGCCATTATTATTGCTTTAAATGGTTTTCTAGAATCGCTCCGTGTCAGTGACGCTCAGTCGTGGGCGCATTATGTTCCGCATTGATTATGGCGACGAGGCGAAATTGGAAATAAATACCACAAACAAATACAATACCGGTAAATGGGTTAAAATTGAGGCAGCACGCGAATTCGTACCCAAACGTGGCACTGAAAATGGTATTTTGCGCGTGGATAACGAACGTGCCATAACCGGTTCACCAACTGTGCCCATTAAGAGTCATATGCTGCCCGATTTATCGAAACCGGTTTACTATTTGGGTGGTGTGCCACCAGGTAAAACAAGAAAAATACAATTTATGCTACTGAGGTAGTTTATTATTCTTACTTCCTCTTACAGGTTTCAAATCGGGCACTTCTAAGGCACCTGGCGCAGATAATCCTTTCCTCGGTTGTATGAAGGACGTACAAGTCAACCGCGAAACTTACGATCCATTGGAGGGCTCCACACACTTTGGTGTCGAACCGTCTTGTAAAGACATTATAACGAAGTAAGTGAAATGAAGAAATAATATATTTAAATTCACAACACAAAATTATTTCATTTCCCCCGCAGAGCCGGCTTCACAGGTCAGGGTTACATCGAATTACCGTCGCATTCACTGCGTAAACGCGCCAATACCGGTTTTGTCTTCCGTACGCTTCAACCCGACTGCCTACTACTGCTCTCCGCTTATCCGCCTGAAGTTGCTGAAGATTACGATGACAAAGACATCAAAGGCAATTACTCTATCAGCTTAATTGATGGGCATTTAGAAGTGTGGATCAACTCGGGTCGTAGTTTGTTAAAGATCACGTCTAATAATACACTAAATGATGGTGAATTCCATGTGGTGAACGTAATCAAGACTAGTCGTAAATTTGAATTGATGGTCGATGATGAACTGCAAGACACAAAGAGCCTAACAGGCGCACCCACTCTGGTCAGCATGCCACGAGATGCTGGCGGTCTGTATATTGGTGGTGCGCCACCTTATGAGGAATATACTCCATTGGCGCCAACATTTATCAAATTGGAGGGCGCTATACGTGATGTGGTCTTCAATAATCACACTGTCAATCTGAATCAGGCGGTGGCCTTTTCTAATGTTCAAGTCGGCCGCAATGGTCCTCCGATGGGCACTGTGAATGGTTTATTCGATGTACTGCTTAAGACTGAACCTATGATTGCCAAGAGTTTTACCGCTTCGCCAGAGGGTTGTTTACGGGTGAGTAGTGTTCGTCATTGAATTTGTAGTTGGGATTAACACTTGTTAAGGATTGGTTTGGTATCTTGTAAATATTTATCATATATACTCTATACATATAAGTTTCTTATATAATGTTAAATAGAGGTTCGTCCGCCTTATTCGATTTGTAAGATCCATACTTCGCTTTCGCCTTCGAACTTTATTCTTTCCCAAAATACCCATTTTCCACCATAATAGTTGGGCAATGAGATTAGATAAAATAGAAATAACTCATTCCCAATCTTCTCATGTATATCCAGAGATTATTTAACATTTTAGTGTATTTCGCCACTATCCAATCAGTTATTCGTCGGAATAGGACGAAATTGGTCTAATAAAATTGTGCTAATTTCTGAGCTAATATCAGATTCAATTTGAGAAACAGTAAGATATTTGCCCAAGTCTGCGAAAATATTAACCTCATTAACAGTTAAAGAACCTCACCCGGACACTTATCATCTACGCACTGACCCCGACTAAGAACTTTTCACGGCGTCAAATTCTAGACGCCATTTGAAGCCAGGTCTTTCTCTAGCGTGTCTTTCTAACAGGGTGGAGGTCTTCCTATTCCTCTACATTCTCCGGCGGACACTGCGTCGAAAACTTTAGAAACTCAACTTCTTACGCCTACTCATGAAATGTGGTCATCGTTCACTCTACTGCCACATATAGTAGAACTGAAATGGTGGACGACTTGTAGAGTTTGGTTTCTGTTGGTAGAGAGATTACTTAACTTTTCAATTGGCTACTCAATTCAAAGTAGCACCTGTTGACAAGTGTAAGTCTGCTTTGAATTTGAAACCGATATTATTATTGGTGTTGATAATGGTTCCAAAAGACTAAATTCTCTACAACTTCAAAGTTATGACTGTCAAAAGTGACATGTGAGCCAAGCCTAGAATGCGCTGACGGTTAGTTTGATGGCTGTAGATATTTCGTCTTACCTTCGTCTATCTCTGACAGACACATTCCCTTGGCTTCTTTGTCTAACCGGGGCAACTAACGTCACGGCTACTAAAGCCAATGATATCAATGCCGATACAGCAATTGTACACTCTTTGTAGAAGATTGTTCCTTCTCTATTTAGGCCTAGAGCTCGGATAATTTTATCCTGCAATAGGTTAATGAAGTGATATGATTACGTGACCCTTAATAAACCATTGCTTAGTATCGAACGACTATGAGAGAATCTTACCGATTTGACGGAGCTGTTAGTGCTGCTCAACGTCATTATAAGTTTCGCGGGTGGTGTGGATCGTTCCTTTTATCACGAGTCAACAAAATATTTGCCAAATCTGAAACCACACTGATACGGTCTTAATAATTCAGTGGCGTTGGGCTTTATTCTTTAACAAAATGCATTCAATAAGACCCTATATGCGGTATTGAGAAGCTTATTTCCACGGCGCAGATTGTTTGGTCCATCTTTTTGTGGATGGTGCAGGACGGAATTAGGTCCTAATTAACAGGCGTGCACTCATCCGACCCAATTTTGCACAGACGATGATGCATGCACCCTGTCAGTTCTTCGCCACCGTATTTGAATTGCTCGGCCTGTATAATCCATCGGCACCCGACGATTTGTTGTTTTTTAAGCGGGAAGTTTCTTAAGCGAACTCCTTCATAGTCAATCAATAATAACATCTGTAACATCGTAATCGATTGAGGAATCGATCTCGCTATCTGCTGGTGAAGTGTTCCCTCTATAAGCATAATCTCAGCCTGAGTCGCAAGATTACCTCCTTAGGTTGCACAAGAGAATGCTCATAGAAATTTTGAACATTACTCGTATCGGCTAGTTTCTCAAACTCTCACACTCACGGATTTCCGCTTCTCTCTTTTTCTGTCTGCAAATGCGTCTCCATTCGCTCTTCAGCTCTCGGCATCTCTCACACAAAGCGCGCGTTAGGGTGGATTACAACGCTGCGACGTAGACAATCTTTTTCCTCTCCACTGCGGTGCGGCCGTACGAGCTGTTTTTTCGACCTTGTTGAAAACCAATACTTTCTTGAGGACTGTAAGTCCCACTTTTGCACATACCGAGTTGCTGAGGAATGCTCTCAGAGAGTAGCAGTGCAAATTGAGTTAAGCTAAAACTAAACCGGATTGCGAATTATCTGAATTTTCGATATTTAGCGGCATAATTTATATATATAAGAATGATTTAGGAAAATCAAAGAATGGAATTCAATAACAATACCGAAGACTTTAAAATTTTGTTCTTGAACAAACCCAAATAACCGCCAAGGAGAGATATCAGTTTTACTTCATGCCTAAACGCTACTTTTGCAGTAGTAACTGATGATCCATTTCGAGGTTCCCTATTTGTTTAAAGAAAAAAACATCAAAAATTTAAATTTAATGGGGGATGTTTATTATGATTCGAAAGAGCATTCTTTGGCGAATGGTCCATCCGTTGAGTCCAATTTTCGATGACTCGTTCGAGCATTTCGACTATTAACTGGCGAATGACACTCGAGGTAATTTGCTCCAAGCCTTGAATCGGAGCGGGCTTGTCGACATAGACTTCAGACTTTAAATATCCTCACGGGAAAAAGTCGTGTGATATCACACGATCTTGGTGGCCAGTCGGCCGGCCCAAAACTTGAAATTATTTGCTCACCGAAGTGTTCTTTTAATAAATCCATTGATTGATGCGATGTGTAGAAAGTGGAGCCGTCTTGTTGAAACCAAATGTCGCGGATATCACGAGCTGGGTGATGGTGAATAGTACGGTCAGTAGGCCGATTATGTTGACTATAAGATCAGCGAAGTGCGCGAAACACATTCTTTACAGAACGTGAAATTTCGTCATAAAGTTGTTTGATTTGTAAACGTTGTTCAGGCGTTAGTCTTCCCATGATGAAATGCCAAACAATACTGAACAAAAATAACATGACAACATGACTAAAAAAAAGGCTATTGAAAAAAGTACCTCTACTTGGATCACCCTTTACTACGGTTTCAAAAATACCTCAAATAGTTTTTAATCAAAACTTAACCCGTAAATTACGAAAGCTTGTTCTCTTCAAACCAGATCGTCGTAGTTGTTGTTGTTATAGCTGCTTATTCGGTTTAAGAACAATAAAAGTTAGTCAATATCCTCGAGATCATCTAACGGCATAAGAAGCTAGCTGTTTCTGAACATGCAAAGAGGTACATACATGGTATCGAGCGGGGACTAATTACATGAGGACTGTACATCAAATAATCGATCGAGTGAATGAGAGTGTGACTCTCTGTTAATAGTTTTTAGAGCCTGTTCTGTGATGTGGTGTTCAATGGAGTTTGTAAAGTCAAGTAATCCTTTCTTGATGTGCCAGGCGGTACTTCAACTTCAAGCACTAGAAGTTTTATTGCATTATTTTATATGCTCTACTGCTTTTTTTGAAATCTTTTAAATCTCAACACTATGTGCTAAGCCGTTTGCTTATCATCATAAAGCTCTAACTATACATGTACTACATTTTGATAAAAATGCGTTATCATAAAATTTTCTTTTTTTTCATTTTATAGGATTTTAGTTGTTGAACAGTAAGAAATGCAAACCAAAAAAAAGAACTTCCATTGAAAATTGGTAGATAATTTTCTAATAATTTTGGAAAATTTATACTGTTAAACTCATACAAATTCAGTTGCCATATTGTAATTATTACTAATATTTATGTAAATATATATATGTATATATATATATATATATACATATTAAATAATTTAAAGCACTTTAATTAAGCAAAAAAATGTTTTGGTTACGGTTCTTTACCTAGAAATTTTTTTGTAAATATTTTAATAAATTTTCATAATTCACAAATGTTTATTATTAATCTCCAACAATTACATACTCTCATTATCACAAAAGAACTGAATACTAAAAGCAATAAAATTCCACTTCATGTATGTATGTATGTATATTCTAATATCGATATTAAAAATAAAACTTCATTTAGTAATTAAGCGAAATTTTCAAAAAACTTTGCTCAGCTAAAAATCACCAACTAAAAATTGAAAAGTCTATTATGTCTATTATATATATATATATATAAAATATAATTAATACATGTATGTATGTATGTAGGTAATTCACCTTCATCACATTGCCTTTTTGTGTTTTCGTTTAAGCTTTTGTATTTTATTTTTATAATTTAAATTTATTTTATATAAAGCAAAATCATTTTCTACTTCATTTTGGCAATATTAACTATAACTACTTACTGAAAAAAATTATTTGTATAAAAATTGTTGTTACAATGAGAATGAAAAAAATATTCATACAAATTTTCATTTACATATAATTATATCATAAATTAAATAAAACATTACTTTTTAACAAACAAAAAAAAACAATCACCAAAATGACTTTTTATTTATTGGAAACTAACAAATATTCACATATTTCGGCTTCACTAAATTTGTCGTTAACAACTAATCACTTAACGCTGCCATGGCAAGCAAAAGCTCAAACTAACTCAAAAAGCGTGATGCATTAAGGTGCGATTATCCTTAAAAATGATAAGATTTATTTAAATTATAATCATGGGTAACTGGCTAACACCTCAATCCGACACTAATTTGGGCTCTTTAGTAAACTATATGTAAATAAATACCAAACATTTGTACAAAAAGTAAAAAACAATAACAAATAAAGAATTAATGGAGCTCTCAATCGCTTGAATTCAGCTTTAAATCCATCTTTTCGCGCTTTGAAGTTTTACCCATATCAGAAAAAAGTGTTGAGGAAGGAGTGTAAACCTGCAATTACTCATATTTGTTTCCATTTTCTCTCTCCCTCCTCTCTCTTCACTCTTGAACTATCTCGCCGCATATTCGCGCCACCACACAGGTCGGCAGTTATTCATATGAGCCGAGCGCTTTCAAATTTGGCGATGTCTCACACAGTTACGCCCAACTTCAAGTGCCACAACGTAATTTTTGGCAACGTAATTTCCGTATATCCTTTGGTTTTCGTTCCTTCTATCCGAATGGTTTGATATTCTTAGCACCGGGCACTAAAGAGAAACATAAACATTATGTTGCTCTCCTGCTGAAAAATGGTCAACTCCTGTTGATTGTACGTGGTCGTCGTCGCGAAGAGTTAAAATTAACTGCTAAATTGGATGATGGTGAATGGCATCATGTGACCATCTTATGCCAGGATCGGAAGGTGACTATGTCTGTGGAAATTGGTCAGACAGATCAGAAGACATCTGCTCAAATGAAGGTACCAAAGAAAATTGCCGCTACAAATGTGGTCTACATTGGCGGTTTGCCTGAAAAAGTACCCAAGCTACCCTCGGAATTGTTGCAACGTCTGGAGTCTTTCAAGGGTTGCCTACGTCGCATGTCAATCAATAATAGTACACAAGATCTGGCGCGCCCAGGCAAGCATCTACATGTCGGTCAGTGTTTTCCGAAGGTGGAGAAGGGTTCGTACTTTCCCGGTGATGCCTATGCGATATACAGTAAGTATGCGAAATTATGAATTCTCATATTACTATAGATCTTTTATTTATAATATCTATACGCGGCACGAACGCAAAAAATTTCTAAAGCCGCAAGATTTCTTCTCATTCACTTTGTGAAAAAACTGGTTGAAGAGCGTTTTTTTTATTTATTTTTTATTATTTATTTTATGTTACTTTATAATTTTAAGCTATTTTTTATATTAATTTAGTTTCTTTTATCTCATTACTTCTTATTATATTTTTTTATATCTTATATCTTTTTTTATTAAATTTTTTATTTTATTATTTTTTAATTTGTTTTGTCATATTTTGCTTCATTTTATTTCGTTTTTTTATTTTATTTGACTTTAACTTAGTTTTGCACAATGGTTTTCATTGTATTTATTTGTTATACTTTTAATTTATATTTTTGTTTATTTTAATTTTTTAGTTTATTTATATTTATACTTTTTTTTGGTTTTATGTTATGCTGATTCATTTCATGTTTTTTATTTTATTTTATTTATTTATTTATTATTTTATTTTATTTTATTCGCTTTATTTTGTTATTTATTTTAATTTATCTCTTTTAATTTCTTCTTATTATTTTAATTTACTTTATTTTACTTTATTTATATTTACTTTATTTCAATTGATTATCATTTATTTTCGTTTTCTTTTTTTTTTTTTGGGTATTTTCCTAATTCTTTATTGTTATTTGTATTCTGTTTTATATAATATTTTCAATTTAATTTAATTTTTTAAGTTGAATTTAATGTTTGTTAAATGTAGCTTCTTTTGTTTAATTTTTTTTTAAATTATTTAATTTTGTTTTATTTCTTTCAACATTATTTTAATTCATCTTATTTTACTTTACTTATATCTTTATTAAATTTTTTCATTTTTTTCACTTTTTTCATTTTATTAAACTTTATATAATATTTCTGTTTTCAAATTTGATTTCATTTTATTTTAATCAATCTTGTTTTGTTTAACAACTTTTATTTTCGTTTTCATTATTCTATAATTATATAATTTCTCTATTATTATTATTTTATTTTGTTCAGCTTATTTTATTTTAATGTGATTTAATTTAATCTAAAAAGTTACGTCATATAGGGTTTCCCAATAAGAGTGACATGATTTCTTTAAAAAAAAACACTAATTTTTAAGGAAATTTAAACGTTTTTTAATTAGTGTGAAGTGCAATCGATACAATTAATTTCTGTATATAACATCATGATGAACCCAATTTTTGAGCACTTTTTCCACTAAATCAAGTCGTATGTCATGAATTGCACGTTCAATATTGACTTTTAAAGCTTGAAGAGAGTCTAGTTTATTGCTAAAGACCAATGATTTTAAATAACCCCACAAGAAGTAGTCTAATGGTGTTACATCACAACTTCTTGGAGGCCATTCAATGTCACTATTTCTTAAAATAATCGAATCTTCAAACCTTTCTCGCAATAGTTTGGTTGTTCCACGTGCTGTGTGACACGTAGCCCCGTCTTGTTGGAACCAGATAATGTTAAGATCAACTTCTTCCAATTTTGGACATAAAAAGTTGGTTATCATCCATTTATACCGTTCCCCATTGACAGTAACGGTGCTACCAGCTTCATTGCACCACTCTGATGAAAGTGAGCCTCACCGGAGATGATTTTCTTAAAAAAATCGTTATGGTTTTCAAGTTGTTCCAAGGAAAAATCAGCGAATTCATGAAGTTTATGGTGGTCCATGGATGAAATTGTAAACATTACTGAAAACAATGAAAAAATAAAAAACAGATCATGACATATTAAAAGTGGCCAAAAGAGCACTTAGAAATCATATCATCCCTTTTGGAAAACCCTTTATTTTATATTTTAAATAATTTAAATTTTTATATTGTTTATTTAATTATAATTTAGTTTGTTTAATTTAATTGTTATTTTATTTTAATTTATTATTTTATTGTAATTTTTTCTGTTTTATTATTATTGTCTCATGTTTATATATGAACTCTATTATTGTTATTTTACATAGTTGATTTTATTCTGTTTTACGTTATTTTGCTTTATTTATTTCAATTTACTTTTATTTTTACTTTAGTTTCAATTACCAAGGTTTTTATTATTTCATTTTGTTTGATTAAATTAATTTTATACTTTTATATTCTAGTTATATTATATATATTTCAGTTTAAGTTATTTTATTCATTTTACTTTATTATATTGTTTTATTTATTTCTTAATTTGTTTTTTTTTTTTTGCTTTATTTTGTTTTAATATTTATATATTTCATGAGGAGAACGTTGCATTTCAATTGTCACTCCACCCGTTATTTTTAATATCCCTACACTTTTACAGAACGTAACTTTCATGTCGGCAAATATTTGGAATTCGAGTTGGACTTTCGTACGTCAGAACTCTATGGAGTACTACTGAGTATCTCTGAACCGTCTGGCTTTCCGGCTCTATCATTAGAACTAAATAATGGCAATGTGAGATTTTTTATCAAATTTTTTCTGAAATTTTTAATAAAAAAAAAATTTTAATATCCGCCCATACAGATAATCTTCTCCACCGATCTCGGCGATGGCATGCCATTCCGCGTACAATCGGAATTACCTAGTAAATATGCGTTATGCGATAATAAATGGCATAACATTTCGGCACTCTACGATTATGAACACATCATATTACGCATCGATCAGATGGCGACGACGAAAGCGAGATCAACACAGCAACGCAGCAATAGTAAAGTACAAACTAAATCGGCGTTCTACATAGGTGGCTTGCCAGGTATTGATTTGAAGCGTAGACACGAAACAAAAAATCTTATAAACATCATTTTTTATAGAAAACGCAGCGAGTGGAACACTCTTGACTCGTGAAAATTTCAAGGGCTGCATACGTAATCTGTCCATACGGCAAGAGCATCGGGATTGGATTGATATGGATGAGTTGCATAATGTACTTTTAAGCGAATGTCTCGTTACAGGTGTAGATAACTAAATGAAGCGCTTCTGGACACGAAGTTGTATTCTCAGCAGTAACTATGAATAATTTGCTCGATATAAAATGTTGCCAATTTTTCATTTCCGCAGGCAAATAGAGTGTTCGAATTTAAGTGCTAAAGAAGTAAATTGTTTTTATTTCTAGAAGCACAAAATACAAAGCATTTTTGGACCCAATATCGATACACATTGATGCACTTAGTATTGGTTACTGCTACGTTGCTGTACGAATACGCTATCAAAATGAATTCTATTGTTTATTGTGATCAAAATATTTCATTTTTAAAAGTGTATTTAAACTTATTTTATCTAAATTTGCTAAATTTAATAATAATTCTAAAAATATTTTAAGTCGACAATAACGAACGACACTGCCATAAAGCATTTACGCTTACAAAAACGCTATAGAAATCAATTATGTTATCGATAATAGCAAAGCAAAAAATATTTTTTTTTTCACTTAAAAAGAAAAATTTCAAAGTTTTCTAATGAGATTTTTTCTCATTTCGTTCAAAGTGATAAATTGGATTAAAAAATTATACGATTACGACTTGCAATTGCCCACATAAGTATAATAGGTCAATTGAAAAGTCCCCAGCCTACCACAGAAAAACACATTTTATGACAAAATTAATTTTTTTATTCAACATAGTTCCCTTAATGGGTGATACATTGATTATAGCGACCCTACAACTTTTCGATACCATTTTTGTAGTACGATTTGTCCTTTGCTTCAAAATACGCATACATTCTTTTCAGATTTGAGAACAAGAAGTAGTCGCTGAGGGCCAGAGCTGGAGAAAACGGTGGATGCGGGTGCAGTTCGAAGCCCAATTCATGAATTTTTGCCATCGATTTCACTGATTTGTGACATGGTGCATTGTCTTGGTGAAGCTGCGCTTTCTTTTTCTTCAAATGCGACCATTTTTCGGCGATTTCGTCCTTCAAACGATCCCACAATGCTATATAATAGTCGCTGGTCCTTCCGACTCTTGTGTTTTTCCGCGCTTTGGAGCATGTTCATCGTGTGCAGACCACTCGGGCTTCTGTCGATTGGACTTCGGAGTGAAATGATGGAGCCATGTGTCATATATCGACGCGAAATTCGCGTTTAAGCGTAATAATGCCACCCACGAAAGCTCCGAATCATCACTCGTCGTTGTTTTTGATCAAAAGTGAGCTCGCGCGGCATCCACTTTACACAGAGCTTTCTTATACCCAAATATGCGTGAATGATATGCTGTACAATTTCAGTTGATATCTTTAGAGTACCTGCTTTTTCATTCGATTTCAATTTACGGTCATTCGAAATCATTTTGTGGATTTCCTTCATGTTTTTGTCGGTAACAACCTCTTTTGGGTGTCCACTGCGTTCACCGTTTTCGGTACTCCGTAATTAGTAGTGGCATACCAATCCTTGATGTTGATTTTCCTGGGCCAGTGCTTGGAAACTCGTCATCAAGCCAAATTTTTGCTTCAATTGTATTTTTCCCCTTCAAAAAGCAATAATTTATCAACACGCTAAAATCCTTTTTATCCATGTTTTTCACAATAAGAAAAGCTTCTTCTCTCAAAATGATTTAATTCACAGACTAATGTTACGACAGTTGTCAAGTTTATACACGCGTATTTTGAAGGTTGCTGCTAACTAAAAGTCATAAATTAATGAATTCTTGTAGAGCCATCTATGTGTTAGGTAGGGTACTATTCAATTTATCTGTTATGTTCATATGTACTTACCTTAATTTTGGCGTGTATATATATGTCTTATTAACAACAATAAAAACTTTTTATCATTGCCAATACTTCTAATTTCCACTGATCGAAACTATCTACATAATTGTATACTTGTATTAAATGCATTAATTTAATTAAAAATATAAAAATATACATAGCTTCATGACGACATAGCTACATATATGTATATATATATATATATATATATATATATATATGCACCATGTGCATATGAATGAACCAGTGGCTATATTTTTTATATATATAAAAGTTTAATAATAAGAGAATGATAGTTTTAGCACCAGGTTTTAATATAGAATATTTATGTAAAATAGTTAAACATGTATGTATATGTGCCTGTCTACTTTAAATTATTTTTAAATTCGTTCTTTATTATTTTTTATTACAAATGCATCGCATTGGTGTTCATTTATTTATTTATTTCATTTTAATATTTTCATTTATTTTAAATAAGAGGCTTTAGTTAATTATTTTATTTAAAAAAATGTTTTATCTTAAATTATATTATAAGCAAATTGTACTTGTGTTCGTAAATTTAATTTTTTTATCTACTTTATTTTAAATTAATTTAATATTTTTTACTCTAAGTGAATTTTGTACCAAATCATAAAAAATAAATTAAATACAGCTTTTAAGGTTAGAAAAAGAATTTATATTTAGATATGTATTTTTGTAAATAATTATAAATATTGAATACAATTGTACAAAATATAAATATTTACGCATCATTTATTGAAATTCATACACCATTGTAAATATTATACTGTCTTACAAAATAAACACGTAATTACAAAAATAGCAATACATTTAATTAAAATTAAAATGAAGCAGCAATAGATATTAATTTGTTGAAAATACATTACCATAAGTAATCTTATAGTGTGTTCATACAACTACAACTAATAGTAAAAGTCTTAGAATATTTCATATTTTACATATGTATGTATGTATTTAAATGTATTTAAATGTATGTTAGTATGTACATATTTACGAATATGTTTGTAGCTGTTTAGGAAAATATGTTTAAATTCAACCTAATTATTGTAAGTGATCATAATGTTCAGTTAAGCATTTAATATTAAAAATGCATATAATAAAAACGAGAAATAAATTATATTTATTAAAGTTCACTAAAAAAAAATGTGTGCGGAAAATTAATACAAAGGTGAGACGAATTTTAAAACCATTTATTTATCTTATTTTATCTCATTTCACTTTATTTTAATTTGCAATGATTTTCCTTACACTTTTTTTTATTTAATCTATTTTTTTATTTATTTCTTTTTTCTACTTTGTTTTATTTTATTTATATCTTTTTTCTACTTTGTTTTATTTCATTTATTTCATAAGATTCCAATTTTTTTATTATACTTTATTATATTAATTCTTTTATTTAATTTAATTTAATTTTTTGTTTTATTTTACTTCCCTTAAATTTATTTTGTTTAAAGTTATTATAGTTTATTAATTTTAATATAATATATATATATTTTTTTAATTATATTTTACTTTTGTCTGTTATTTCATTTTCTTTATTTTTGCTTTTCTCTATAAAGGTATGTATCAAGTATCGGTCGTTTTACAACAAAATACTTAATACTATTGTTATAAACTATAAACAATATACTATGCTTTGGTTATGAGTAACAATAAACCTATTGTAACGTTTTTCTTAGCTACCCTCGATGATTTCCCAAATCCTTCGGGTCCGATCACTGGATTGGTAAATAAAACTCCCAAGATTTGTTTGTTTGGCCTCTTAATAGTCTTCAATAATTACAATTCTTTACTATACCTAATGGCTTATTTTACAATTCTTTGTGACACACAATTATTCCCTGCTTCACACAGCTTATCCGTTTCTAAAACACAAGGCTCATAGCAATGTTAACTCCACTGCGTCTTCTACTCGTCTCTTCGTGTGATAGCGGCTACCACTCTTTTTCACTGAAGATGACCCAAACATTCTGTTCACGCGCTCAATAAAAGGCTGATTATTCGTTTGCCTGCGGTAGATGCAGCCGCTCCGTTTATCCTTAACGACGTGGAATCTCCTTTACACTGTCGACCCTTTAGTTTGTCCTTGGTACTGGTAATTTGCATCATACTGCCACTTCTTTTGTCTCTTCTTTTTAATTGGAAATCTCGTCAACTGCTACTCCTTTTGTCTTTCCTTCGTATTTGGGATTTCCGTCACAATATGTTTAAGGCTTAAAAATTTTCTAACTATTGAAGTAGTGTATAAAATAACTGCTTCTTGTATCACACTTTCTACACTTTTCTGTGTAGCATTCTTGCAGGTTATGCTTGATCCTTCGCCGACATGGATCATTTTCAATGGCCGCACGGATGATATATTTTTTATAATTTTTAGTTGCAATCATTTGGTCCTGTATAGCGAACATGAAATCTTCGGTTTCAGCACAGATTCCTGGCCAGCTTAGCCAATCGTTGGATGCAGTTGTGTATATTTCTGGTTAAACGATTGCATGTGGATATTTTCTGTGGACTGACTTCATTTTCTATTGCAAAATTAATAACTAAAAATGATGAACGTTTGTTATGATAACACTCGTTGAGGTGTCACATAAATTTAGTGGGGTGTATTTCGTATCTGACTGGAATACTACTTTATACAATTGGCTATGTTGCTTATAAAAAAAAAACTGGCGGAGGTTGTACGCGGAATGTTCGAAGGAAAAGGTGAGAGGAGGTTTTGCTCACTGTTTTCTTTGACTACAATGGTGTGGTGCATTATGAGTTCCTGCCAAAAGGTCGTACAGTTAATAAATAATACTACAAGAAAGTTATGCAATGTATGAAGCAATACGCCTGAAACGATCGGAATTGTAAAAACAAATCGTAGATTCTGCATCACGATAATACACCAACTCACACATCAATGCGTATTCGTGGTTTTTTGGCCAAAAACAAAACCGTAATCATGGCCCAACCACCGTATTGAAACCAGTGAAAGGAAAGCGTTTTGCCACAATTGATGAGATCAAGTGAAAAAGCCGAAAAGCCGAAAAGCGCATTTCAGAAGTGCTTCGAGGCGAGAAGCGTTGGCACAATTGTATGATATCTGAGGTACTTTTCGAAAAAAATCAAAAATCAACTTTACCTTTGAACACACCTCGTAGACGGTATAATTGATTTATGCTTGCCATTCCTCGCTCCCCTTGTCTTCGTACTAGTCACGCTCTACGGCTGATTTCTGATGATGAAAACCGAATTTAGTAAGTAATATCCTTGCCATTCTTTTGGCGTGTTCTAGGTCTGTGCCAGGCTATTTTATTGTTCCAAAATTTTCCATATTCCTCGGATTTCAGAATGATACATTCTTCTTGCTTGAGTCAAGTCAATGTATATGTGTTTATTATTTTATTTCATTTTATTTTATCTTATTTTATTTTGTTCTATTTTACTTTATTTATTAGCCGAGTGATTAGCATTACGTAGTACCATTCGGAAAGCCAGGATTAGAGTCTACCACCATCTAAAACTGCAGAAATTTATATTTTTCTAATTGAGGCCACCCCGCGGGCATTTCCGACATGAAATAAAAGCTCCTCATAAAAATCCGTCAGACTTTTTGACTCGGTATTGAATAAATTTTAGGAGGTACCTCCCTTTTTTGTAAAGAAAAAAAAAACATCAAGTCGCACATATATAAGATTTAATTTTGTTTAAATTTATTAATTTTAATATTATTTTATTGTACTTTTTTCATTAAACTTTTTTATATTTTTCTTTATTATATTTAACTTTATAATTTTTTATTTATTTATTTTTATTTTTTAAAATTTTTTTTTTAATATTATTTTATTTTATTTTACTTTCTTTTGTTTAATTTATTTTACATTTATTAATTAAAATTTAATATCATGGTTATTTTTTTATTTGACTTTATTATTTTTTTTTATTATATTTTCCCTTTTTTTATTAAAATCTATTTTATTTTACTTTATTTCAAATTGCTTTATTTTGTTACATTTTTTATTTCAATTAATTTTGTTTAATTATATTATACTTTATTAATTTTAATTTAATTTAATATTCTTCAATTTCACTTTTTATATTTCACTTATTTTTTTAATTTTATTCATTATTCAAAATTCATTAATATAATTTAATCTTATAATATTTTATTAATTTTAGTTTTATATTTAATTTTTTTTATTTACGTTTTACTTATTATATAATATTTTACGTTATTTAGCTGTCTTTAATATAATTTTATTTAATCTTAAATTATTTTATTAATTTTTAATTTTTTCGTTTATTGTATATTTTTTTCTATTTATGCTTAACTTATTATGTTATATTTCACTTTATTTTGATGTTTTAATTTTTGAATTTTTTTTTATTTAATTAGTTTCATTTATTTTAAAAAACTTTATATTTAAGTTATTATAATTTTGTTTTATTTTATTGATTTTTGTATTATTAAATTATATTATTATTTTTATTTTTTCTTTTTTCACTTTTTCAATTCTAGTAGTAAAATTTTATTTTAAATTCATTTTCCTACTTTAACTACTTATTTTCATTTATATATTTTTTTCGGAATTACATTTCTATAAGTTTTAATTTTTATATTTTTATTCATTTTAAAATCAAATACAAAATCCCCCAAAAGAAGCCTTGAAATCGTCAAAATAAGAAAGGTTGGCAACTTTTCAGTCAGCTGTTCGGGATGTCAACATTAACAAACGCAAGCACGCACACGTGTATAAAGGGTGAGCGCCTAACTGGCTCTCTCCTATTTGCTCCACGTCAATACACGCAGCTTTTGTATACAAAAACCCAAACATTTCTTTAATTTGCTTTTACTTGGCGCTCGCTCACGCATAGTGGCTGCAAAAGCAACGGAATTTCAAAGTCAATTTAGTTCTTTCGTGGAATTGAGCGAATACGGTTGGTTAGGTTGAAGGAAGCATCGTATTTGTGTGCATTTCCCCAATTAGGAAATTAATTTGGTCACAAAAAAAAGTGGTGAAGCAACAATTATTTGGAAAGCTTCTTAGGAATGATAGCTGAAAAACGCATACTCAAGTAGTTAAGCAGTGTTAAATATCTTTTTGAATGTGTTTCTGTTTGGTGCTAATAAAATTGCTGTAGAAAATCAAAGCCAAGTGAATGGGGAGCTGGATAAATTGATTTTTGCTCTTGCCCTCCATTACGATAGTGTAAAAAAAAATTTTAAGCATTTGTGTGTTTGTAGTTCGCAATTTGTGTATGTATTTGCATGTGTGGTGTTGTTAAATAAATTGTTGTTGCGCTAATCACAACCTCAACCGGCTAAAGTGAATTACATACATACATACATACTTTCCCACGATAATAAAACCCAATTAGCAATGGCCAGCCAGCAATCGAATACGGATTCGGCGAGTGCAAATTTCGAGGAACAGCAGCAAAACGAAATCACCGCCATTCCACAGTATGGCCTAAAATTGAAATTTGATCATGTTTGGCCCGAGAAGCGTAATCAGAATCTGCGACCAACGCTGAAACAAACATTGCCGCTGTTGCCATTAGCGTGCAGGTAATTGCCAGTTTGTAATTGTAATAGTAATGAAAGTGTAGCAATAGTGGGTTTGATTCTCAGAAGAATAATAAATGTGGTAGGGCAAACAGTAAACCCGTTTTGAAAATTTACATAAGAAATTATTGTAAATATTTAAACAATTAGAAAGTAGGAACTGGAAAACCCCTATATTATATGTGTATTTGTATGCTGATTAGTGCATATACCATACCGTTTAAAGAACAGACCAACAATCTAAAAATCAATTTTGATATTCGGTTATTTAGACACCTATATACATACATATATAGATTTCTAATCAATTTAAATAATTTTATGCTGCAATATACAATAGTTGAACAAATTGAATATAGTGAGAGGGTTTATTTCGATACGGAGACCACAGATTACATGAATGAAGCTGTCATGGCGCATGTGGCTGGGACCCCTATTAACAAAGATAAAACTAATCATATACAGTGCGTCCTGCAAATATGGAAAATTATTTAAAATTAATTTAAAATAGTTTTTCTAAAGGAGATCAACCCTCGGCATAAAAATCATGCTACTGAATGAATTAGAATGTAATCCGTTCGATACAGCTTTGGTATCTGCAATTGCATCCAAAATGCAACCTGCATAAGTTTTTTCCATCTAATATACTGCTTTGTTACCACTACTATCACGAAAGGGTACAAGCAAACTAATTTGTAGTCTGATACAACTACTGACCGGTACAACAACTGCCGAGCGGTTGTAAGGATGTAAGGCAACATATTGTAACGTTTTTCATAGCTATGCTCGATGATTTCCTAAATCCTTCGAGTTCGATCTCTAGATTGCTAAATAAAAGTTCAAGATTTTGTTCGTTTGGTCTCTTAATCGTCAGGAATTTACTTAACGTTTATTTTGTCTTTCAATAAATTATAATTTTCTTCGTTAGACACAATGGTTTGCTTTACAAATATTTTCCGCTTACTTTACACCAGTGTTATCACTTCTGAGTCTTCAACTCGAGTGCCTGCAATAGCTGCTACCGCTCGTTTTATACTGCCACTTCTTTTGTCTGTCCTTACTACGGGGAATTTTCATCATACTGGCGCTCCTTTTATCTGTGCTTTTTAGTTGGAATTCCGTCACAGTGCTACTCCTTTTGTCTGTCCTTTTTAGTTGGAATTCCGTCACAATATAATTTTTTTTTTAATTAACTTTTTAGGAAGAAATTATGAAGGTCACTAGATGTTAAGTATGATAGAAGACGGCAAGATAATTTTCGATTAGAGGCAGGTCGACACCATGTTATGTTAGGTCAACGAAGGTGTTCATACCCAACATTAAAAAACATTTGTCAGATAATCAACACGAATTAATAAAAATTTCGAGGTATAAATTTAGGCGCTTATCCAAGTGAGTACTAAATACATCCTCATACAAAAACAAAGTATATAACCTTTTTATATACATATGTTTCACATACATATACTATCATATCATCTGAATTTCCAAAAATAACTCATACTCGTCAACGCATAATTAAATACAATAATCGAGTTAAAAGATCCTCCACGTATATATATACATACATATGTATATAGGCCAAAAGCATTTAGCGCGCCATAACTTTGGCTCCAGTCGCTTGATGGCGTCGCTAGTCTAGAAATGTTTGCACGTACATATATTTACGAATATGTAGTATGTATGTATATTTAAATATGGTAAGCTAAGCGTATCTAAAGTCTAACGTGAGGCCTGGTGGACAGGATGTAGATTGAAAACATCATTTTCTATGCATATAAATACATAGTGTGTGTTAGATATACATAAACTCATATGTACCTACACGCAGCAAACACTTTGCTTCCTATGTATATAAATAACACTGGTAAACACTGTTCTTGTCATACGAACTTCTTGATGATTTTTGTTTATGCTGGTGTACTCTCATTAGAAGGAACCAACTAAAAGTCAAATTTTCACGGACATCCTTAGCATGCATTATAAGTTAAGCTATACTGAACATGGATCCGATTTATTTTGCCAGATTTTTATATGGATTATTTAACTATCCTGAAGTGTGCCATAGAAAACTTTAAATGACCATAACTTGTTTCTTTGTGAACCTTTTGAAATACATCATAGGAGTAAATTTAATAGAATTTGAAGGAATCTTATTTGCCGAATGAGAAGTCAACCCTAAGGTGAGTCGAAAATGTAAGCTTGAAGCTAACTGGTCGAAAATGACTTTGTATGTTGTGGGTCAAAGGAAAATATATGGTAATCTCTACACCCTTTACTGTGATGTATCCTTCATAAAAATCCGACATTAAATATAGAAGGTATGAAGAAAAAACAAATTTCACGGGTTTTGTGGTGGTTCAGAAATTTTTTTTCAGCTCCAAGTTATGGATATTTTTGACTGTTTTTGACCAATTATTTCAAATAAAAAAATTATTTATATACTTCAAGAAACCATTTCTTGACCCATGTCCAGATTTTGCAAACATTTTGAAACTGTATGTATGTGGTTAGCTAGTTATTAGTCAAGTAGTGGAATAAATGGGCCCAATTGTGTTTAAAGATTTTCTTCACCACTGAGCACGGGAATTTACGTTTTATGAGCATTTTACATTTTACTGAAGTCATATTATTAAGATTGAGGCAAAAAGGTATTTTCAAAAAGTCAACGCCACGAAACATTATCGACCCACGCTTTCCTCAGCTAAATTACTTAAAATTATTCATATAATACGTTTTTACTATACAATTTACTGCAATTTTTTTATCTACACAAATTGACCCGCTCTAGTGTGAATTGAATTTATTGATATTGTAACGTTTTTCGTAGCTACCCTCGATGATTTCCCAAATTCTTCGAATTCGACTACGGGATTGCTAAATAAAACTCCCAAGATTTGTTCGTTCGGCTTCTTAATCGTCAGAAATTTACTCAACGTTTATTTAATCTGCAATAATTACAATTCTATACTATACACAATACGCTTCACACAGTTTATCCGTTTCTAAAACACACAGCTCACTGCATTGTTCACGCCACTGCGTCTCTGTGATAGCTGTTGCCGCTCTTTTTATACCTGAGGATGATCCAAACATTCTGTTCACGCGCTCAAGAATAAGCTGATTATTCGTTTGCGTGCAAAGCTGCTGGCGCTTCGCTTATGCCTATCGATGGACGAAACATTCCGATCATGCGCTAACTCGTCTACCTGCAGTAGTTGTTGCCGCTCTTTCCGTCTGTCCTTTGTACTGGGAATTTCCATCACATTGCCACTTCTTTTATTTGTCCTTTGTACTGGGAATTTCCATCGCACTGCCACTCCTTTTGTCTGTCCTCTATTAAGCCCAACGGTTACCCTCCTCCCGCCCAACCGACACGAGGGGCGCCATCCGCATAACGTACGGAATATGCCGAGTCAATAAAGCAAGAGTTTGTTAAGCGTCCAGATTTAAAACTGCTCAGCTACAAAGAACAAATTCATCAGCTGAAATAAAAGATTATTTATACTACAATAGAAAATTAGTGGGTTACTTGTTAAGAGAAGTTAGTATAGCATTATTTTTTTTTGTTACGAAAAGTGAGTCGGTCATATCGAATATGCTGGAATAACAATTGAAATCCTGACATAAACGGCGAAACGGTTCATATAGTTCAAAGTTTGTTTTACAAGATTTAAGGAATATTGGTCTAAATTGTCGTGATAATCGGATGGGGACATTAAAATTTACTTCACCTAAGAGAAATGAACTGCAAATCTGTCCATTTAGAAGCTAGACTAAAAAACTTATTCCTAACATTTCTCTACGGCTAAAAAGTGTGGGTAAATTTATAAGTTTTAAGCGACTAGTATACGGAGGAAGATTTTGGCGGGAATCCCAGTGCAAATGACGCAAAGCAAATAACAGAAACTGTTCTTGCACGGACTCAATTTTAGCAGAGTGGATTTTATAATTAGGGTTCCACATAACCGAACCGTACTCCAATATTAGTCTATTTACTAATGACGTAAAAAGTATTTTCGTAATATAAGAGTCCCTAAATTCTTTAGACCACCGCTTTACAAAGGCAAGGACACCTTTAGCTTTCAACACAGTTGTATTAATATGAAGATTGAAGTTGAGTTTGGTACCGATTTTTACACCCAAATCAACAAAATGTCATACTTGCTCTAGACTATAGCTGTTTATTGTGAAAGATGGTGGTTGAACATATTTTCGTGCAAATAACATGGTTTTACATTTATTAAGGTTAAGAGGCATATCATTGTTATTACACCAATTGTTCAAATCGGTTTGTAATAAACATCTATATTTAATTGAGGTGTAAGATTGGAAAAGCTTTACATCATCGGCTTATAATAAAATCTTTTAATATTTTATAACTGAAGACAAATCGTTAATAAATAACAAGAACAGAATCGGCCCCAGGTGGCTACCTTGCGGAACACCAGATGTTACATCAATTATGTCAGAAAAGATATAATTAAAATCCTTTTGAGTCCTGTTGCAGGGATAGGAAGATATCTGAATATATTAATGTTTGGTGGCGCTAATACATTCAATATTTTATATTATTCTTAATGTGCCAAAAACAGTTCCAATTTTGTTGCCCAGTGTAATCTACAGCACCAACTTTACTCAGCTAAATAAATTTTACGGTATCAAACTTGCCTTCCAACGACAACCCAGTATTTATTGCCCAACCGGCACTACTCGGAGAAATAACTGTATATACATACATTTATGTATGTAAATAGACTATATTTGTTAATGTTCATGTGTACTCCTTGGTAGGCGGCAAAGTAAATATTGCGTGCCTTTAGCCATTACATTCACTTTCGTGTTGGTTAAAGCTGATTTTTTTTTCTTCTATGCTAGCACAAACAGAAGTATGTATTACTTTCTTCTTACCTTTTTTTTAAATTACTTAATTTCGCTTTTAGAGAAAGTTTTGGTATGTCAATAATTTTATTTACAAATGTTTTGACAGGATTTTTTTTTTATTAAATTCTTTCAAAAAGTTTGAATCCGTCGCTCCGGAAGCTCTCCCACAGATAAAAATTAAATAGTTAACAAATATTTCCTTGTTCGAGCTCATAACATCGAAAAGCTTTTTCTAGACCTGCAATATAAAAATTCGTATGAAACCCCTATTTCGCAAGATAACGCTGGTCTACAATATAGTTTTGATATTGTTTTTTTAATACTTATTTTCCTTATAGATTACAAAGATCGGAAAAGTAGAAACTAAATAGCAAATATACATATTTAAAATGGCAGTTTTGTTTTGAAAAATTAGGCTTATCAAAGTAGAAACCGTTGAAAATGTCGAAAGAACGCCTATTATCGGCTTGCATATCATAATTTTTCAGGAGATCATCTTTCTTAAAGACCAGCAGTAATCTGCAATCATATGACAATCCAATCGATCTTGAGAACTTTCCTCCATCACTTTAAGATCCATCACTATAATATTAAAATTTTTTGAAAAATTTATCTAGATTTCTGCGGAGTTGATACACATATTTGTTCCTAGAGTTTGAAAATTTGTCATCGTATTTTGCACACTTTCTTCACAATTTGGTGTTTTTTGCTTACCAAGCAAATTTTCGAATAATAACGCAAAACTTCTCTTAAAACTGTTAAACAAAAGGTGCCAATCATTAGATATGTATTCTTTTAAACCCATGTCTAGAAGCAGCTTTGCGAAATCATTATCATAAGCCAATACTTATTCTTTAAAAAATCAGTAACAACCCATTTACAGGTGTACTGTATGTTGTTATTGCTATTGTTGTTGGTGTTAAACTTTTCCTTTCAAATTCCTTTTATGTATTAAATCACTGAGTTCACTTTGGGGAAACAAGTTTGGCGTAGATATTTCCCATTCACTTCCACTGGTAAACTGTGCCGATTTTTGTGTATTTGGTAATATCATTGCTTTTGATGACTTTCGGTTATCTGTCTGGTTAGCTTCACGTTTGAAAAACATGTATCATCTACTATCCAAAAGTAATTATCATCGAGATGATTCTGACCCACCAACTTTATGAGATATCCATGGTTTATCTGGTTTGTCCATTTTTAAGCCGAAATATTCAGTAAAAGTTTTCTTGACAAATATGATATGTCTTCTTATTTTTAACACGGAATATTCAACAAAACAGATGACTACTATACTTACACTTTCTTCGTGATTAACTCAAGTTTTAAAAGAAAAGACTGATATATTAGAATGGGCACTCAGTAATTGAAACAATATTTAACACCTGAAAACTTATCCAGATTCACGTATAAGTATTTCACAATTGTCCAGTAACTTAGATATCAGCAGTTCCGCGGAGTGAGGGGTCTAAAAGTTGAGATCACGTTATGGTGTAAAAATCACAAAAATAAGGCAAATTCAGTAGTTCCATGAATATACTCGTTATCTGTACTATTGAATGCATAAAACTTTTCAAAGATATTCAGGGCAACAAAAAAATTGATTTTCTGGAGTAGTATTCACGAAGCGATGTACTTGGCTTAGTATTTTGTATTCGTAATATCTCCGTAAATCACAATCGCAAACACCTATTGTAACGTTGCTTGATAACGTGAAATAAATACTAGTTTCGCCACAATCTTGAGTATTTATGACAAATACGACTTATCTAATTATACGTTATGTTATACTTTATTGGCTTATTGACACCATTTACGCGATTTGTTGAGTTGTTTATCCTTTCCGCCGTCTGGCGGCAATGCCAAGACCGTATATCATACAGCTGATGGTTCCATATTCTGTAATGCACGAAGGATCTTAAATTTTCCGCGATTCTGTGTTAGATTTCATTGCCTGACATTGTTGCTGGTTTTGATGCTAAAACATTTCTTACAACATGCCATGGTAGCCAAGATGGTAATGCGTTGACGACAGGAGATATTTCGTCTTGGCCTCGACCACTACCACGCCCATTCGCTACGTTTCCTAATCCAGTCTGAGAAATAACGGATCTGTTGTTTAGACAGTATCATCGGCCTACACCAATAGCTGTGCTTTCCGATCCTGATGGAGCTTTTTCCGTTACTTTTCGTGCTATCGAAGGCTGCTTCGTCGAGGTGATATGTGTCGAATCATTTCACGGGTCTCTTCCAAGATTTGGCTTGTCTTTAATCTTTTACACTGAAACACTCAAAAACATCCGCTCAAGCCGCTTTCTTGCTTTTTAGCCGGGCTATTCGAATTTCGTCGCAGTCCTTATCGATTGTGAATTCGTGTACACCAGCTCCGGGTGTTTAACTTTAACTACCGTGAGTAGTTCGGAGAAGTGTCTCTGCCATAAACTCAATATATTTTGGACTTTGGTCACCAGATCAACTCTTTGGGACCTGCACGAGTGTGGTCCGCTCTTGAAACCTTCCATATATCGCCGCATTCATTAATATCAAACCGGGCTAACGCAAAACTTTCGTGTAAAAAGAGTTATTTTTTATCTTGAGTACTTATATGCAGTTTCGAAGCTAAAAAAAACTTATTTATATTTGATAAATTTTTATAGTAAAATTTTTTGTTAATTTAATTTTAATTAAAATAGTGTAAAAATTTAATAATTTGAAATATTTATTAGAATATTATTATAATAATTATCCAATCAGACATAATATCTACCAACTTATATTCAATATATAAGTATTCTATAGGTATAAATTTTCTAAGAATTAAATGCGTAATTAGAAACACATTAAAATGTCATTTACTTCTCAAACCAAGCGACATTGGTACCTGTAAAAATAGATACAAATGTTCTTTTGCATACAAATACTACAACAATGGCACGTTGGGAACATATGATAAACGTGCATATAGCATACATATAACATATATATATATATATATATAAGGCAATAATGATGTCAGCAATTTTGATTTTGGATTCAACCCACTTTCGATCGAGCTTTCTTGAAAATTTTTATGTTGATGTTCGTAAATATGCTTTTCATTTTCCTTTCCATGCATTTACATACGTATTTGTTTACATACATAAATCTATGTGCATATGTATATGCTTACTACTTGGAAGCTCCATCATATTTAGGCCATTCAGCTACTACTACTATTTGTACAAGTACAAGCCAAGTTATTATTATGTTCATTTGTAAATATTCGTTTTAGCTTTGGTAACCGGCGCACAGAAAAATAAACCGAAACTCAGATTTTTATTTACACTACTTCAGTTTAGTATATAAGTAAATAACGTGAATGAAACCAGCGGATTTTCGGATATATCGCCGAAAATGAGATTGCAAGTGTATTTGGTAGCGTAAAATATTTGAACTAAACTTATAAGTAAATATACAGACATGAATGGCAGCAATATTTTAGGGCAACACTGGTACACTGGCACTCATTCCAATTGAGGTTGTAATGTTTTTCATTGAACAAATTGCAAATTTGCAATCTGGCTTTGGTGTCGAATTTGTAAATATTTAATTTTTGAACTCATTTACTTTTCTATAACACTTCCAACAATATCAAAACTTTTTAAGTCCTTACTAAATTATTATTCGAGCATAAAATTTAATTTAAGAACAAGAAAGGTCATGCGAAAGTCAGTTACCAATCATGAACGCACCAAATTTATTATATTGCATGCTTTTTTGAAATGAATGCATGAAAAATCGTTTGTTGGGTGACTATATGATATTGTATTCCGGTTTCGATGATTTTCGTTGTTAACACTTATTTACGGGTAAAGATCTGTATCTCACGTTCTTTGATGATTTTTTGACGGATTTTAGACCCAAACCTTTATGTCTAAAGAAATCGGTTGTATAGGAGCTATAGGATATATTCTTCCGATTTCGATGATTTTTAGTGTCAATACTTATTTCAATTTATGTGTATAGAATCCAAATAAGTTGTAAAGGGTGATCCAATTAGATGTAATTTTTTTTTTTTGACAGTTCACGCGCAAGTCGTGTCAAGCTGTCATGTTATTTTTGTTCAGTATTGTTTGGCATTTCATCATGGAAAGACTTACGCCTGAACAACGTTTACAAATCATTAAATTTTATTACGAAAATTCACGTTCTGTAAAGAATGTGTTTCGCGCGCTTCGCTCAACTTATGGTCAACATGGTGGGCCTACTGAGTGTACGATTCGCACCACCATCACCCATCTTGAGATCCAGCATTCATACAAAGATATACAAAGATTGTGAAGTCGATTCGGTGCCGCTCGCAGCAACTCGGACTGACGTACGGAACGACTTGGAGCATTTTTCGTCGAGATCTTAAATTGAAAACGTACAAGCAAGTGTACAGCTTGTGCAAGAACTGAAGACGCTCGACCTTCCCAAGCGACATCGCTTCGCTCTATGGTCCCTTGAAAAGTTCCAAGAAGATCCGACGTTTTCGAGCCAAATTTTGTTCAGCGACGAGCCCACATCTGGATCAATGGGTATGTAAACAAGCAAAATTATCGCATTTACGACGAAGAGCAACCTGAAGAGATTCAACAGCTGCCATTTCATCCAGAAAAAAAACAAAAGTTTGGTGTATAGTTATATTAGAAAAATACACCCTCATAGAAAATTTCCTTCAAAGATCTTAAAAACTAGGTTGCATTCAAACAGACGGACAAATATATAGATAGACGGCCATAGCTAAATCAAGTCAGCTCGTTCTTCTGATCATTTCGGCATACATTTTGATGAATATATAAATGTTTTAGGTTTTTCTTTTGGTAGTTACATACTTCTGACCAATGTCAATCTACGATTTCATGTTGATAAAAGGTATAAAAATCGTATTTATAGCTAGATAAAGTTGGTTACTTAAATTTGAGGAACACTTTTTCTTCAGAGAAGTGGACATGGAATCCATGTTTTTAAAAAAATCTTATCTCTGGCTTGAAGCATTTGAAAATTAAACGTATGTTAGATTTACTTTATATTATGCACATGGCTAACTTTGTAAAATATTGTTTCTTCGGGAAAATGGACGTTGGATAGATTTATTTTACAGTGTCATTTTCAACAAAAAAAAGTGCTGTAATTTGTTAAAATTTTATACATATATTGCTAGCTTTCTATACTGTTTCCAATTTTTATTCTAACTGGAATGATAAAAAGCCATAATTATGCATCTTCTTATACAAAATATTAGGTTTTTATACCTTTCATGTACACGAAATTGTATATACTTTGGTTCCAAGTATGTAAGTACCAGCAGGAGAAGAGAAAGCCCACCAAAAATTATACCGTACGTATCAGAATGATGAGATGAGTTGATTTAGCCATGCCAGTCTGTCCGTCTGTCTGTTTGAACGCAAAACTAGTCCCTCAATTTTTGAGATAGAGCCAAAACAGCCGACTTGTTCAGATATGAGAATTTGGGTGGAAAATCCGCCAAAAATGCATGTAAGAACGTGAAATTTGGTGATCTACAGACGTAAATTCGAGTTTATATTGACACTGAAAATGATCAAATACGAGTTTTGCTATTTGGAATAATTTGGTGTGTACATGAAGGTATAAAGACTTCGGCATGACCGAAGACAGTCGTTCTTTCTTGTTTGTATTAAAATATTGATCTAGCTGCGTATTTGAAAGTGTGCGTGTGCAGCTTATTTTCTACTTAAAGTCTTTTACGTAATTGTAAACATGAATGCCGCGAAATAATTCGAACGCATCCTTCGGATGTATTCACAATAAAGTTTAACATATAAAAATATCTTGTAATAATAACATTGCTGTTCTAATTTTTGTCAATCAGGTGGTGATCAGTGGTTCATTTCAGGAAAACAAAAGTATCATCAAAAATATCATCCATAAATTCAACCAAAATGAATGATATATATATATATATTTCCACTTCCCAGAAAAAGAAGTTTTCAAGCAAAAAAACACCATAAATAAGTATTAAAAGTGAAGTTTGGATTGCGATCATTCATATCGTAAGTTTCTTCATTTTAACAGATTTAATCAAAAACGACTTTGTTGAGAGTTATTAGCTTGACAAATTAATGCCTCCTATTAGACAACATAGCTTTGTATGACGTAAAATTCGGCCAATAGTTAATCAAATTTCCCATAATTATCAAACTCAAAAGGAACGCGCTGAATAAGAAAAAAAATTCTATGTTATTTGTTTTTTGCACCGGAAATAACAATAAGTTTTGAATTTTAATATATAATGAATTATTGCTTTAGTTCATTAACACTAAAGGACGGCAGGTTGTTCTTCAAAAGGCTGACAGAACCTTTCTTTGAAAACGTGTTCGGTTTGCTGCGCAGAATAAAACGTTCGATAAGGTATTCGCATGATTTTCAGTTTTGGCAGATATTTTTTACAGATATTTCTCACTTCTGTGTTTAAAATTGGTATTTTCAAGTATAATCTCGGTGCGCATATACCACTGTGCACCCGATTAGGTTTCGTTACGTTTTTAACTGTAATCGCTGTACTAGTTGCGCAGGCTTTAAGACTGAATATTATAAAATGATTTTATGATCCAAGCAAAAGTCTGATTTTTACTCAATAATCAATTTAGGTTGGCGGTTTTAAGTTTATGTTGCTGTATTTTAACAGAAATTTGGATGTTCCAGATCAATCGTCCATTTAGGTGGATGCCAAGGTTATTAACTTTGCTTGCTTGATGGATCATTATGTTGTTTGGCTTCAGTGTTGGGCATTTTTCTGCCCTTAGGTGAATGTGACAGACTTACGTTTTGCCCGTTCATTTTAATGAACCAGTTCCACAGCCAACTTCCAACGACTTCTAAATGATTTTCTAGGCTGTTCGTAGCTTTGATTTGCCACTTGCTTCGACATAAAATAATGGTGTCGTCTGAGAATGTTGAGATTAATACTTTTGCGCTCGATGGAATGTCTACAGTAAATAAAACATATAGTATCGGTCCCAAAAAACTCATCCACCTGTTAGGCTTTGGATATTCTTCTAAGATAAATTCCTTTACTTTAACTGAAAACCGCCCTTCCATAGGGTATGACTAGATTTTCTGATGGAAGTTTTTTGAAAAAGTCTTATTAATTTCATGTGTGAGCCATACTTTATCATTATCAGCTTGAGCCACATCAAAAAATAAGGCTGCGCAATACTCTTTCAACTAAAATTCCCTCCGGATCTCGTTGGTAATTCGATGGACTTTTTCTATAGCACCTAATTTTTGCGAAAACCAAATTGATGATTTAGTATAGCCTATCCTGATAGTCAGCGACTTTTTACACGCTTTCCGAAAGTATCCAAATACAAAAATGACTTTAAAGAGTGGAGACAAAAAATTTAAAGCAATATTTGGCAGAACTGTAAGCATTTGCGATGTAATCTATCTAGGCGCCTTTTTTATATTCAACTTTTTTGTTATGATTTATGCCTCAGAAGAGGTTATATACACTCCGGGAATAATCAACATGGCATAATGAGTTAAAGAGGAAGTGAAGATAAATCGAAAGATAATTTGCAAAACATTTTTCCTTTTTTTTACGGGTAACTTAAAGTTCTTCTCGGTCTTCCATAATGAATTTCTTTGAGAAGAATTCGGAGTAAAAATAGAAATAAATTTTTTTAAGTGCGCTTCTTCTTTAATTCCTTTTAAGGTTATTCGATTATTCTGACATTCTCAGCGCAATATGTAGTATTATATGAAATGGATATAGAGGACAATATTAATTTATTCAATCGTTTGCTCTCTAAAGCGCCTACCTAATCAACAGAGATTCCCCGAAGTACAATATAAACCCCGAGGAGCATAATTAAGCGGCTTATAATCGAAAATCGTAAGAAAATCTACTAAATTTAACATGAAAAATCTGAATCCCACAAAGTGCTAGGTGAAACCATATTGGGGTAGTCACTTATACACAAAGTTTATTGAACACCACGGCAAATTAAAACTATTCAAGTCAAGCGTAGGTTTTCTAAGTGGACCTTAAAAGCAGATTTCACATAACACTTACTTTACCTCTAAATTAATACGAGACTATTTTAAGAATTTTTTAGTTTTGTTATTTAATTCCATTTTGAAAAATTTTAAGAATCAATTTTACGAATAATAAGTAATAAAAAATATGTGTATCATATGCTATTAATATAACGCTTTAATTAATACTTTAACCTTTATCTGCAGTGGATTATCGCCTTCACGCGCCGTCATAAATATCTTCAAATATTTAGCTATCGAAATGTTACTTTATGACTCAGCTGGTTCCAAAAAACAACCCTTATCAATATTGCAAATATTTCAGCTAAATTCCCTCACCCAAAAATTTATTACCAAAATTTAACTTCCCACTCCAAATATATTCGGTGAATGAGTGAAACAATAAAATGTTTACAACAGTCAAGCTGCGTCTAATATTGATTTATTACATTTTATTTATATACATATGTACTTTGCTTTTCTTAGCAATAAATAAATACAATTCGCAGTTGCATATATTTTTTTATGGTGCATTCGTGTAATCGCCTAAAGTGTTAGATGCGCTCATTTTAAAATGGAACGCTTGCTTGATAAAGCAACACGGAACCTTATCAGGTTCAGCTAACGTGGTGTTAATTTCAATTGTATGCAAATTTTAAACGAGAAATACATGCTTTTGAATAAAAATTCTAAACTTTAAAAATTGTTATTTAGAAAACTATTGCTTCTCAACTCTGCTCAAAGAAATGCACGCTTTGTATATCATTTAAGCTCATCCGCTCATAGGCATTAAATAAAATATTCTTTTTGACATAAATAAATAAAATGTTGAACATATGTAAATAAGTGACTCTGCAGCGTGTATACTGGGCAAGCTCTCAGACGATTTTGAAGAAAATTTTAAGGCTAGCTCCCTAAAAGCCGGGAGGGTGTTCCAGTGAAAAATTATTTACATATTTAACTAGAGTATTTCGGTAAAGATATTACATGAAAGGTGTTTGAGAAAAGAAATAATATAAAAGATTTATTATTTTATATTTAAAAATAATACTAATAATAATAAAGTAATTGTAACAAAGTTGCCACCTCCATATATATTTGGCGCTTTGTAACCAACCGCTGAAGCCGAGCTCCTCCTCGAATTTGTGGTTTTTGCGTCTTAATGTTTTTTACCAACAAATGGAGGGACCTACAGCTTATTCTTAGCCGTCTCCGAACGGCCGATGGATTTTTATGAGGAGATTTTATTTCATTTCATTTCGGAGGGCTTTACATTCACTGCAGATGGGGACCGCAATTAGAAAAATTAATTTTCCATAATAAGGAATGCTATTGCGGCCGCCAACTCTACCATATATATAAAAATCATTGCAAATTTTGATGAACGCCTATAACTTCAGAACTACCAGATCAAATTGCTTCAAATTTTTAGGAGTTATAAAGGGATATTAGGAGAAGGTTAATTTATAATTTCCATGAGATTGACGCAGCCGTCGCTACCCATACAAAATACATGCAACAATAACAAATACATGTAAGATTCCAAAATACGCGTACATTACGCTGTATGTGGTGTTGAAAAAGTGAAAGAGCGAAAAAAAAATCAACAACAAAAATTTAAAATTGAAAATTTCAGTTAGATTTTCTTGATTTTTTTTTATAGGTGTAGCAAAGCATGCTGGGGTCCGCTAGTATAAATATAAATTTAACGAAAACTTTTATTTGTGTCAAATATTTCAGCTTCGGCATTAACCAAACTTGTTGTGGTATAGAGTAACCACCTATATTAAAAACACTAAGTACACGCGTATATTGAAAAATATGCATTTTTCAGGAAACGTATGCATTGTAATGCATGAACAGAGTTGTGCTCATTAGTACTTAAGTCGATACGAATCATCACATAGGGTTGTCATATATTCAAGAAAATATGACCGGTTAATCTGTGGGCTGTCAGTCAGTGACTTTTTGAAGTTGCCGCTCAGTTACTGAAATACAAAACTGCTCCTGTTTAATGTATTCGATTAATAGACTGCTGTAAAATTTTAAGCAGACGGTGGAATTCAGTTTGTGATTGATATTAAAAGCAGACGACGTCGTAAATTTCAACGAAAATGGAAAAAATTTAATTTGGTCATCACCGAAAGCAAAAGAAGACTTCGTGAACACTATGGGGACTCTGCACGATCAATTTCGATGGGTAAGAAGTGGTTTACTGAGTTCCGTTGTGGTCGAACCATTACAAGTGACGCCGAACTTTCAGGTCGTCACGCTATAAATCGCCGACAAAATCGATGGAATGATATTGGACGATTGGAAAAAGCTCGTCACGTGGCTGAGACTGTAGGCATCTTAACTGAGCGGGTATATCACATTTTACATTAATATTTGGAGATGAAAAAGCTGTGCACGTGACAGCTCACACACAACCATAAACCCAACCGTGGAATAACTTCAAAGAGTATTTGACGATGTTCAACCACAATCCAAACCATAAATGAACCGGGTAGTTACTGTATACGAAATATGGATCAGATACAACCCAACACACAGAATAATATTATTTAGAACTTCTGAACAGATACGATATCGATTTGAAGCAGAAAATACCACATTTGGCGAAAAAAGTCTGTTCCATCAGGATAATGCACGGGTGCACACGTGTGAAGTCACCAAGACAAAAATGCATAAATTGGGCGGCAAACTGCTACCCCATCCGGCATATTCTTCAAATTTAGCCCAGTGCGATTATTTTTTGTTGCCCATTTTAAGGGCCTTGGAAAAACATATTACTTAGAAGGATTACAAAATTTGGTAAAATGGTGGACTATATTTATAGAGCTAAAAAGAGACTACGTTGAGCTATAAAACAGTTATTTGCCAAAAAAATATATTTTATTCAAAGCATCACTGACTTATCAAATCATACTTGTAGGAAGTACTCTAGCAGTAGAGTGCAATAAACATTAATCAGAAATAAAAGACATATGTATTTTTTTAACGATATAATTTATTAAGATATTGAGAAAAGGAAAAAAATTGGTTTTTAACAAAATGACATCTATTTAATTAAAAAAACAATATTTTTGACTAATCTTCGCTCCAAATTGTTATAAAATAATAATAACTTTCCTGAACTTTATACCTTCATTCAACTGAGGACCGATTCGTTTAATAGCCAATGAGGAATCAGGATCACCGACATTGAAAACGCCGCTTTCGGAAAACGTTTTTAAAATCGGAAGTAACTTAGACATAATTTTTTATTTTTATTTTTTGTTTCAAATATATCTCTTAAAATATATATAAAAAGAGGCATGTGGTTTTTAGTGAGGCATTACTTTTCCTACTTTTCGGAGTAGGACGTTTTGACAGCTATTACTTGATTTACGAAAATTCGGCCTCTCGGCTGTAATTTATTTTTGAGCCAACCGGGGCGGACACATGCCTGAAATAAGTTTTAAAACATAAACTCTTATCCTTATAAAAAAAAGATTGGCGAAGACATTGAATTATATGCGTATTTTTCTTCTTGAAAACCACATGTCTACAAAGAATATCCTTTATGTAAATAAATGAAAAGGCTAAACAAACTTTGATTTTTTGAGAATTGTAAACTGATTCCTATGAAATATATTTCGGCTCAAACTTTCAATTTGATCTCCACGGAATGTCTTACGTTTAAGCCTCGTATCATCGACGTTGAATTAATTAGATTTTATTTTTTTCATTTATTTCTAAAATAAAAGCGGTACAACATGCAACAACAAGATGCCTCAGCAAATCTAAAAATTATAAATTCTTTTTTTAAATACTAGAGCTCTAGATACCCGGGTATCGAGCACTGCGAGCAGCTCGATGCTCGCTCGATACTCGCTCATTGCTCAACTGCACAGCAGAACAAAAAAATTTAATTTTGTTTGTCAAAGTTTCTTTGGCGTTTCAATGATTTTTACACTTTGAATAAATAAATTTAAAATTATTAAAAAAAAATTTTTTTTTGAGAAAAAAGTCAAAGTATTTGACAAAATACTCGAAATTCTCGTGCCCAGCTCGAAAATTTTCGAGTAATGAGCAATGAGCAGATGTGCGAGTGCTCGTTGCTCAAACGCTCGCACTGCTCGAAAAAATGTTTGAGCTAAATCTGGAGCTCCAATAAATACACACAGAGGGACGCAATTAGATAATTTAGGTTCTGTCAACAACTAACACCTCTAACAACTAAGTATGATATAATATTGTAGCATTTGGGATTGAAGAAATTTTAAAACGATTATTTTTTATTCAATTATTTTTTTAGTAATATTTTCTGAAAGCAGTATTGTACTATAAGCGGTAAAATCAAAGTGTTTCTAATCGCTTTCGTTTCGCTAACATAAAAAATAAACTTCACGAAAAGATTTTGTCTCGGCGAAACGAAATGAAATTGTTAATGTTAAAACGACACAAACATATCGTTAACGTTAATTTTAAAATGGCTATTTGCAATGGAGCACACTTAAATTTTAAGGCTTAAAATGCACTGTTAACGATTTAAAATTAACAACATTTCGTTTCGGGCAAAAACGAAATAAAATTCATTTTGATAACTGTTCTAACGATAACATTTCCAAATACGATAGAAATTTTCTGAATAGAGTGTTATTAATCGTTACGATGCAGCCTTGAATCATACCATTTGTTATTTAAATATGTACATATTCTACTTTTGGCGCCAAAAGTACTGTCAACTTTATTGATTTGGTTTTGTGTTGTCAACTTTACTAATTTCATTTATGAAGGCTTGTATCTTTTGTCATAATATTTTATGTCCTATTTACTTTCTTTAGTAATGTTGATATCATGCTAGTTTCATTCCATACATGGAAGACGGCACATAAAACTTCAATATAACATAAATATATTTGTACATATGTATGTACGCCTAAATTGTAGGTACAATTTGTAACTTTATTTTTATTACACATCTAAGTAAAGATATTATACGAGTACATATATATATATATTTATATATGTATATATGTATTTTTGAAGGGTGATCCATTTCGAGGTTCCCTACTTTTTTAAATATAAAAAAACAGAAAATTGGATGGGTGATGGGGTTGCGAATAGTACGCTCACTATGCCGATTATGTTGACCATAAGTTGAGTGGAGGGCGCGAAACACATTCTTTGCAGAACGTGAATGTTCGTAATAAAGTTGAATGATTTGTAAACGTTGTTAAGGCGTAAGTCTTTCCTTTGATGAAATACCAAACAAAACTGAACAAAAATAACATAACAGTTTAACACAACTCACGCGTGATCTGGCAAAAAAAGACTATTGGAAAAAGTACCTCTACTTGGATTACCCTTTATTATAAAAATTCGCCACACTTTGGCAAACAAATACTGATTATTCATGCGAATAACACCGAATATGGCCACAATGGCAAGTCAGCCGTTGTCAGACATTGGACACTCAAGCAAGTCTACCTAGAAGTAGCGGCAGCGGCAATAAAGTTGTGAGGAAAAAGTACATATTTATTTTTATCTTCATTATGATTTTTTTCTGTAAGCGTAAATTTAAAAACCCTCATTGCATTAGCAGTTAATTGTATGAAAGTAGCTTGGGATGAAACTACATTTTCTAGGCAATGTTTGTACTTATATGCAGCTTAAATTTTTTTTAAATATTTTTTGCATTGCCCCTACATATATTATAAAAAATTTAATAACTTTGTGTAGAAATATTTATTTAAACATAATTAATATGAGGGCGCGTTTATCTAGCTTTCTGCTTTGCTGGGAATATAATTTAAATCTTATATATTTATAGATAGGTTTTTACAATTATATTTTATATTGCAAAACTTATTTCATGATATAATTTAACATGTGAATCAGTTGTGGCAATAAAGCTTTAAATTAAGCTTGTCGAAGTTGTGCACACAGCCTCAATTAAGCCAATAAAATTAATGCTTGACTTTTGTCCAAGACTTAATGAATTTTCCTGGTAAAAAAATATTTAGTTTTATTTGATTAATGATGAAAATTTTAAATAAATTAACTTCATAGTGTCTCAAGGATGTAATTTTCACGCAAATTAATCATTAATTGTCGATTAATGAGGAGAGAATTAATACAGATATGTACTTATATATGTATATTAGGTATACATTTTTTTAATATATATGCTGTGTTGCTGAAACTTCAAACTCAAACGAGCTTATTATTTTTAGTTTCGGAGCACATTTCAGTAAAAATACTATAAGAAAAAAATAAGTTTTCCTTTACATTGGCCATAAACTGCATCATCACCCTATAGCTATTACTTCGCTTGTCGTAGCGGCAAAGTTCACTGAAACTTGTAGAATGCATTTTTGGTTGAGAATTTATTTTTAACAGTCAGTAGCTGGAATTTATTCATGCACATTCGTACATATATACTTATATATGTGTGCTCGCACACGAATAAAGGCTGCATTTTACTGAAAATGGGCATGTGTTACTGCCAATGACTCTGGGCACACCTTAATAATGCACGTTGTGTGTCAACTTCAGCTAACAGCCTAATAAAATTCGTTGATTATTTATAAAATCACATGGAAGTACACATTTATAGGCTCGAGACATATACGACAGTCGAGTGCATATTTTTAGAACATTTAATAAATCTAGTATTTTCGAAGTCTAAAAATATTTATAAATACTTAGGTTAGGCAATTTAAGTTTCATCATAGCTTCAGAACTTCAAATAAAATTCTAACCAAAAGTAAAAAAAAATTTAATGTCAGTTTTGTGATGCTGCTCCGTCCGGGAGTATTGAAGTTTACACAGATGGATCAAAATTGTATGGTATACTTAAACGATATGTTTTGAAGCGTTCAATGAAACTACGAGGTCATTGCAGTGTATACCAGGTCGAAATTTCATCATGGAAACATATTAAAAACAAATATTTAGGAAAAGATTCTCCATCATCTTCGGTGACAGCCAGGCAATAATAAAATTTCTGGGCACAATCACAACAAACTCTCAAAATGATCTGGCCTTTCGCGGATCTCTTCAGGAGATTTCTAATCAGAATATACAGTACTTTGTTTAGTACTCTGGTCACATAGAAATTGAGGGAAACTATAAAGCAAATGAATTTGCAAAACAAGATGCACCGAAGCTGATTCTTCTTGATGAACAACGCATTTGTATGCCCTTAGCCACATGCACACTGCTACGAAAGAAATATTTTTAGATATGCCGAGTTAAGGTGAGATCAAAACCTGATCTCTGGCAAGTGGAGACAAACTTGGCCGAAATGAGAGCCTAGACGGCACACAGAAATGCTAAGAGCCCATTTCCAAAGTTCATGTAGATTCATAAGATCCAAATTATATTTTCACCTAAACGTATCGATTGTAGCATATCAGAAAACACTTCTACCTACCAAGATTTATAAGTAATAGATAGTCAGTCGGTGTTACTCTTCGCTCACTCTTCGTGAACTCCAAACTTGTTAAGGAATGTTTGTTATCCCTGTCTATGCCGTCGACTTATTTCAAATTTCATATCATGCGGTAAAACTTATAACCATTATAAATACGATGATGGCCTACGGAGTAGCTGGGAACTGCAACACTTATAAGCTTGCACGTATGGGTACCACAGTTACTGCCGGATAAAGCGAGATGGGCGCTCCTCTGTCAACTTTCGATCTGCTTCTGAGCAAGTGGGAATTGAACCACCTCAGCGAGCTCACTTCCATATTTGCAAGATCCTTCTGGTCCATAGCGAACCGTTGAAGATCAGGGAAGCTTCTTTCTATCCCTATACCGGAACGTTGTCCGTTAGGAACTCATGCGGTAAGACTTTGGATTTTTCAGGGTCCCTCTGTCGTGGCTGATTGGAAGAAGTGATCGAATAATCTATCTACTATTTAATAAAGTGTTCTGTGTAAAACTGAGAATGAAAATTATACGATCACATACGTTTACTAACCCGAAGAAGTTAACAGGCATTGCCATCAATCGAATTTAAATTTTTAATATGCACTAAACGATTCACTTAATGAAAAGTGCCTGAGCGTTAGCCACTTTTTAATCTTTAGAGCATCATAACGGACCTGCCTTAAGTGTCTATGTGTGATTCTCTTAGGATCAGCCACTTTTACCCAACGCAACTTCTGCCTAATGTCAAAATATCGAATTTGTGAAATGTGGGAATATGACCCTCGGCCGTGTAAAAATCCGAATCATTTCCGAATGCGTTTATCTAGTGAACTACTGGCTTTCAGCCGCCGGCAGGCATGCCTTGAGTTGGCTGGAGTTTATGTGCAATATATAAGCAGATTCTGTGAAAAGATTCCTCTTATTTACTATATTCTCAAACCACTTCGTAAACTCTATTAATGCGAGAAAAAAATTTCTGAGGAAGCAATTCCGAGTCGCAATGTGAGCCACACATTGGCAGAGGCAATTTTATTACCTTTTGCATTCTACTTTTTGTTTCAAAAGCCTGTTCCAAACTGAAATAAAGCAACTTAGAGCACGGATTTTTTCAAAGCAAACAGTTTTCCGATTGATTTAACATACATACATATCATTTTAGCTAAAAAATTAACTTAAAAATAATTGAAAATTTAAATGTTCATGGGACACAACCGAATTGAGAAAAGCTGTTCGAAAAATGTTTCGCGAAGCTCCTGCTCCAGATTGCATACTTACTCTACGATTTTCAGACCGCTTTTAAACACATAACAGGTAAATTGAAAAGTCCCCGGGCTTGCACATAGCTGGCACTACAGCTTGCACACATATAACCTTCAAAAAACGCATGTATTAATTTGACAGCTGTCGGAACATTAAGTTTGTTTTTTATAGTATTTTGAGTAAAGCAATATTTGTCATTGTGAAAAAAATGGATGAAAATGAATTTGTTGATATAATAAGCATTTTGAAGGGAAAAAATACAGTGAAGCAAAACCTTGGCTTGATGATGACTTTTCGGGCACTGCCACAGGAAAATCAACCATCAAGGGTTGGTAGGCAAAGTTTAGACGTGGTGAAATGAGCACCGAAGACGTAACGCAGTGGACGCCCAAAAGAGGTTGCTAGCGACGAAAACATCAAAAAAATCCATAAAATGATTTAGAATGACCGTAAATTCAAATTAAATGAAATAGCAACCACTCGAAAGGTATCAACTGAACGTGCACATTGTTATCATTCACGAATATTTGTGCAAAGTGTGTGCCGCGCGAGCTTACTTTTGACCAAACACAACGACGAGTGGATGATTCGGAGCAGTGTTCGGAGATGTTCAAGCATAATAACCCCGAGTTTTTACATCGATATGTGAAAGTGGATGAAACATTTTTTCCAATAGAGGGTAATATGATTTCTAAGTGTTTTGGCCATTTTTAGTATGTCATGATCTGTCATTTTTTTCATTGTATTCAGTAATGTTTACAATTTTATCATGGCAAGATATACGCAAGAACAACGTTTATAAATTGTTCAATATTAGTTTCAAAATAATCGTTCTGCAATTGCAACTTTTCGTGCGCTTTGCGCGAATTGTTGAAAATTTCGAGTTCACATTTTCTTTACATAATATTCAAGTGCCAAAAAGACAAAGGACCGGTCGAAGTAATGAAAATATTGCTGCCATTCAGGCAAGTGTTACTAAAGACCGCAATTTGTCAATTCCAAGACGTTCGCAAGAATTGAAACTGTTTCAAATTACAACCTGGCGGATTTTGAAAAAGGATTTGGGCTTGCACCCATATAAAATTGTTCTCACTCAAGAACTGAAGCCATTGGACCACCATAAATGTCGTGAATAAACAAAACTGTCGATTCTTGTGCGAATAAAATCCACAAATTATTCATGAACAACCATTACATTCACCTAAATTTACCGTTACTGTCAATGGAGAGCGGTATAGATCGATGATAACCAACTTTTGATCTTAACAACATCTGGTTCTTTGCAAGACTACGTAACACATAGCACGTGCAACAACCGAATTATTGCGAGAAAGGTTTGGAAATTCGATTATTTCAAGAAAATGTGACATTGAATTGCCTCCAAGAAGTTGTGATTTAAAACCATTAGACTTATTCTTGTGGGATTATTCATTGTGGGAAGTCATTGGTTTTTATCAATAAACCAGACTCTCTTCAAGCTTTAAAAGTCAATATTGAACGTGCTATTCATGACATATGACCTGATTTAGTGGAAAAAGTGCTCAAAAATTGGGTTCATCGAATTCGTTCCTGCAAAGAAGTCTTGGAGGCCATTTGAATGATGTTATATTCAGAACCTATTGTATCGATTGTACTTTACATTAAATAAAAAACATTTCAACTTCCTTAACAATTAGTGTGTTTTTTTTTCTTTAAAGAAATTATTTCGCTCATATTGGAAAACCCTATATTTCCAAAATCGTATTTATGTTTAAATTTTTTTAAATCTACATACATATACAAAAATGTGTCTTTATTTCCCTTGGCCACGGCATTACGAACGAACGGTTGGATCGATTTCCAAATTTTTTTGTATGTTTGTTATTGACAGGAGAAGGTTCTTATGAAAGAAATTACTTTTTTTCGGCAAGTAGACGAAGTAACGATTTTTCCGAAAAATCTTATTTATAGTTCGATTTACTTGAAATTCACATCTTTCTTTATTGAGATATATATTTTTAAGGTTCGGTTTTATTGCGTTTTCATACAAAAGTATATTTTTGTATAGACAAGCAGTTGCCGGAAATGGACCAGGCAGAAATTTCCATTTGCATGAAATATAGTATGTTGGTAGGTTGTTGTCTTGATTAACATATAGAATATTTTCGTTCCGTGAATGGGATCACAGATCAACTGTTCGACGAAATTAGGCATGGCTTGGATATAAATATAGATTGATCGTGCATCTCTGCATCAAATTAGTATACAAGTACAGTATGTTTTGAGTTTTACAATTCAGTTACATCCATATGGTTGCGAAATATTTTTATTTTATATTTTGTATCGTGCAAGTTGCATTCGGCACTAAATAAATGGTAAATAATATTGTAAGAATATCGAAAGTCACAAACAATTGAAAGATATAAAAAGTTTTATAATAATATAACTATTAATCTAAACACAGCTGTCCATGCCTCCATCCTTTTTATAGTGCATGTATGCGTCTGTGTTCGTTTCTATCATATTTTAAATATTTTATGTGCCTTGTGCCCATATTGATAAACGCTGTTGTCTGTCAGGCGACTGGAATTTCAATGTTCAAACTCACACTTGGCAACATGCATTGTGCTCGTACATACCTTCAAAATATGTACGCTTTATTGTTTAAAATTCTTTCAAATGCTTGCTACTTTCCAGAGGTAAATATTTATTTTTCATTTATGATTTAATTGTTCAATATTGATTACAAAATTTATCTACAGTACAATGAATATCTACTTGAAATGTTGATGTTCCAACCTGAAATAAGTAAACTCAGTTAAAGCTCTTTCTTTTTTTTTTATCATCGTTTCTTATCTGAACGACTTAATCGACTCTGTTGTTAATTGATTGAATTACACAATCTTTTATTATCTCTCGCACAAACTTATATACATATGTAAATTTTTCTTTGCTTAATTGTTTATAATCGATTGAGCTTTATAATAATTATATTTTATAATGATTGATAATTTGATTATTTCGTATCACAGCTGTGCTGTGCGGCTGGCAGCCGCGAAAGGGTTAGCAATGCGTACTGGGAGGGTTTGAGTCCTAGTCTGAGAAATATCCAAAATTATAGATAATTTTTTTTTAATTTCGGTCGCCTTTCGGCAGGTAATATTAAGTCCTCCGAGTGTATTTCTGACATGAAATAAGAACTCCTAATAAAAATCTATCGGCCGTTCGGAGGTAGGTCTCTCCATTTGGTGGACAAACATAATCACATCACAAATTTTAGTATGAGCTCGGCCGTAAAGAGCTTCAGTGCCAATTATATATATATATACGTATATATATACATATCTATATATCACAGCTGTTCGATTTTGTAACTTCGTCAACTGAGCCAATTTAATAATAAAATATACGGTGATTGCCCTTTATATTTGCGCATTTGGCTACCCTAGTTTTGCAATCCGGCAACTAACAACTTTATTGTAAAGTTTGACATTTTTGACGTTATACATATTCAGAACGCTTTCACGTACCATCGCTTTTGTGTTGTTTATAGTAACTGAGAATATTCATCTCGGGCAAAAAATGGAAATAATTATTTTTTACAACTTTCGACATGGATTAACTCAGTAATAGTATATCGATGAACTTACTTAAATTTTTGGCGATGGAGATCCATCGAGGATCAACCTTTATCGATAGTATGGGGAATTCAATAAAGGTCGTAGATCACTCCAAGATAAATTTCGTGAATAACGTCTAAAAACAGAAACTATTAATGCTGTGTGGAAACCGTTATTGCAAGATCGTCATGTGACCTATAGTGAGGTTGAGCCAGCTAACATATACTTGTATATGTTAGGAATATTACTGGCACCATCATTCATTCAATATTGCAAAAACATTTGATTAAAAAAAAAGTTGTTCACGTTGGATCCCACACAAAGGCTCGTGTTGATTGGTCGAGGGAAATGTTAAAAAATACGATAACGGTGCTTCGAAACACTTATGAGCCCGAAAGTAAAAAGCAGTCCACTGTATGGGCGTGTTGTTCACACACGAAGCACTTCCAAGCAAAATGGCTTCCCTGTTTGTTTTTTGGAATACAACAAGTTTTGAGCGGTATACAACCATTTGTTTGCCAGCTGTTTTTCAAGAAATCAAGAAAACCAACCGCCGAAGATGGATCACTCTTCACTTCGACAATGAGAGCTCCCACACTTTAACTGAAACAACTGAGCTGAGCACTCAAAACATCGAATTTGATCAGTCATCCACCCCATAGTACTGACTTTGCACCGAATGACTTCTTTTTATTCCCGCACGTAAAAAATAAACTTAGAGGTCAACGTTTTACGGCACCTGAAGATGTGGCTTATGCGTTCAGAACGCATGATTCGGAGACACCTCAAACAGAGTATCCAAAATGTTTGGACAATTGATTCAAGCGCATGCAAAAGTGTACAGATCTTAATGGAGAATATTCTGAATACAAAAATGCGATTTTCGATTATTAATATTAGATTTTGTGCTCTAATCCTGAAATTTAGAGGGCAACACCCGAGTACACATCCTAACTTAAGTACTTGTGTATATCGCGTATATTTTTGATTTCATTTAAATTTATATAGTTATAGTTTTGTATGTAAAATATACATATATACCCATGTAGGTTATATATGTGAGAGCATATGGTTCTTAATCAGTTTAAGTGTAGGCCAAGTTGATTTGGATTAGTTATAATTAAGAACTCAAAAACGCCTTCAGTATTGACAGCCACGTATTTCCCATATTTGAATTCTAATTGCTGAAAGAGATAAAAGACACAGGAAAAGATTGATATCGGAACGGCTCCGCGGATTTAAAAAAAAAACCTTGCACATGCTTATTTCATATGCGGAAAACTACCTTAAAAGTTACAAAAATAACAAAAATTTAAATTAATGAGTTACATGCTTCCTGCATGTGATCTAGTATTTTGAGTCATTTTCGAAAATTGGCTTAACCCAGAAGGAATAATTTATTGTGCTTGCACCTGACGAAGATCATTGAAATATGATTTTTTAACCATTTTTGTTTGACAAGAGCTTGATAAGTGCAAAATTCCTGTTGAAAATTTTTGAGGTGCCGAACCCGAACAGAACAGTCGTTTATTACCCGACTAAAAAAAGTCCGAATAGCAACTTTTTGCTTGAATGGTTCCCCGAAAACATGACTGACTAAAGAAAATTAAGTGTGCTCTGCCTAATTCGCTAAAATGGAGACCCCACAATCTGCCCCAATTATCGTGGCATAAGCCCCCTCATTATTAAAGTCCATAGTCAACGAACTGATTGGACCTTATCAGTGTCTCTTCAGACCTGGAAAATCTACATCTGACAAGATACTTTTTACTTTTTTGTGTATGAAAAAAATTGAATCACCTGTTCGTCAATTTAAAGCTGCTGGTGCTGGCAACAGCAAAAAACCCTATCAGAATCGGCTATGGACCTATCCCAAACCTTTCGATACTAAACGAAGTTTCAGACAAGGTTACTCTTTATTATGACTTCTTCAACTTAATCCCAAAAAAAATAATATGGTCTGCAGAGCTGAACATTGATTTCAACAACCGTGCCATTACTTCTGCTACCATACTGAAGAATAATGCGAGGCGAATGGATCTGATGGTGAACGAGGACGAGAAATAATTTCTGACAGTAAGCGCATTCGTGTTTTGGCATCCACGTCTTTATTAATAAGGCATAACTTTGAAGTTGTAGATGATTCAGCAACACCAACAAGAATTTCAGCTCTAAAATCTCGCTCTAGAAGAAAAAAATTAAAACTTTACAAGTCGCTAATTATACCTGTCCTGCTATGTGGTGCAAAAGCGATTCCATCCGCCATCTGCTGAATCGGCGTGTGGAGTTTACGAGGCAAAAAATGTTTGCGAACGATTTATGGACCTTTGCGAATTGACAGGGGATGGAAGGCATGTTAATGCATAAGTCAAGGAAATAATTATACCAGGTTGGTGGATGTGGATTCGATTTGGTCGACCGTATATATAATACGTCTGAAGCTTCATGCTAAAGCAAATTGTAGAAAATCCATTCGTACCATACAAAAGAAAATTCGCACAGACTGTAATTTTTCTATTTATTTTTAAGTCCATTATCATCCATGCGTTCCCCTCTCCACGTGTCCCAGCTCTTCTTCATCGCACATAAATCCTTTAGAGTCTGAATATCTTTCAGATAATCTCTGTTGTTTCTATAAAAATATGTCAATATGTTCTTTGAATATGCGCTTAAAATCTTATTTTTTTGCGGCGGGTGGAAAATCGCCTAATAGCTTTTCGCCGCCAACAGTACATAAAGTCCTAATGCATTCTATAGAGCCTCAAAGAATAAAAAATAACCGTACATAAAATCTATTTAATTTACGAAATCACATGTAGGCAGATAGGCAAACAGACAGACTCGTCGTTCTGATCTGATCGGTATAAATTTGGGTGTGACCAAAGTCAATAGGAAGATGTGGAAGAAATCTTTAAAAAAAAAAAACAGTTTCGAAACGTTTTTCAGCGCTGAGGTGAAATTGCCTTACTCATTCCTTTATCATAACTGGCGATTGCCTGTGATTTTACATAAATCTATAAGAATACACTTTTTTTAAAGTTAATTTTGATTGAATCCACTCGAAAATATAATCAAAATTTTAAATTTTCTTTCGCTCACATTTAAAAACTACGGATTTACGCATGCTATAGAGCTTGGCGCTAAACATTTTTGATGTAACGTATTTTTTTTTAACGTTTTTATAAGCACAAATAATTTACTGAAATTAAATTTTCACGCTGAATCTCGCATCTACTCTGCTATACCAAATTTTGATCACACTCTGCAAGGACCCTTATTCAAATTATCCAGCTGATGAAATCCCAACATTATCAAGTTGACTCCTCGACTGCAGAGATTATAAATAAAGAAGAATTATATAAAAGTCAACGAATTTCTTCTCAACCGCTATTTTTCCAGCAAACATGATCTCTAAATTTATTCCCTTCAGTCTTCGCTATACGTAGAGTTTATAATTATTAATAAGAAAAAAATTTAAAGCAGACAACAAATAATTCATGCGCTCAAAACGAAAGTGACGCAAATAAGAGCGATAAAAGTGACTTAATTAAAATACATGGCATACAATTAGGCTCTGGAGCGCGCTGAAACAGCTAGTGGTCAGAGTATAAATTTCTGCTTGAGTGCCCTGAAACGCAATCAGTGGTTGGTGATTTATTTCATTTTCTATTTTTCACGAGCAAATAACGTTAGTAGATATACTTATCCAAATACATATTTACTTTTTGTCCTATTCACTCCGTTTAGAACGTGCTATGATGTCATACCAATTTTTTAGTGTCTATATAAATTTTTTACATTAAATAAGCGAATAGGTGCGTGGATGGCTGGGTATATCCTGTTGTTTTAATCATATTTGTTGCCGGCATAACGGCACCTAAAGCCGTTATGGTTTTTTTAAGTATGTATGTATGTAAAAATCGTTATAGCAGCAGAACCATCTTCAATTATGTCCACATCACCCGTCAGGCACCCCTTTCTCGACTATCACACGCTAAAAGTAAATGAAAAACACTTGTGTCAAGTAGATTTTAATGTTGCTTGACTCAACGCAGTGTCCCCTATTCGACAATTGCAATCACTTAGCAACGTCAACGACATCAACTCAACGAAGACTTGAAAAATTTCGCTGACATTTGCACATTGGTCCTTAACGTGAGTTTGTTGCTTTTGAACATATTTTCTCTGCTTTACTATTTCGATATTTATGCATATTCACATTTCATTCGTTGAGCTTTTACTTAATTTGTTTTTTCGTATTTATGTGTGTATTTATTTCATGTAAATGATGCTGTAGATGGCAAACAGCTAATAAACCTTTTACAGCCTTCCTATTCATTTCTGTATGAATTACTGATAATAAATGCAATATTTCTTCAGTTTTCATAGATTTTTAAACTCATTTCTCTTTTAGTTAATTTTATTTCAATATATGTAATAATTTCTATTTCAAGCTCTAATCACTCTTGACGATTGTGAAGTGCATTTACGTGACAATAACGAGATTTTACTGCTCATTTACCTTGTTTGACTCAGTAGTAGTGGGCTCTGAGTTTTTGTGCACATTTTTACCGTCCTCTCTAGAAAGATTTTAGTAAATATGATAACTTAGTACTTTGAAACTTGCTTGGATAGTATTTTACGTGAAAAGAACTTTTCGCCTTGTCACCACTTCAACTCAAATTATATTTTCCAAATACAATTCGAAACCACAATTGTTTCAAAATCTCTCTCAATATCGCTTCCGAAGAATAGCGATTTGTTGGCCTTAGTCCTTGCTTAAGAATCAGTATGATATATTTCAGAGCTCGCCTCAAAAGGTTTAAGATTCAAAATTAAATTTTCTTCAATTCGATAGAGTGGTTTTTGGGTTTGTAGAGTGGCTTGTATAGTAAAGACAAGGAAGCATTAATGATTAATAATATTGCTCTGAACAACTACATTGGTTTAAAAAATAAGTAATTTTTTGTTCGGAACGAAAATTAAGTGCACTCGAAATTTTTGTGTATCATAGTCAGTTCAGCGCCAAGCTCTAGCAAGAGCCTAATTTAAGCAATAATCTCTTAATATTTTTTATGATTATTTATTTATTTTCTTTGATACCTCAAAATGGAAGAATTATATTGACCGGCATGTTTATATTTGTGGAACGATCGGAATTCAAATTTAATTAAATTTCATAGAGTTGACAATACCTCTAGTAACAGCTCCCACTAACTTTAGAGCATACTCTAAGTAAAAATATCAAATCTAACTTGACTATGATTAGGATAAAGTACACTTTTAGTTAGAGCCGACTCTAACCTGACTATGAATATGCCTCTATGATTTTTTGGAATATTTAGCATCTAAAGGGTGATCCATTTCGAGGTTCCCTCCTTTTTTGTTTATTATCAATCGAAAAACATTCCTTGGATATTTTTTTTTTTAAGATTATCTCTTTCAAATATTGGCCTCGGCTATGTCTCAGATGGTCCATCCGTTGAGTCCGATTTTCGATTACTTGTTGGAGCATTTCGACTGGTAACTGGCGAATGACACGCTTGATGTTTTGTTTCAAGGCCTGAATCGAAGCGGTATTGTCCGCATAGATTTTAGACTTTACATATCCCCACAGGAAAAATTCTAACGGTGTGATATCACACGATCTTGGTGGCCAATCGACCGGCCCAAAACGTGAAATTATCTGCTCACCGAAGTGTACTCTCAATACATCCACTGATTTATGTGATGTGTGGGAAGTGGCGCAGTCTAGTTGAAACCAAATGTCGCGGAGATTACGGGCTTCAATTTCAGGCATCAAATAGTCGGTTATCATGGAGCGATAATGGTCGCCATTGATGGTTGCGTTCCCACCGGCATCATTTTTTAACCGATATGGACCGTAGATTCCACCGGCCCACAAACCTCACCAAACCGTTCTTTTTTCTGGATGAAATTGCAGCTCTTAAATCTCTTCAGATTGCCCTTCGTCCCAAATGCGGCAATTTTACTTGTTCACATATCCATTGAACCAGAAATGGGTCTCATCGCAGAGCAAAATTTGGCTCGAATACGTCTTATCTTCTTGGAACTTTTCGAGAGCACATAAAGCCGGGCGATATCGCTTGGGAAGGTCGAGCGGCTTCAGTTCTTGCGCAAACTGTATTTTGTACGCTTTCAATTTAAAATATTGACGTAAAATGCGCCAAGTCGTTCCATACGTCAATCCGAGTTGCTGCGAACGGCGCCGAATCGACTCCCCACGGTTTTCGTGTACACTCTCAGCTACGGCCGCTATATTTTCTTCACAGCGTTATGGACATGGTCTATTCGGTCGAATATTATCCAGTAATGAATGCTAGGTTTCAAGATGGGTGATGGTGTTGCGGATAGTACGCTCAGTGGGCCGATTATGTTGACCATAAATTGAGCGAAGCTAGCGAAATCCATTCTTTACAGAACGTGAATTTTCGTAATAAAGTTGAATGATTTATAAACGTTGTTCAGGCGTAAGTCTTTCCATAATGAAATGCCAAACAATACTGAACAAAAACAACATGACAGCTTGACACGACTCACGCATGATCTGTCAAAAAAAATAGCTATTGAAAAAAGTACCTCTACTTGGATCACCATTTAGTTGGTCATTTTTGGCCATCGTAATAGACCTTTCGCAATGCTCGTCACTTACAGCGCCCAAATTCTTAATAAGGAAATCTATGTTTATGTATAGAAAATGAATATAAAGACATATTGCAATCCGCAAGCTTTATATGTCGATAGAATCTCATATCTAGTCATGCTCGATTTTCTAAAATATTCACACTTTTTTCGATATATTTATTCTATATTAAATCCCTGATATAATGGGAACGAACTGTTGAGCTAGCATATGTAGTACTCATATGTAGAAGGACAATGATATTAAATACTTAAATTAAATCAAAAACGGTAGGGAATCATATTGTCTTACCCTTAGGTATTATAAGACTCAAAGCTATCCTTCTCTAATGTATGTTTTATTTTCAAAATTTTCCTCCAATAATACCAGTAAGTCACCTACTCAAGTCTGTTGGCTAATTATTTATCTAAATATCACTCTCGCTGTGGTGATGACAGAGCTTTATACGAGTATGTATGTAAATATTGGATACTTAAACATCTTTTGCAAATGAGCTTCTTCAGCTGTTCAAATAAATGTGTGTGATAATATTTGGTCACTTACTATTTTCATTCACACCTGCGCTTGTGCACTTCTATGGGCTCGTCTATTCAATGCTTTATTTAAATTATGTCATACAGATCCGTAAGTAGGTATGTGTTTAATCCGACATATGCTAACAAAGTAGATATGAAGCATGCTTCCCAAACAATTTCAATGACCGCTAGTGGGTCACAGTCACAACACCACCATTAACATTGACTTTGGAAGGCATTTAGGTGAACGTGATATATACATATGTTCATATATACATATATATATGTATGGTAAATAATGCGTATAACTGAATTTATGCATTTCTTTATATGCTACAACTTAAAAAGAAAAGTATATACATATGAACTATTTAACACACTTTCACTGAATACTTACTCTCTTACATTTTATGTCGCACATTTTGCAACATTTCAATGATTTTCAATGCCGAAAACTTGTAATGAAATCCTTATACCACACAGCTCTTGTGTTTGTTCATAATTTATTTTTAACTGCATTTCTGACATCATCTCCAATGGCAAGTGCAAATGTACGTACATATGATGCATACATATGTATTTTACGACCAAGCGGTGGTACACGTTTTTACTACATTTTCAGGATTTAGTTACTTCATTGTCCTTGAATACGTATGGCACTCGGGGTTAAGCGAATAAAATACACGTTTACATAAACCGCTTATTACCATGGTTTTTCGTATTATTAAAAATGAGTGGAAATCCTTAATTGATGCTATTGTTACTGAGGTGAAAATACTATAAATAATTAATTTTCAAAGTTATTCTTCTTCTGAACTTTACAATGCTCTTTTTTTTCGTAATTACAACCCACTTTTGAGAAATAATTATTTATTTTAAATGAATATATATGTTAAAATAATGGGTATAAGTAAAGATACAGATAATACCAATATTCAGACAAGATCAAATCTCAAGAATACTTTATCCCTAAAGTACAAAATAATTCAAATTCTTCTGTTAATTTAATGATAATAGCCGAGTATTTCAATATTGTTGAAATTATTTCGAATATACGTAAAATAGGACATATACATTCAAAAGTTTAGTTTAGATATACATATTTAGAGAATTATTATCCAATCTTCTTATACCTTTCGTGTACATGTAATGGTATACTAACTTTGGTCCGAAGTATGTAAGTGCCAGAAGCAGAAGAGGTCCCTCAATTTTTGAGATATTTCAACCAAACTTGGCAGGAATATGCACCTATACGTTTAAACGATCATTTTTCAGATTTGAAATTTTTAATCATAAATCTGTCAAAACGTAACCAAGACCGTGAAATTCGGTGTTCTACACATAACATGTATTGGGAATTGCGCATTGGTTCTGAAAATCATCTAAATGGGACGACTGTAACAAGGTTAACACTCACAAGCGGAACAAGTGCGAGGAGCACTTAAGGTCCTGCAATCTCTCCTCTCGGGTAATCAAGCTCTGGGCTACAGTCAAATCGCTGTCTAATCCGACGAGACGTGATGATCGGGTGGAAATTTCATTCGGTGATCACGCCTCTTCGGACACGAAGAGGTGCGCGACCTATTTTAGCCGATTATTTACACTGCACCCTTTGGTTGACAGAGCGAAAAGACAAGTAACCCGCCTGCGCATACTGCCAAACACAGCGCGACGCTTGATTTCTCCAAGAGATGGTTCAGGGGGTTATCGGGAAGGCGAAAGCCTCCAACTCCATCGGCCCCGACGGAATAAGCATGCTGATGTTAAAACATCTGGGCCCAGCGGGAGCAGATTATCTCACCAAGGTTCTCAATTTGTCTTTGACCACTCTGATTATACCCGATATGTGGAAACTGGGTAGAATGGTCCCGGGGAAACCTGAAAATAAAGGAGAGCCTTATCGGCCGATATATCTCCTTTCCCAGTAGCGAAGACAATTAAGGCCTTGGTGCTCCCGTCTCTTACATATTTTTAGGCATCCTCCCCCGCCGATGACTGTTCCATTTTGGCATCTGGCCAGGATATTGATAGCCTTTGTTCGAAAGTAAACTGCACGACATTTTCACCTACAACCAGCGAAATCCTCTGCTATAACGAACAACTCAAAGTTACTGGGACTCACATTTGACAGCCTACACTGCAGGCAACTTACAAGGCAATTGTCCGGCCGGTCGTAAACTATACTGCACCGATTTGGAACTCTCTTCCTGTTTATGGTGTTCTTCGAGGCCAATCACCACCCATAGCAGAACAAAAGTTCGAGCTGCCTCGAGAGACCGGCGTAACCATGGCACAATTAAGATCTGCATATTGTAGCAGGCTTAACTCCTACCTATCCAGACTCGACCCTGACATACCCAACACATTCCCCACATGCAACGAATTCCCCACGACACTAACCACATCTTTGCATGCGCACCTAAGCCGACTCATCTAACACCTTTCTCCCTTTGGTCAGAACCCGTCGAAACAGCACGTTTCCTGGGCCTCCCGTTAGATGACCCCGATGACTAAAACTAGACCCACCTGACCCTAAGCGGAGTTGATAAAGCCGCTACAACAACAACAACAGCAACTGCAACATATAACTAGGAGCGTGAAATAAATAAAATAAATAAATAAATTAAAATTATCGAAATCGAAATATTATAACAAAGAGCTCCCATACAACCGATTTTTTCAAATAAGAGGTTTTGCTTCAAAATCCGTGAAAAAACCATCTAAGAGCATGAAATATGATATTATATAAGGGGGAAAATTAAAATTAATATTGACATCGAAATCGAATTTTCAATAGATTTTATATGCTCATGAAAGGTATAGTTGAAGCCAGCCCTTGTTGTCTTTATTTAAAATTCACTCTTAAAGTTTAAAAAAAAACTTAGTTTTTTCACATCAAAATGTTTAACTCACATTTGTGCTCATTTTCTATTTTTCCTCACCTCTGTTTACAGATATTCCGCATACTATTGGAAGGTATCCCGTGAGAATCGTCGTTGTTACATGGACTACTATTATACCGAGAATGGTAAACAAATTTATGGCGTCCCTTTGGGTGGCATTGGCGGCGGTACTATTGGACGTGGTTTTGCTGGTGAATTCTGTCGTTTTCAAATGCGACCCGGCATGTATGAGTATAATGTCGTGCATGCAAATCAATTCATTGTGACCATTAAAGATGCTAAAGATTGCACGATATTTCAGAGCTTACTATCGAAGCATAGGTAAGTGAAAGCAAAATTGCATACGCATATATCTCCTAAATTAAGAAGCATGTACTCTTTAAGTAATTCATCGTATAGCCCTACCTTCATATGTAACTAACTCCCCAAATCCTAGGTAAATAACCCAGAAACCCAACATATTGATCTGTGTCTCATGTCATCGTATTTATGTATTTTTTACCTTCATTTTCTACATGATTTGAACTAAATTTTTTTTTTAAAGTAGACTGACCTTTGTATGCATATGTTTTATTTTTCCCATATCTTCATACCACTGTAAATAGTAACTTTTAGCTGTTTGTATTTGTTATAAAATTTTTTTCTATTAGCACATGTTTCATGTCACGATTTGTCATGATTCGCCGTTCGTATCCGTTTCAACTATATATTTTTATATGTGTATGTTTGTATATATATTCTTTGGAGAAGTTATCGTGACTTAAAATTCTTATCGTCGTCAACACATGTCATAAACTTTTTGTTGGAAATATTTACTTATGATCATCCGGAATAGTGTAAAAAGTGTTTTAAAATATGATTATATATTGATTTTTAATATAAAATAATGTATTCCAGCTTGTTTTGCAATGTACATTATTCTATAATACTTTTATGTGTTATTTTGTTTCATTTGAGTTTATTAAATATTTAAAATTGACGTTTTAATGATATCCAAATAAAATTTATTTAAGTTATTTGGTGTAATTATTGTAATTGTTTGCAGTTGGTGTTGGTAGAAATAATTAAATTTTTAAAACGCTAATAATACTAGTTCATAATTATTGATGTTGATGTAAAAGCCCATGAGCCGTTTTTATTTTATTCCACTTCTGAATTATCAGCGTTTTCATTGCAACCTCTTTGTATATCACCAAGTTTTTCAAAAATTGTTAAATTTATTCCTTTCCTTATTTCCTTATTTATTCCACCCTCAGCCTAAGATATTTATCTAACAGTTTTCAATTTAATTCTTCTTCTGCACCATTGGCATAAGCACCGCTTATGCGATTATAGCCGATTCGGCAATAGCAAAGCAGTCCTTTCTCCTTTTAGCTGTTTGGCTCCAATTGAAAGCACCACGTGAAGCCGGAAGGGGGATTCTTCTCCTCTTCTACTTCCGCCAGCGGGTTCGCTTTTTTTCTAATCTAGAGAAAGTGAACTAACTTCAAGTTAATATACACCAGCAAATGTAGACTCTTGTAAAAACTCTGCAGCTCTTAATATTTTCTGCAGCATTACGTTAAAGAAGATACACTATAGAGAATCACCCTTTCAGAAACCTCCCTAGGTACCGAACGGCACGTGGTTGGCCTACCCAATTCTGACTGCCCTTCTGATATTGTTCGCATCAGTTTACACAGCCATGTAAGTTTTGCAGGAATACCAAATTCATACATAGCAGCTTTATGGTGCCTAATTTTCGTGCCATCGGCGGAATGTTTGAAATCAACGAAACAGTGTTGAGTCTCGATTCTTTTCTCATTGATATTTTCTAATATTGGATGCCTGGTGAATATCACTTTGCTTTAATCTTTCACATAATATGTTATGCTAGATATGACCTTATATTCAATAATAGGTTCTAATCAACGGGCATGCTTTTGTCCAACAATATTCTGCATAGAAGCTGAGGACAGTGATGGTGTTGCCCGTCATATTTTAATAGCTCAGCCATCGGTCACCAGATCTCTTTTTCCGTTATTACATGAGGTTATTCCGGACTTGAAAGCTTATATAAATCGCTGCACTTTTTTATGGCATTACCCCGGCTTCTCAAGTAATTTATACTCACACATTTTGGCTTTACTTTTTTCTGTCTGCAAATACGTCTAGCTTCTCTCTTCTACTCTTGGTATCTATCCCATCCCGATCACGTGTGTGATCAATCGCAGCGTTGCATGGTAAGCAGTCTGTTTTTTATCCAATGGAGTTACACAATGCTCATGCTACCAGCTCTGCTATCGACGTTGTTATTATTTCTTTGGCGACAGTTTAAATGCCATTCCACAGTTCCAATACAACGAGTTGCTGACCGACTGTCTGCTGTGATTGCAGTTTTTCGCCTTCCTTATGTTTGTCGAGGGGAGTTCTTTGCTGCACAAAGGCGGGTGCGTATCTTCTTTGCGATAAGAAAAAGGAAGTAGTCCGTGTCGATGTTAGGTCCTTGAAACGTACGCATATCTAGAACATAGGAATCATGCCTTCTATCACATCATGATAGATTTGGTTTCGAGATTTTCAATCCGGCGACATCATGTATCTTGACAAATTTTCTTGTTGCAGAATTTGGTATTGCAGGCAACCATATTTCGAGAGATCAATCTCAGGAGGTCAATTTGGCATTCAGCAAAACTACATCCGATTTTCCTATTTGCTATGTCTTGGCATTTTTGTCTAAAATTATCTAAAGCATAGTCGGCGACCATAATAGCCGATTGGTTAGAGTTGCAAATTTCGATTCGGAGTGCCAGGATGCGAGTCCTGATTCAACCAGCATCCAAAATAATAAAAAAATAATTTTTCTATTTGAGGTCGCCTCTTGGCAGGGGGTGTCAAGCCCTCCCAGTGTATTTATGACATGAAATAAAAGCTTAGAATTAACTGAATAAAGGTGCCTCCATTTTTTTGAAAAAATATCGAGATGCACGCCGAAAATCGCTTCAGGGGTTACAAAGTGTCTATTATACATATATACAAGAATATACGAGTATATATATATATATATATGTTACACAGTCAACTTAGTCAATTAAAAGTTTGCAACAAACCAAAGGTGCAAAGTACTAAATTTTTGCAATACTGACTGCATTGCTATATCCACTAGTTAAAATTTCTAAAACTTATGAATGAATATGTACGTGTAGGTATGAGCATAACTAACAGCTACCAAAAACTCGCTAACTCAATTAACATGCTGACGCTGGGTTGGCAACTCAGCTAAAGAGCGCTACGAAAAAAAGTTTTTGGGGGAACAAATTTACATTGACAAAATAATATATAGAACAAAGTATATATTTGAAGTGTCGAAAATTTAATATAGGATTATCGATTTTGAGGTTTCCCAAATAAACGTAAATAAAATGCATTTGAAATGATTTTTTCGTGAAATTCCTTGTATATTATAAAGTTTGAACCTTGGCATCATACATTATTCAAATGACCGCCTCGTGAATTTCAGCAAACTTTTTCTCACATATTGGGCGGTTAGCCATAAATTTTCAAGTGCTCTAGAGTTAAAGGCTTGTTTGTATAAACACGGTCTTTCGGTTAGCCCCACAAAAAACATAAAAAAAGGCCATATTCGCTGGTGTTGTATGGCATGTGGCACCATCTTGTTGGAACCACATATTGCCCAAGTCGTGTCCTTCTATTGCAGCTCAAAAAATCAATATACGACTATATATGACTGTAAGGCTCCAAATTACCAGTGATAGTCTCACTCTTACCGTTTTCAAAGAAGTAAGGACCAATCACACCTCCGGACCAAGGAGCTCACCATACAGTAAGTTTTTTTTGAGTACAACGGCCTCCCTTCAATTGTTTGCGGATTCTCGGAGCCCCAAATGCGACAATTTCGCTTATTTACGTATCCACCGTGTGAGTAATGTGCCTCGTCGCTGAAGAAAATTTTGTTGGAAAAATCGTGGTCCATTGATTGTTGTTCAAGCACCCAATCGACATAACTACGGCTGTGTGAATGATCACTGGCTTCAGTTGTGTTGCATGAGGTGGACTTTATATGAATATAAGTCTAACTCCAAGTGTAAAATTCACCATAATGTACTTCGAGAAAGTCCCAGCTCTTAAGAACGTTGTGAAATATACACATTCGTGTCTTCGACTACATTTCACTTACAGCAGCGATATTTGAGGTGAAACATACAAAACGGTGATGCAAAGGCCTTACAATATCTGTAACCACGTTTGAATCACCATATTTGTTGTAGGTTTCAATAATTTTAACATGTTGTGCGGTTGTTGAGCCATCCAATTTTATAACATAAATTGACTTTTAACTAAAACAAAACATGTTTAATAATATTAATTACTTTTTCGAGCGGTATTAGGCCATACTTTGTTTTTGGGAAAAGTGAAAGAAATAAATGTTTGGTTTGACAGTTAAGTTTGATAAATGTCAAAATTCTGCCCTGCACTTTCGAAATCACTAAATGGATTACCCTTTAGTTGTGCTGTCAATGTTTGTGCGTTTGTCATAGTCTTTATGTTTGTAATGTTCAATAAATACACTACCCTATGGGGTAAAAAAATAATATTGGGTCTATAACTTTTTTAATAGTGTTCAAAATTTTGTCTGCAAATTTATTTTTAATTTTTATACACTTTTTTCTTTTTTCTCTGCATGCGTCTAAAATTTTCACAAATACACTGTTACTCGAAATTTTATTTGCCAACGTCTACAAAAATGGAACACTGTTATCACCAACACCTTCAACACTGCCGTACACCTACAACAAATGGCGGAAACGGAAATCACACATACTACGCTAAATTTGAACGCTCTTAAAAATATTACTTTTTTTAATTTTTATTATTTGTATTTTTACATTTTCTCGCACTAACTCCTTGTTTTTATCCTTTAAATTTTTTTTAATATTTTTATAAACGCTAATGCACTTATTTCATTTTTTATTAAATGAATTTATACACACACAATCATATTAAAATATTTATTTTCATCTCATTTATTCACGCTCCATATTCATCTATTGTCATCAATCACTTCGCTTCCTTTAAATTACATTCCCTATCCTCCTTACTCCCACCTCAACCAATCCAATCCATTCAAGTGCAGCCCCCCTGACAGCGACAACTCTCAATGTAATATGCCCAATTGCAGCAGTCGCTCCAAACAGCCTCTACACACCTGGCACTCCAACATTGATGACTCAAAATGCTCTTATACGGGCTTGTATCCACGTGCCTGGACCGAATATGATCTTACTGCGTACGGCGTGCGACTGATTTGTCGTCAAATTTCGCCCGTCATACCGCACGACTACAAAGACTCATGCCTGCCTTGCGCCGTCTTCGTGTGGTCTGTGGAGAATGTATGCGCGGAGGAGCGTAAAGTTTCTATTACTTTCACTTTTAAGAACGGCACTGGCACTAAAAAGCAGGACGCCGAAGGCGGTGCTGAGGCAATGCTCATTACACAGGGCAATGTGAAGGGCGTTGGTATACGACAAAAAATTGCTGGCATGCCATGTACCTACAATTTGGGTTGTCGCGTTTTGCCCGAAATCAGTATTACACGCTGCACGCAGTTCGATCCATATGGCACGGGAGAACAATTATGGTCAGAGTTAAAGGAGAATGGGCAACTCAATGAGAAGCATTGTGATGAGGCGTTGAAAAGTGAGTATTCAAATCAGAAATAAGTGTATATATGTCTATATACATACTTATATATGGGAATAATTAGGGATTAGTTAACTAAATGGAACAGTCGTAACTTATATGATAGTCAATAAAAAGACTATAGAATATTTCTCGGCGTGAAGTGTAGGGGGTTAGAGAAAACGTGATGCAAATGTAACTATGGTCACCACAACGTTATGAAGTGGAGATAGTGCGCAACAAGTATTTCTTTGTTTTGGATAGAGAATTTAGTGAACCACGTCGCTCATCAAATTGGCCTAGATGTAAAAGCCTACATAAGTGGAGAAAGTTTATGAATATCGTTCACCTGGAAGTGGCCATAAATTACACATTACATAAGGATCCAGCAACTGTGAACGGTAGATGAAATAAGAGACTCGGTTGCCTAGTCCTGTCATTCACCCAGTTGAAAGAATATCTCACCACAGTACCCATCAAAGTGAAGTTCTTCAACTTATCGCTGATTTGCGCTCACGACCCGAGCAGAGAATTCACAATTTGACCAAAGATGCTTTCTATAAGCGCTGCCTCCGCCACGATGTCTTGGCGATTTCAACACGAGAATTGGCAAAGGTATTTTCGGCACAACATTCGGAAAATTCAGCCTCCCTGACGAAATTCAGCGCCAAAACGAGTTGAGAGATGTACTTGGTAGCTACTCGAAATATGGTAGTAGCTAGCACCAGATTTCGACACATAAAAATTCATTAATCTACATGGCTGTCAGATCGTACATCGCGCGAATAAATCGAGCATGTCAAGCTCCCGGCACAGAAACAATTGTCATTCGACAATATCTGGAAAAAAAGCTGGCACAACAAGGAATACGAGCAAACGTAACGATGCGATCGACCACGAGACGTGGTATAGATACCGACAGCTGAAAAAGAGGCCAAAATGCGTGAGTATGAAAAGATGCTGCAACTTACAGAGGGTTTCAAGACCGAAGCATACTCATGTAGGAACCAAAGAAGAAATCTGATGACTGAAGTTTATATTATACTGAGTTTATGGAGGGAATACTTACATATCCCGAATCCACCAATCCGGATTGCTCACCGACTGGGCTTATTTAGTATCGCGGCAAAGAACAACAAGATACATACATCAACTCGTATGTAAAACACTTATTTAGGGAATTTTTATCGCATTTAAGGTCACAATTAATGTGAAAAATTAAAACCCACCGTCAACGAACTCATTGGACCTTGTAAAAATGGTATCTGGTAAATCCACCATTGACCAATTCAATTTCTGCAAAAGATTTATTAGCTGCATTCGATAGCACGGCAGAAAATTCTTTTACGTCGTTATGTGTGAATTTGATATCCCGCCAAAACATTTATGAATATGTACACTGACGCAGGGCAACACTGGAAGCGCTGTTAGAATTAAGAGCGATATCTCCCAGTGTAGTATTTAAAGCATTACTCGTCGGTGGAAACGGAGAAGACTTTCTCCGCTTTGGAAGTATCAGATGTGAAGCGACCTGGTTTCACTTGGTATTCCCGATTGACACCAAACATCGAAAAGAAGAAACGAATAATAATCCTCTTTTGTTGATACAACTATAATCGGTTAAGCGGCAAATACTCCAATGAAGAAAAAGAAGTACGGCTTGTTAAAACTTGTGGTGGGAGAGAAAAAAATAAGCCCGAGGAGTGGCATCTCTACTCTTGACTTCATTATGAATTTTCATTCAGTTATTAGGATTTGGCGTAAAAAAGCGTCAGAAAAGAACTATGCACTTGGAAGGTTTTACGTCTTTTTTTCCTAGTGTTTTCAAACCAGACGCTATTAATCCATAATGCTGCAAATATTTTACGTCTGATATGCTGCAAAAAAATCTAAACTGAAAACTAACCAAATTAACAGATTGTTTCATTAAAAGCATTAATCTCGCACCCCAGTAAACAGAATTTTTTTATAAATTAATTTAATGTTTGTTTTTTAATTTCATAATAATTCGATTGAAAAGACGTATTACTTTTAAGCAGATCGATTGTAGGGAAATACCATTTATTTCCCCAATCTTATTTTTTACTTACTGAACTACTTTCATTTATCCAAACACCAGCTAAAGATCTCGGTGTCGCTTTATGCGCACAAATTGCACTCAAACCAGATTCTAGTCATGACCTGGAATTCGTATTAGTCTGGGATATGCCACTTATACACTTTCCAAAGAAACTCAAATCATATACTCGTTACTATACAAAGTATTTCGATTCTTCCGGTGAGGCTGGTCCCAAGATATGCGAGTATGCATTGAAGAACTATAGTAGTTGGGAGAAATTAATTGATGCTTGGCAGCGACCCATAATCAATGATGAGTGAGTTTTTGAAAAAATATATAAAATACGTGTATAGTAAATAACGTAACAAATAATAATTTTAGTGGTCTGCCTGATTGGTATAAAAGCGCTATTTTCAATGAACTGTACTTCATTTCGGATGGTGGCACGATTTGGTTAACATGCGACTCCTCTTTCGGCAAAAAATTAGCCTATGATGATCCAAGGTGAGTTTAGCGTAAAAAGAATATTTCTTCCTCATAACATAATTTATTTATATACAGATTAGCATACGGCCGCTTTGGTTATTTGGAGGGTCATGAGTACCGCATGTACAATACGTACGACGTACATTTCTATGCTTCATCTGCGCTTTCGCATCTTTGGCCAAATTTGCAAGTGAGTAACAACGAATTTCTCCCTTTCTTTGGCGTTTTAAAAAGTATGCCTTCATCGCCGTATAGGTAAGCCTACAGTACGACATTAGAGATACCATTGATATTGATCTGCCCGATACACGCAAGATGCTCTACGATGGTAAAATTCTGCCACGTCATATTAAGAATTGTGTGCCGCATGATCTCGGCGATCCGGATGAGGAACCCTTCACGCTGATTAATTGCTATAACATACACGATGTTAATCACTGGAAAGATTTGAACACGAAATTTGTGCTACAAGTGTATCGTGATTATTATGTATTGAATGAATTGGCACAAGCGCAGGCCGATAATGCCAGTAAATTCAGTTCAATTGAATTCATCGATAAGGATAGTTTGTATGAAATCTATATGCAGGATAATAAGCGTAAAAATTCTGCAGATGAAAAGCAGCGTAAGTTAATATTTCTAAATTAGCAACTACAATATACAACGGAACTCCTTAATATATAATATTTTCTTTACAGAGAATCGCAAATCCGCCTCTTTATACATTAATGAAAACAACGGCAAAGTATATTTGATGGATGCTATGGCCTATTTGAAGGCAATGTACCCCGCTTGTAAGGTGATTATGGAGCGCGCAATTGAATATGACACGGATAATGATGGTCTTATTGAAAATACGAAAATGCCCGATCAAACGTTTGATACCTGGGTAATGGATGGTCCTAGGTACGTATAAGGGCATAGAATAAGCAAGAATGGAGTGCTGTCTTCGGCCACACCGAAGTTTTTATACCTTTCATGAACATATCAAATCCTTTGCAAAGTGCAAAATTCGATTTTGATATTTTTCAGTGTCAATATTTATTTTGAGTGGCATACCTCATTTCACACACTTGGGTGCTTTTTTTGCGGATTTTTTACCAAAAACCTCATATTTGAACGAATCGTTTGTTTGGGAATATATGATTTAGTCTTCCGATTTCGATGATTTTCGGCCAATGCTTAATTCATTATATGTGTGTATACTACCGAATTTCTCGTTCTTAGACGCTTCATTGAAGTAGTTATGACCCAAAATCTGAACAAATCGGTTATATGGTAGCTCTCATGACCGATCCGGCAGGAAATATCTCAAAAACTGAGATACTAGTTTTCGTTCAAATAGAAGAGAGACGGGCATGGCTAAATCGACCCAGTTCGTCATTATGTTACGATCGGTATAAATTTTGGTGGATCTATCATGTACATGAAAGGTAAAATAAAAAATAAAAAAGTAGATTAAATAGGTAACTTAAGATTATTTGCGTTAGATGTATATATCGTACATACCTACATATATGATTTGCGTTTTATAACCGATGAGCGCCCGAACTCCTCTTTAAATTTTTGTGTGCGTCTTGAAGTTTCTCCAACAAATGGAGGAACATTCAGTTTTATTCTAAGCCTCCTCTGCACTGTTGATGTATTTTGATGAGGAACTTTTTTATTTCATGTAACAAATAAACTCGGAGGGTTCGATATTTCCTGTTAAAGGACGACCGCAATTAGAAAAATTTAATTTTTTTTAATTTTTAAAATTAATTTTCAATAATTCTGGATATTGATCTTGCCAGACCCTTAAATGCAGATTTAGATGTTTTCCCTGCTTATCACTTGCTTTTCACAACCCTCATTTTCCCTTTCAGCGCTTACTGTGCTGGTCTATGGCTTGCTGCCTTGCAAGCCATGTCGGTTATGGCTACGCAATTGGATCAACCAAACGATTGTTTACGCTTTCAGGATATTTTGGAACGTGGTAAACGTTCGCTGGAGGAGAAATTATGGAATGGCAGTTATTATAAATTTGATATGCATCATAAGGACACTATAATGGCCGATCAGCTGTGCGGACATTGGTATCTAAAAACCAGCGGTTTCGATTATGAGGTGGGTAATTTTGAGTATTTGGTATACCATTTATTCAAAATTAATAATATTTTTTTCACTTTGCACAGATTTATCCGAAAGAGAATGTACGCCAAACCCTAAAACAAATCTTTCAGAATAATGTTATGAGTTTCCAGGGTGGTAATATGGGCGCTGTCAACGGCTTCATTGTTAATTCAGATCCTGAAAAACCGGGGCATGTTGATGGAACTACAATACAAAGTGAAGAAGTTTGGACGGGCGTAACTTTCGCTTTAGCTGCTACCATGATACAGGAGGTAAGTCATACTAACTCAATCAATTTGTAAGTATTGTACATATCTACCACAATCCAATTTGCATTTATAAAGATGAGAGAAAAAGAACTAAAACAACAATTACCATGTAATTTTTAATATTTTTTTTTTTTGCTTTCTTCGTACCAATTATCAAAATCATGGAAAATTCATTGGCTGTTAAAAATGTAAAAACTCTCTGATCAACTCTCTTCGCGTAAACCACAATCATATTATCACAATTTGTTTACAAATAGAAAATCTAAAAGAAATTCAGGCAAACAAAACATAAACTAAAAATTTTTTTGACAATCCTTGCGAGCAATGAATAAAAATGTTCAATATGCTGTCATGGTTGTTGTTGTTGTAGCGGCTAGCTAACCCCGCCTAGGATCAGGTACGTTCAGTCCTAGTCATCGAGGTCATTTAACAGAAAGCCCGGGAAACGTGCTGTTTCGACCGATTCGGACCAGAAGAAGAGAGATGATATATGAGAGTCAGGGTCTAGTCTGGATAGGTAAGAGTTGAGTCTACTACAATATTCAGATCTTAATTGTGCCAGTGTTACGTAACGTGACTCTCGAGACAGCTCGAGCTCTTGTTCTGCAATAGGTGATGATTGGATTCTGAGAACACCATTCACAGGAAGAGAGTTCATAAAGGTGTGAACGGACTCTCGGTGAATGGTGTTTAAAGCCTGTCGGTGCGCCGTTGTTGTTGTTGTTGTTGTAACCACAGAAAATTCCCCAATTTGGGCTTCGGGTAATATCACGCGAGTGACAGTCCTTGGTCGGATAAAAATCCGGTCCGTTCCGGTTTAAAGACCCGACTGTCGCGAGAACTACTGGATTTTAGTCGCCTCTTACGACAGGCATGCCTTACCGCGGGTAAATTCTTGAACCCGTAACCCGCAGGGTGCGCCGTCCTGTCCAGCGGTTCTTGTCGGCATTGCCGTACGGAGTCGCGGTAGTAAAGTACTCCTTTCCTGATGTGCCAAGGTGGAGGTTCGGATTCTTTTAAGTGACTGTTGAGGTGATCCGTAAGATAGCATTGGGAGCATAGATGTTTCACTGTGTAAGTGATGCACTGGCGCCATCAGGAGGTTTCCTGTCACGGTCCGAAGGGCGGTGTTTTGTCATGCTTGTAACTTCTGCAACTGTGTCTCGCTAGTCTCCGGCGTACAAATCGGAGCAGCATAGTTTACTACCGGCCGGCCAATTGCCTTATATGTTGCCAACAACGTTTCTTTATCTTTACCCCAAGTGCTACCGGCTAGCGATTTGAGGATTTTGTTGCCGCGCTGTACTTTAGTGGCAATTGTAGCCGTATGCGGAGTGAAGGAGTGCAGGCTGTCAAATGTGACTCCCAGTATTTTTGGGTTGCTTGTGGTTGGATTTTTAACGACATCGACTTTCGCATTGAGCTCTAGCCGATACTCCTTTATCCAGCTGGTGAAGAGGGTAGCCGAGGTTTTTGCAAGTTTGTAAGCGTAAATCTCGTGCAGTAAAGAAGTGGGAAAGGTTGGCGGAGATAGCAGTTTATTTTCAAACAAAGGCTATCAGGTAATTCATGGCCAACCTAGGCGGTAATGAGGGAATGTCGAAAGCTTTCGACAGGTCTAGTGCTAATAGGACACACACAGGGCCGGTTTTGGTTAAGGCCTCGAAGTATCTGAGTGTTTATGGCGTTAAGTTCTGCTATGGTGCTGTGCATTTTCTGGAAGCTATACTGATGTGTATCTTGGAACAGATGGTTTGAGAGAAACGGGAGCAGCAACGCCTCAATTGTCTTCGTTACTGGGGAAAGGAGAGATATCGGCCGATAGTACTCTCCTTTATTTGCAGGTTTCCCCGGCTTTAGTAGCGGGACCACTCTACCCAGTTTCCACATGTCGGGTATAATTTGAGGGGTCAAAGACAAATTAAGGACCTTAGTGAGACAGTCTGGTCTCGCTAAACCCAAATGCTTTAGCATCAGCATGCTTATTCAATCGGGAAAAATGGATTTGAATGGCTTACGCCTTCCCGATAATCTCCTGAACCTCTTCCCTGAAAAAAATCAAGCGTCGCACTGGTGTTTGGCATTTTGCGTAGACGGCGCGTCACTTGCGTTTTCATTTTGTCAACCGATGAGGCGTGATCATCGTATGAAATTTCGACCCTATCATCACGTCTCGTCGGATGAGGTAATGATTTGACTGTGGCCCAGAGCTTGGTAACCCCAGAGAAGAGATTGCAGGACCTAAAGTGCTCCTCCCACTTGTTCCGCTTGTGATGCTCTACCTTTCGCCTCTCTCCGTGTTGAGGTCCCTAATAATGGAAAAGTAAGGGCGGATTTCCGCGATTCGGCAGGCCGGGATAAAGCGGGCGGCAGCAGACACAACGATGTGGCGGAAGATTTTTTCATCATGGAGGACGTTGGTAGGAGTGGGGAGATAACTCACGGCGTTCTCGGTAAATTCCGTGAAGCCGGGCCAGTAGCTGTTTTAAAGTTAACAAAGGTTCGGTGGTCCACGAAAAATAAAACATCGGGAGGCCTGTCTATGGAGATAATTATGGAAAAGTGGTCCGATGTGAGCGCAGCATGGGCCGCCAATCCATGCTTATCAGACCAAAGCTAGCTATTGTGATATCCCGGTAAGTTGGTTGCCGCAAGGAGCATATAAGTTACACTCCACTCACGAGTGGTGCGCAGGCCTAAGCACGACCGAAAGTGGCACCAGCCAGTCCAACAACTGCATTTGACTGTTCCGACTACAGTCTGACACACGGAACAGACTGTGCGGGGTACTAGGAGCAGCTGGGTAGCGCCCGCATAGCTGGATAGGGGAGAGGGTGGGTGTCATGCTGTGGGAGCTCCGCTGGACCGATAAGAAGGGCTGCTCTGTTGAGGAACTAAAACTAGGGTTATCTAAAGACCTAACCGGGGTTATTTCGTCGAGAGGGTGACGGCCCTTGGCCGGCTAACACCACCTTGTTAAATTCGCCTGGACACAATCAAAATTTCAAAAGGTATGGTATGAATCGGGAAGGACATATTAATAATAGCATAAAATCTGTAATTACTGTAAACTGGGGATGCTTAGCTTTTCTCCTAGCTCTAGTACAGTAAAAAGTTTAGCACTGTAGGCATAATATTGTTACAATCTCCAAATGATTTCACTACTTTAAACAATTTAATCAGCTTCATTTTAAGCAGAACGACGCTCAGATTAGTGGAAAGAATTTTGCCAACAATTTTAAAATAATTATGAAATTATTGTCTGATTGATACTAATTTAAAGAATGAAAATTGAGAGTCAGAAAGATAGAGAAAAAGACTGACAACAGGTTGCATAAAACGAGTAACAGTATAAATTTTGAGACCGAAATCCCAAGTACAAAAGACAGATAAAAGGAGTAGCAGTGTGATGGAAATCCCAAGAACAAAGGACAGACGAAAAGATCAGCAGTAACCACTGCAGGCAGACGAGTTAGCGCATGAAAGGAATGTTTGAACCATCGTTGGGTACAAACGGAGCGGCTGCAACTATCGATTGAAAACTCAGCAGCGACTACACTGGTGCAAAGTGAAGCGGAAAATAATTGTGTGATAAAGAGTTGTAAAGTAAACCACTGTGTATAGTGAAGTACTGTAATTATTACGGACTAAATAAACGTTGAGTAAATCATTAAACAATTAAGTGGCCTAATGAACAAAATCTTGGAGTTTTATTTAGCAATCTAGTGATCGAACTCGAAGGATTTGGGAAATCGTCGAGGGTAGCTACAAAACCGTTACAATATACACCAACATATTAATTTGGTTGAAATATCTCAAAAATTTAGGGTCTAGTTTTGTGTTCAAATAGACAAACGGACGTACCAATTTTAATATACCATTTAACGATCAAGAAATTTATAATAGGATTGCCGAAAGACTCCTTTCAGCAGGAGCTTAGCGGAATTTCTAAGTTTGAAATTATATTTCTGGGCAAAAAATATGTATATTACAAAAAGAAGTGTAGATATTAAATAAAGATTTTAAAATTCTCCTCCACATTATGTTAAGTATTCGAATTACTTGGCACACTGCTCCTAAATCTATGTAGTTATCTAGGTTTTTAATTGAACAGAAAAAAGGATTTACATATAAACCACATTTATTGATAATACCTCAATAAAGCACCTTTAACCATGAAAAAGCATCTAAGGGCGTGAGATTTGGCATTTCACACACATAAATTGAAATAAATGTTGACACTGAAAACCATCGAAATCGATTTTTCAACTTGCAATAATTTTGAAATATTTATTCGTTCGTTGCATAACGCAGTAGTAGTCAGCCATCATATGCTGACCCCTTAGGTGTTTGTAAATTTCTTTCATAGTTTTTAGGTCCTGGTTAGACCGCTTCTTTCGTTCTTCGGTATAGGAAAGAAGACTTTCTGGAAACTGGTAAAGCGACGGTGGATATAATACAATTTAATGGACAATTCCAACATGTTGTTAACATTTTCAGAGTATTTGCATGATCTGTGATTTTCCAGAAAGTTTTTAGTAACTTCAACTTGTTCCCTAATTTGGTTTTTGGGGGAATGACAGTCCTTAGCCGAATAAAAATCCAGGTAGTTCCGTATAAAGACCCGTATGTCGCGAAAACAAAAACCTCCAAATCCGTCGGCCCCAACGGAATAAGCATGCTGATGTTAAAACATTTGGGTCCAGTGGAAGCAGACCAACTCACCAAGGTTCTCAATTTGTCTTTGACCACTCTAATTATTCCCGACATGTGGAAACTGGGTAGGTTGGTCCTGCTACTAAAGCCGAGGACACCTGCGAATAAAAGGGGGTCCTATCGGCCGATATCTTGCCTTTCCCCCGTATCGAGGACAATTGAGGGCACACTGCTCCCGTCTCTCATACATCATCGGTGCTCAGCTACACATCCGCATGGCTTCCGGAAAGTTCACAATATCACAACAGCACTTAACGCCATAAACACTCAGATAGGTCATGGCCTCAACCAAAATTGGTAACTGCTATCTCGCCGACCTTTCCTACTTTTTCACTGCACGACATCTATACTTACAATCAGAAAAATCCTCTGTCATCCTATTCACATGCTGGATACAGGAGTACCGGCAAGAACTCAATGTGAAGGTCGATGTCGTTAAAAATCTGACCAAAAACAAACGAAAGTTACTGGAGTCACAGTCTGCGCTCCTTTACTCCGCATACGACTACAATTGCCATTATAGTACAGATCCGCAACAAAATCCTCAAATCGCTAGCCGGTAGCACCTGGGGAAAAGACAAAGAAACGTCGTAGGCAACGGCCGGCCGGTCGTAAATTATGCTGCTTCGATTTGGACGTCGGGAACTAGCGAGACGCTACCGTCGGGATCATCCCAACAGACACTTATTGGAAACTGAGCCACACATCAGGAATAGAGTACTTGACTACCGCGACTCCGTACAGATATTGTACAGGATGGCGTACAGACAGGCCATAAACACCATTCACCAAGAGTCCGTTAACATCTTTGTGAACTCTCTTCCTATGAATGGTTTTCTCGGAATCAAATCACCACCCATCGCAGAACAATAGCTCGAGCTGCCTCGAGTGATCCGCGTAAGCCTGCCACAATTAAGGTATTGATATTTTAACAGGCTCAACTCCTACCTAACCAGACTCGACCTTGACATACCCAACACATGTCCCGCATGTACGAATCCCCGCAGGACACTAGCCACGCAGGGAGAAGTAACTTCACTATCTTTTCTGTGCTTAGGCTAGAGAATTTTCTCGCATTACGCATTTTTATCTAACACCTTCACAAATCGGTGTATCAAGTTTCCTAAGAAGAAGTTAACCATCTTTAGATCTATACAAAAGATCCTCTGCATATTCTGTAGGTAGTTTAAGATCCCTTATTAAATCGTTTAATTCTAGCAGTGTAAAATATTGTGGATCTGTATATACTATTTCTTCGATATCACTACCGCTATACAATTCACAATAGGTTTCTTCAAATCATAGTTCTCGGGTAGAACATATAGTTTCGAACAGGCACTATCTCTGAATGTGGTAAAGGTCTTATAGCCGAATGTAGGTCTTCTGGATAAATCCTTTTTTTAGTATTAACACCACACAGCAATAGTAATATTTATCGAATTGTTTTCTTATTCCCTCCACAGCATAGGCACTACGAACCTTATACGACTTCTTTTACCACTGGCCCACTGTCAAAAGTATTCATATTCATCATAAATATTCACATTTGCAAACAATTTGACGTATCCACGGCTTCTTTTCGTCTATAATTTCCAACATAAAGTACGCAAAATATGTACTTTTCAGAAAATCTTTTAGAGGTTTACTGAATTTTCTGGCTGTTTATTATAAATGTAACAAATCAAGTTTTGGATCATTGAGGCAACTTCTTCGCGTTGACGACATGATATCAAAATTGATTTATTTTTATGAAGGTACTAATAAGACTTGAAATCGTGACCCCCGAAAGTACTTATTACAGCAAATTTAAAAAAGAGGGTGTTGTCACAAAATCACTCGTAGGAAAAAAATTTAAAATATTTTTAGTATTGTCGACGGATACCTCTTACAAAACCACTACCTATATCTCGGCGCCTTTTTCGAGTTATAACGATTTAAAAAATTAGGATAGTAGTTCTCAATATGTATGAAATTCTGGCGCACAGTATAAACCGCTTAACGCAGAGACCTGAAACTTGGGAGACTGTTCTGTGTATATCGTAGGCATCCCATAAACAAAACAAAAAATTTAAATTACGAGTATACATTACATAAGGAAATTAAAATAAGCTGATGGCCAAAATGCGTTCAAAATGATAAGAGGGGTCAAATCGTCTGTTCCGTGAACGTACAACTCGTCACGTAATTTTGTAATTCGAGTATGATAACATCCATGAATGAATGGCTGATCGTACGCTTGTTACAAACTGTCATACAAACGCAATAAAAAATCGGATACATACGAAAAGAGAAGCAAATCTGTGACTCATTTTTTTTTCGTACGAACGTTCATCCATTCACGGATCAGACGATTCCAGCTTTTCGTGTTGCGCTGTCGTCAGATTTTCTTATGTATTCATATTAGACGTCAAAGTCAATATGTCTCACAACATGACGTATAGGTTCTATGTATCTGCCATCAGCTTAAGAAAGAACTTAAAATATAGTGAGAGGGTCGAAACTAAGTTTTACAAAATTTTTATTTGATACTCATATTAGCAAATTTATTATAAACAAAAATATTTAACTTAATCTATTTTGCTAATTTTAGGGCATGTTCGAGGAGGGCTTTCAAACGGCTGGTGGTCTCTACAAAACCCTAAGTGAGCGTATTGGCATGAATTTTGAAACGCCAGAAGCATTATATGCTGAAAAACATTATCGCTCTATTGGATATATGCGAGCATTGAGCATTTGGTCCATGCAAGTGGCTTGGGAGCGAAGAAAAGCGTTACGCGACTAAATTTATTATATGAACCAGTTTTACACAAATATTTGAACAATGTCAAAAGTATAGGTTTTTATTGTGCTGCTATATAGCAAATATGTTACATGTATAAAACAGTTGATTCTGCATATATACATACATATATAAAACGATATTCTTATACATATATTCGTATGCATATGTATGTATTTTAAAAGACGCTACATTGAAGACAAATTTATACTTTTCGGTCTATAAAAATTTTCAAAACAAATAAAAAATCATTCAACGGTAAAACACAAATAAATAAAAATTAATATAAATTTGAGAGCATTATATATTTTCTAAGATATTTTAATTTAAAGAAAAAATTCAAACTATTTTTGTTTTGTTTTTATAAATAAGCTTAGCTGATAGATTACTTGGAGCCGGGGTTTGAGAGAGAAAGTAATATGACCGGTCAAAGAAATATTTTTTAAATTAATTTTAAAACTGTAAACACTATATTTGATATTTTTTCCAAAAAGTAATGCAAGATTTTTTAGCATATGCGAAAAGTACAAAAAGAAAATTAATGATAAAAGTTGAAAATAAATTTTAAAAAAAGTAAAAAAACATAAATGCACTTGTTGAAAATGAGCTTACGATTTATATAGCCAAAAAATATTTAAGTGTTTAAGTGCATTTGCATAAGTATATATGGATTTTTCATTGTCACAAAAAGTATGAAAACATTACTAAAATATGCATGTTAGTTTTTCTAAAAATTATGCAACCTATTATTTGAGAAGGTAACTCTTTGCTTATTTTTAAAATGAGTATTATTTAAACAATTTTTGTTGTTATTATTTTTTTTTTTCGCAAAATATTATTTTGAAACTCACTGTACACAGTATATTAAATTTGTTCAGCTAACGGTACTTTGCAACGACATAAAGTAATCGAAATAGATATAGACTCGATTAAGCCATGTCTGTCTGCCCGTCTGATAGCAGTTTAACTCAAGAAAGGAGTGAGGAAACTTAGTTCACACATTTCTTGAGTCACAAGTACAGATGGTATTTCGTAAAATCAGTCCCAAGTTCTTGCCCACATTATTTATTTACAACGGTAATTTTGAAAAGTACTAAAACCGCGATAATTCGTAATATAAATACTATTAATATGAAATTAAAAACATATTTTTAGAGACGTTCTCATCAAATAGAAACATATATGTGAAGAATGGAAAACAATTTCAGTCAGCGGTGGCATGTTCATGTTGTTGTTATAACTGCATAAAAATTCCCCGAACAATATTGAGGGAGTGACAGTCCTTGTCCGGCTAAAAATTCGGGTCGTTCCGGTATAAAGATCCAACTGTCGCGGGAACTATTGGATTTTAGTCGCCTCTTACAACAGGGATGCCTTACTGCGAGTAAATTCTTGAAACCCTAATCCGCAGGGGGAGCCAGCCGTGGCAGCATCCATATTTGTGTGACAAAGGTATTTCTCGGAAACCACTGCACAGAATTCGATAAAATTTCATATTTATAATTGCCATAGTATAGAATGAACACGCATTTATTTCATAAAACTGATTTTTAACTTTCCACTTTCCGCTCAATTGAAGATCGAATATTTAGGACATTAATCAAACCGAATTTGGTATGTGGTGGGCTACTTTTAATGAGGACTAAAGTCCTAGGAAAAATGTCACGACATAAGTACAGTCCGATATGTGGACTTAATTGACTGTAAATATCAGTCGAGTAACCAATGTTCGGTTCAACCCGAACTAAGTGTTTCTTACTTGTTAAAATTAATATTTTTCCAATGAATCGCGCTGCAGTTAAAGTACTATTATTATTTTTTTTTAATTTAGAGTCAAAAACCGATTTATTTATAAGATACAAAATGTGCTCCACACCGGGACACACATAATTTAATATTTAAAGAAAAAAAAGGTTTCCAAGAAATAATTAGCATATTTTACAGAAAAAAAAACAATAATTTGCGACTTGTCCTCAAATAAAATTAACTTTAAATAACTTTTCTTGTAGGAAGAAATCCTACAATCCTATTTAGGAACATTTATGTACCGCATATTTATATTATTTGTATAATAATTATACTACTTGAGATTACTATTTAAAACTTAAAAAAAATTACATTATAATTATAAATGAAATGTATTCTATTTGTTTCGTTTAAATATTTTGTTGCTTTAATATCTAGCGTAGATAATCAGCCCTATTCTGCATTTCGACTCGAATCGAAATTTTCTCCGTTCGGCGGATTTGTTATTCTGCGTTACGTTTCGATCAATCTTCGAAACTTTCGATTCTATCCAATTTTATGTATTCTGCATTTCGATCGTAGCTACGTTTTTGTACGTTGTAATTTAGTTGGCGGAGAACAGTTTGATTGTATATTTTTGTGTACTTAAGTAATATAATTTTAACAAAAATGTTAATAAAACATGATTTTGATAATTGGAAAAGTCATAACGAAGTCTTTTCTTAGTTTAATTTGTTTAATGATACTTTTTGATACAACATAAAAAGAACATGAAATATTAGAGAGTGTTGAAATAATGTTGCCGAAATACAATTGATCCGCCAGTAAAAGACTCCATGATTTCAAGAAAGTTGTATAATGGCATTGACACTGTTGAGTGACACATTCCTATGTTATAATCTGCCGAACACTATGTTGGTAACTACCTTCCGTAAAAAATCGCAAATCTGCTACTATTCGATTAGGTGGAGATAATCATGTCAAAGTACTAAAGTACTTGATTGAATTTCTTGCGAAAAACTATCCAGGACATACTTGAAAGCATCTTTATTAAGTTTGAAGTTTTTTGAATCTAAATAACGAAATTTGTTATATAAAAGATTACCAATTAAAAACTCAATTTCATAAAATTCATCACTCATCTGAAATGGATAACATTAGTCTCGCAATCCTCATGAATTATCGTATAGGCTATTGATCTCATTAACCATTAAAAATACGATTTTATTTAAATTTATTTGAATTGTACAAAAACTCTTTGCATTTGTTTGCTTGTTTTGTTTCAATTTCACACATTCACAACAACCAGCTGACTTCGAAAATATATTCTCTCTTCCTCTTCTTCTTTCGATTCGATCGTAGCTCAGAATACCTAATTTCGATTGTGGCGGAGCGGAGAGCGGAAACGTAATCGAAATGTAGAATAGCCCTGCATAAATATAAATAAAATTGTGTTTTTAACGGTTAATGAGATCAATAGCCTAGACTTTCATGAGGATTGCGAGACTAATGTTATCCATTTCAGATGAGTGATGAATTTTATGAAATTGAGTTTTTAATTGGTAATCTTTTATATAACAAATTTCGTTATTTAGATTCAAAAAACTTCAAACTTAATAAAGATGCTTTCAAGTATGTCCTAGATAGTTTTTCGCAAGAAACTCAATCAAGTACTTTAGTACTTTGACATGATTATGTCCACCTAATCGAGTAGTAGCAGATTTTTACAGGATTTTTTACGGAAGGCAGTTATCAACATAGAGTTGGTGCAGATTATAATATATGTCACTCAACAGTGTCAATGCCATTATACAACTTTCTCGAAATCATGGAGCCTTTTACTGGCGGATCAACTGTATTTCGGCAACGTTATTTCAAAACTCTCTAATTTTTCTTGTTGATTTTATGTTGTATCAAAAAGCATCATTAAACAAATTAAACTAAAAAAAGACATCGTTATGACTTTTCCAATTATCAAAATCATGTTTTACTAACATTTTTGTTAAAATTATATTACTTAAGTACACGAAAATATACAAACAAACTGTTCTCCGCCAACTAAATTACTATATTTAGGTTTTTAATTCAATAATTTATATTTAAAAAAATAAAAAAATTAAAATGGTATAAGCGAAAAATATGTTACTATAACATTTCATATTGAATTTAGTTAGGAGTAAAGTGTGTACACAGTGTTCTAGAGTACTCTAAAATGCTCGACTACATAGTACTAAAAAAAAATTATTTATTTCACTTCAAATTTTTACAGTTGACTGCTTTTTTTACATTATCAAACTCGCTTACAAAGTTTGCTAATTTCAAACGAATTTTAGACTGCATAATTTAATTAATAATAAATAAAGGAGTGAAGAAAAATATTTATTATTTGCACTATAGTTAAAAAAATATTTTTGCGTGAGGCACAAACACCTAATTTTAGTTCCTAATTTCTCAATTATTACAACTTTATATAAAATATTATTGTATTTACTTTAAACAAAGTTAATATACATATATATTTTTTTTAATTCATGCCTACATCAACATATTTATGTTAGTAGAATTATGGAACTACATGTATTGCATACACGAATTATTTATATTTTTCCTTTTTTTAATTAAGCAAACTCGCACAAACAGCAATTCGGTAATGTAAAAATTTAATAATAAAAAATATATTTGTATATTTATAATAAGAAAAATTAAACGCATGCTTAATACACGTTAATTGAAGACAGGAAATATATATGTAATCTGTTGACTTTATTGGAAATATTATACTATATAAAACCGCTAAATACTAATACAAGAGAAACTACAAAATTAAAATGCACATAGATGTTTTCTATTGGAAAATATAAGATTTCATATACAATATGTTTGATGATAATGTTAAAAAACAGTTATTTGTGTTTAAATTGATGTATTAAAAAATGTGCATATTATAATGTTAAATAAAAATATATATTAAAAAAATATAATATGGTTTTCAACTTTAAAGAAAGTCCCGAATACGAAATCGCTTGAAAGGTAGACAGCTTTAAAGTTTAAATTTTTAATACTTGAAATCGAAAGCATTCTAACTCCCTTTAATCTACTATATTTCAAAAAAAAAATATTTATCGCAAGAATAGACTATTTTTGAACCAAATTTTTATGAATCTGATTACTTTAAATAAGCAATCCTTTATATATATACATACATGTATGTATATATATTATATCTGGAGCTATTCCGGAAATGCCTTTAATGATTTCGATCGATTTTTGTACAAGCATACTGTTTAGCATTTTAACTTATATGTTATCTAAGATGATACTCGTATAAGGTTACCATATAATTGAAATTAGTGTGCAGTTGAATAATTTGGGATATTTGTGAATAACTAGGGGGGAAGTTAATAGGGATGCCATTAAGTTTCCAAAGATTGCCACTGTTTAGAGTTTTAAATTTTTTTAGTAAAGTAGCAAAAGCCCATTCATTTGAAAATTTATTTTGAGTAAAAATATTTTCTGTGTCCCTTCTTAGATTTTCGGAAATATAAAGTATTTATCGAAAAATTCTCCTTTTGTTTAGTCCTTATATACAATAGTTTATATTTTTGAAACGCATTCTTCCCTTTGGAATTTTGAGTTGGCCATAAGCTCTAATTTTTTTAACACTTTCAAAATTCACTAATTGAAGTAAGACACCAAATTTATAATCCATGATCCCAGAGCTGCCAGCCGTTACTTACTTTCTTAGTGATGAAACGTATGGGACAAAGTAGTGTTAGTTGGTACCTTAGACTTTTTGTTGGCCTGCAAATGAAGAACACGACTTAAACAACATGTGATTTCAACAAGATCGTGCCACATGCCACACAACACGAGCGAAATTGGCTGTATTGCGAAATGAATTTCCGGCCGAATAATCTCTTGTCAATGTCAATTTGCCACCGAGATCGTGCGATTTGGGGGGTCACGCGAAAGGCCGTGTTTATGTGGATAAACCTTTAACTCTTGAGCACTTAAAACCAACAAAAAGTTTTGGATGAGATACCGTCCAACATGTGCCACGAACTGGTCGAAAATTACATCAAACTATGATCTCGAAAAGCCCCCCGCTTGGTTAGTTGTATCTGTATCCGCCATTGTGTGAGGAAACTTATCGCTGATAGTGGTCATGAGGAACGCGCATTTCTTTTAAATGTTAAGGTATTTTAATTATCTTTATTCATTGGTGGTTAAACTCAGATTATTATTAAGGTGTACTTAAACCTACTAAACTAGCAGTGGTAGAAGAGAGTTCTTTGCTCAAGTTACTGTGTAGATGACGGAGGCAGCAATTTTATATCTCAGAACAATATTTGCCACGTTAACCAGTTTTATAAATGTATGTTCATATGTATTAATGTAACAATTGGAAAGTCCCCACTGTCACTGATTGTAGTGACCCTCCAACTTTTCGATACCATTTTTGTAGTATAATTTGTCCTTTGCTTCAAAATATACCTCAATTTCGGTGATCACTTCTTCATTCGACGAGAATTTCTTCCCAACGAACTTTATTTTTCTTGAAATACAGATATTTTTCGGCGATATCGTCCTTCAAACGGTCCAATAAGGCTATATAATAGTCCCTGTTCATGGTCCTTCCTTTTCGTTCTTTTCCAATGTAGTTAATGAAAATTTTTTCTTGCGCATCCCAAATTACAGACGCCATAACCTTGCCAGCCAACTGCTGCGTTTTCCGCGATTCGGAGCGGGTTCATCATGTATAGTCCACTCGGATTACTTTCGATTGGACTTCGAAGTGAAATGATAGAGCCATGTTTCATCCATTGTCACATAACAACGCAAAAAATTGTACTTATTATGCTTGAACATCTCCAAACACTGCTCCGAATCATTAACTCGTCGTTGTTTTTGATCAAAAGTGAGCTTGCCTACTTCGCGCGGAGCTTTCTCCAAACATTGCTCCGAATCATCAACTCGTCGTTGTTTTTGGTCAAAAACGAGCACCTTGCACAGAGCTTTCTCATACCCAATTTTTTTCACAATAACAAAAATTGCTTCACTCAAAATACTATAATTCAAGAACTAATAATCCGACGGTTGTCAAATTTATACAAGCGTCTATTGAAGGTTAGGGATAACTAAAAATCTATATGGATTTAATTCTGGTATAGCCATCTATGTGTCAGGCCGGAGACTTTCCAATTGACCTGTTATAATGCGCATATCCAGAAGAAATGTGCACACATTCAGTTTTAAAGCTCAAATCGATTTGCTACGTCTCAAATTAAGGTGATATTCACATCACAACTCCCGCTCATTATTAATATTAATCTTTTCGATGCCAACAAAATCCCTACCCGCGGAAATGTCGAGTATTTGTTGACTGACTGAGTGCTGTGTTTGCATGTGTGACATTTTTATTTGAGTTAATACTACCCCAAACACCGTTAGGTAGCAGCAAAAACGGAGCTGCTGTACAATTTTGTTGTTGTTGTTGTATAGACATTATAATGTCTGCTCAGTGAACTTTGCTACCCTCAGCCGATTCGCTAATGGATTGCCATTTTTTAACAAAGGTAAATGACTAGAATATTTAATATTTCAGGTGTTCCTAAATGACTGATAAGTTGAAATAAAAGAAAATAAAAATTTAAGTTCCCGATAACATTTAAAAAAAATCCTATGAAGAGATGTAGAACTGTCATAACCCAAAATTTTGAATTTAATTAAGATATTTAAGTGGTGGCGATAGTAACTGAGTAGTTAGCAGTGCGTGCTACTATCGTCATGGGTTCGATTCCTGGCCAGACAAATATACAAAATTAGAGCAACTTTAAAACTTAGTTTTTCTAATTGCTGTCACCCCCGGCAGAGAATATCAACCGCTATGAGTGCGTTAATGACATGGAATTAAAGCTCCTACGAATATATGTAAGGCTGCTCATTATATAATGGCGAGCCAAACTGAGCATAAATCAAGTAACAGCTGTAAAAAGACCAATTCCGAAAACCTCACATCTAAAAAATACACCCTTAATCTTTAATTTCTACGATCTCTGAAACTATTGGGCAGATTACACCAGAAATTTTGTTTTTCTATTTGTTTATAAGGTTCCCGCGAAGCTTTGTAAAAAAAAATTATTTTCCGAGAAGAAGAGTAGGTCTTTGATCCATTTTGGGGAAAGAAAAATGCTCTATACATTTGTTTATCAAGACAAAAAAATATCTTCAATTTCACCAAAATCAAGCCCAAGTATTTTTATTTTTTTCAAAAAGATCAGTATTAGGTCCAAATAAATGAAGCCGACCTCTACGAAAGGATCAGAGGCCAAGGATCAGTTAGTTTTTTCCAGAAAGGGATCACATATCAACATATCGACGAATTGGTGTGATTTGGATACAAACATACAATAAATATAATATGTGTTTGCACGTTGGTGCACGTTATTATTAAAATCCGGCTCCAGTCGTTCAAAGTGGTGGCGTTCGGCTTCCTTGGAAGCACTTACATTCGTATTTTCACCGAGTAGCGCCTAATATCTTACTACTTCTGATAGTATCTCCTTAAGCTGTAAACAATAACGCAGCCGCTGAAAAGGGCTGAGACTGATTCATTTCACCCGGGCCCGAAATATGGTAGTCTGTAGTACCAGATTCCAGCACACGAAAATTCACCAAGCTACATAGCTGTCGCCAGATCGAAAAACACGCAACCAAGCTGATCATGTTGTGATCGACGAAAGACTTGTAACCAGTGTTCTAGACGTGCGTACATTCCGAGGGCCAAATATCGATTCGGATTAATATCTTGTAGCAGCAAAGATACGCACTCGCCTTTGTGCAACAAAGAGCACTCGTCAACAAACAAAAGGAAGGTTGGAGTTGGAAAGCTGCAATCACCGCAGACAGCTAGCTAGTTTTCTAATCGGCTTGCCCTCCTCTGAGATCACTCATCAGCAACTCGATATAAGGGAGCTTCGGAAACAATTGGTTTTCAAAATGGCAGAAAAACAGCTGATACGATGAGGAATGTCGAACTGCAGAGAAGAGAAAGCAGACTGCGTATCTCGGAACTTTGCAATCGACTACAACACGTACGTGGTGGGATAGATACCGAAAGCTGAAGAGAAAAGTGAGACGCATTTTCAGACGAAAAAAGAAAGAAGTCGAAATACGTTAGTATGAAGAGCTTGAGAAGTTGGCCGATAAGAGAAATGCTCAATAATTCTATGAGAAGATGCGACGACTTAAAAAACTGAACGCCGAGATTCGGAACAAGGTTAATATCCATAATCGGAACAAGTGGGAGGAGCACTTAACGTCCTGCAATCTCTCCTCTGGGGTGACCAAGCTCTGGGCCACAGTCAAATCGTTGTCTAATCCGACGAGACGTGATGATCGGGTGGAAATTTCATTCCGCGATCACGCCTCGTCGAAGAGGTGCGCGAGCTATTTTAGCCGGCTTTTCACACTGCACCCTTCGGTTGACAAAACGAAACGACAAGTAACCCGCCGTCTGCGCAAACTGCCGAACACCATTGCGACGCTTGATTTCTCCAGGGAAGAGGTTCAGGGGGTTATCGGGAAGGCGAAAGCCTCTAAATCCATCGGCCCCGACGGAATAAGCATGCTGATGTTAAAACACTTGGGCCCAGCGGGAGCAGAATATCTCACCAAGCTTCTCAATCTGTCCCTGACCACCCTAATTATACCCGACGTTTGGAAACTGGGTAGAGTGGTCCTGCTACTAAAGCCGGGGAAACCCGCAAATAAAGGAGAATCATATCGTCCGATATCTCACCTTTCCCCAGTAGCGAAGACAATTGAGGCCTTCCTGCTCCCGTCTCTCACACACCATCTGAGCCCAGCTACACATCAGCATGGCTTCCCGAAAAGTGCACAGCACCACAACTGCACTCAATGCCATAAAAACTCAGATGATTCATGGCCTTAACCAAAATCGACCCTGTGCACGAACTGTTCTAGTAGCACTGGACCTGTCGAATGCTTTCGACATGTTAAATTATTCAGTGCTACTATTGTGGACATATAGTGGACATTGAGGATTCCTCATTACCGCCTAGGTTGAAGAGGTGGACCATGAATTATCTGAGTGGTCGACGATCATCGGTTGAGTTTCGAGGTCAAACATCAAAGCTACGGAAAATTAAACAAGGCGTTCCGCAGGGTGGTGTCCTCTCCCCGATGCTGTTTAATTTCCACTTCTCGAGGCGTCTCGTTGATCTCATACGCCGATGACTGTTCGATTTTGGCGTCTGGCCAGGATATTGATAGCCTTTGCTCTTCAGTAAACTGCTACCTCGCCGACCTTTCCAACTTCTTCACTGCACGACACTTACATCTACAACCCGCGAAATCCTCAGCCACCCTTTTCACCAGCTGGACGAAGGAGTACCGGCTAGAACTCGATGTGAAGGTCGATGACGTAAAAATTCCGACCACGAACAACCCAAAGTTACAGAGAGTAACATTCGAAAGCCTGCACTCCTTCACTCCCCATACGACTGCTATTGCCACCAAAGCACAAAGCCGCAACAAAATCCTCAAATCGCTAGCCGGTAGCACCTGGGGGAAAGACAAAGAAACGCTGCTGGCAACGTACAAGGCAATTGGCCGGCCGGTCGTAAACTATGCTGCGCCGATTTGGACGCCGGGACTAGCGCGATGCAGTTGAAGAAGCTACAGACCTGTCATAACACCGCCCTTCGGACCGCAACGGGAAACCTCCTGATGGCGCCGGAGCACCACTTACACAGTGAAACATCTATGCTCCCAGTTAAGGAGCATAATGTTATGCTGAGTAAGCAGCACCTGCTGGGATGCTACCGTATGGATCATCCCAACAGGCACCTGCTGGAAGCCGAACCACCACCTAGGCACATCAGGAAGGGAGTACTTGACTACCGGGACGGTATACAGCAATACAGACAAGACCCGCTGGACAGGACGGCGCGCAGACAGGCCATCAACACCATTCACTGAGAGTCCGTCAACACCTTCTTGAACTCTCTTCCAGTGAATGGGGTTCTCGGAGTCAAACCACCACCCATCGCAGAACAAGAGCCCGAGTTGCCTCGTGAGACTCGCGTAACCCTGGCATATCCAACACATGTCCCGCATGCAAAGAGTCCCCGCCCGACACTAACCACCTCTTTACATGCCCACTTAACCCGACTCATCTAACACTCCTCTCCCTTTGGTCCGAACCCGTCGAAGCCGCACGTTTCAGAGTTATTCAAGTACCACGACGAAGAAATAACATGGATCAGCTTCTTTACAGAATATGGTCGGACGAAATCATTCCCGACGAATGAAACCTAAGTTTGCGATGCCCAGTGCTTAAAAAGTCGGACTGCACGGTTTTCACAAATTATCACGGGATAAACCTCCTCAATATCACATACAAGATGCTATCGAGCGTATTGTGTGAAAGTAAAGCCCACCATCAACAAACTGATCGGACCTTATAGTGAGGATTTGCCAGGTCAATCCACCACTGACCAGATATTCACCATATGACAAATCAAGGAGAAGATTCGAGAGAAAAGAATCGATACTTTCATTCTTTTCATTGATTTTGAATCCGCCTGCGACAGCACAGCTATGTCTGAATTCGATATCCCCACAAAACTGATTCGGCTATTTTAACTAATCCTGGATAATACCAGAAGCGTAGTCAGAATTGAGAAGAGCCTCTCCGAGTCGTTCGATACCAAACGAGGTTTCAGACAGTGTGACTCTTTATCGTGTGATTTTTCTCTCTACAAGTCGCTCGTCATTCCCGTTGTTGTTGTTGTAACTCCAGAAAAATTCCGCAAATTGGGCTTCGGGGAATATTGCCGGAGTGACAGTCATCATCCTTCCTATCCTGATATATGGTGCAGAAGCGTGAACGATGTCGAATTGCAATGAGCCGGGCCTAGACGTTTCCGAGAGAAAGCTGGTTGGCAACGGCGAATACCGTAGACGATTTAAGGATGAGCTGTACGAGCTATCGTCAACATTGCCATGGTTCATCGATTAAAAAGGAAGCTTCTACACTAGCTAGGTAGTGTCGTCCGAACGGATGAAAGCGCTCCAGCTTTAAAAGTATTCGGTGGAGTACCTGCTGGTGGAAACAGAGGAAGAGAAAGATCTACATAGCTTTGGAAAGATCACGTAGAGAGCGACCTGGTTTCACTTGGTATTTCCAACTGGCGCCAAACAGCAAAGAGAAGGAATGAGTGGCGCTCTATTGTTAATGCGGCTATAATCATGTAAGAGGTGCCTACGCCAAGAAAGAAGAATGCCAACAATATCTGCATGTAGACATATAAATAATTTCATTAAAAAAAACTACCTTTCCAGTTCTTTACAAAAAACTTACGATATCTAAATTGAGCAATGTAGAAAAAGGAGACAGCAGCGTGTGGCTGCGTATGATTGTAAAAAACAAATATGTATTGAAAATTAATATTTTATTAAATTTTAAAAATATAATTAAGAAAAAATTGTTCTACTTTTAACGATTGGAAATAAAAAATAGTAAAAATAATAATTAAGTGAATGAACCTCAGTATGACCTAAACTAATTAAAAAAATTTTGAGAACCAATTTTCAATTATTGAATAAATTATCAAACAAAATAACTAAAAATAATACTTAAATTAATAACAAAAACTCGTGTTTTATAATAAAAGAGAAAAGTATAAGCTTTTAGAATTAAATTACTGTAAAATATATTTCAGTTCTTACAATGTACTATGAAACAAAATATATACATATGTACATATATGTATGTATGTACAATAATAATTTATAGATAAATAAACTATTGCGTTTCTTCTGATTGTTTATGCTGATCATTTTTATATTTGCTCATTTTCAAATTAGTTTCCAGCCAAGATTTTACGAATTTATCGTATTCACGTCTGCTTCGGCACACAATAACCAAACTTGAAGGACGACAACCATAGGATTTTAATTCTTCTATACGTTGTCTTGTTGTATCCAGACCATGGCATAAAATTCGCGGCACGTTTGCGATTTCGTGACGTGTGAAACCAGCTTCGTTCAGCAAATAGTCAAGTACTTCTTTCACCTGCAAATTTATTACGTTATACAAAGTGTTGGTGAAATTTAAACTTTTATATTTTTAATTTAAACTTAAACTTTTATAATTTTAATTTACCTTTGTTACGCGTACTCGCAAAACCGCTGGATGTCTCTCCATTATGCAACGCATACTTACAACATCGAATTGCAAACGTTCTGCGACATATTCAACCACATTTTTTTTCTCACCCAACACAGCAAGGTCATCTAACGTGAGTTTGAATGATCTATTATTTGTCGGGTAATAATAAATCGTTAGAAAAATTTTTATGAATCGAAATTCGGAGTGACACTAATAATTTTAAATTTAAGAAAATTGGGGCTTACCTTTGCAGTATGGGCTCTGGACAACGTACCATCCATGGCATAATTTTATCTTTTTTAGCACGTTTAGCGCGCTCCAAACGTAATTCTACAGATTTTGGCGTGTATCGAAAAGCCCACAAATCTTTTAAAATATTTATTGGCGAAACATTGTAGTTTATCATATGTTGTAAATTTTGCTCTAACATATCAAAAGGCATTTCCAAGATAAATAACCTTTTGGATAAATATTTTGTAACAATTTTTGGATCGACTTTCAGAAGTTCACTAATGTAGTAAATGCGATTTCCTTGGGGTAATGTTTTTGACTCCCGGTTCATAATGGATATTACTTTACGTAACCTCGGCACTGACAAGCGTAATAATGGAACCAAATCGTTTATGTCACGTGGTTGTATTGTTTTTATTAAAGCGAGTTTATCCTGCAAGCGTACTGGAAAGAACAAAATGAATTACAGAGATTAAAAAAATACTCATTATAACATACCTTTTTCGAGTGTAATTAACCATGGATAGTTAATGAAACTATCTTTTGTGACACCTTCTAAAGCAAGCATGTCTAGTGTGCGTACAAGAGAACGCAGATGAAATGTTCGTTTCACCACTTCATCATTTATGATTCGATTAACGTCACTATCAGAAAGCCGATAGCGAGTCCGCAAAGCCTCAATTAGTATACTACGACGAGGTGTTTCGTGTTCTGAGCAATATGGTACTATATAACTGGGTGCATTCTCCCGAGGACCAGATTGACCATCTGGAGCGACATACGCTACATTAGTATTTTCTTCTTTTTTTATATTAGGGGATCCCTGACCATCTTGAACACTAGCTGGTGATGATGATAGTCGACACACAGAGGATACAACAAATTTGCGACATTCTGTAGGCAGAACTGTTGACACCGTGTATTTCGGAGTAGGAGTATGAAATGTTAAAACGCGATGGAAATTTCGCAGCACTTGGCAAAACATTTTCTCAATTCTTTACAGTTGTTCAATTTGTTGAAAATGTGCAAACTAATTTTCTTTAACCAACGCAATTGAAACAGCAGTTGTTAGTATTGCCAACTATCTTTGCACATTATACGGATGGCGCCTGTTTGCTTTGAATTGACTAATTTTCTCTTAAACATCAAAACTAAAAACATAATTTTGCTATAATTTGTTATGCTTATATATTTATATCCGTTATTTAATAACATAATTATAAAATAAATCTATTAATCTAATAAGTAAAAATTATAATAATTCGCTGTTAATTTATCGATAAAGATGGGTAATCGATAAGTTGAACAACCGTTGTAAATAACAGCTGATAACTTTACCGCTACAACAACAACAAGAACAACAGCTGATGACTGTTCCAGCTGGTAAATCTGCGTTATTTTATTTAATAAAATAATTTTAGCCTAGTACCATTATTATGCTTTTAGTTGTCAATAGGTAATATTAAAAACCGTCTGATCAGCAGCAATTACAGTTCCAAAGAAACTATGTCATACGTACCACCAGCATATGAATTGTGTTCATCGCGTTTCTGTAACATTTGTCTATTTTTTGAAATGCAAAAGCAAGAAAAAGGCTCCCTGCAACAAACGTCGCTTCCGCCAGATAAACTTCGATATTGTTCAAATTGCAAATTAATTATGTATTGTAGTCCAGAGCATCAACGTTTTGACTGGCCAATACACCGTGAATTTTGCCGTAATGTAGCTAAAGTCATGAAGGATGTCGATATAACACACCCGTTACGTATAAGCGGTCAACCTTTTGATTCGATTACCATGGAGCGTAATATAATCCAATTAAAGTATTTGCTGCGCATAGCAATGAAACGTCCACTTCAGTTTCATGAAGAAGAGCTCACTTCATTTCCTGCACATTGTGAGATTTGCTATAAATTTGAGCGTTTGCACATTTGTATGGTATGTAAGGGTGTTTCATATTGTTCACCAGATCATGAAGAACAGGATAGAGAGCGTCACAAGAAGATTTGTGCTAAGCTTAAATTATATTATTGTCCCTACAAATTACAACAGCAATTGCCGCCACTTACTTTAATAGGAGACTTACATAGACCGGTAAGAAATATGCTGACAACGGATTTGTTAGGCGCCTTTCAAGAAATGACATCAAAACACTTACCTCCAGATCCGACGACCTCAATGGAAGGATATCAACTATTTGCGTGTGCTGGTGACTTCAGTTGTGTTGGAACTATTTGCTTTGCACTACAATTTGCTAAAATTTTGGAATATACTGCAAAAAAATTTATAATCTTTATCGTGGGTGCTACGATCGAGCAAAATGTTTGGTTTCAACCGATTCACACTAAATGGTTTTTTTTGCAATATCCACGAATTGAAAAGCTGGAACTGTACTTCATTGGTCCGGAGGCACTTGGTGCTGTTGACAAAGAAGTGTCCTATCCTTGTGAGGTAATTTAATAAACATAACCACTTTTATTTATTTGCACGATTTAATAACTGAAACGGTAAACTTAAATTTATATACTAATTCTTAAAATGTTATTAAATCTTTTACAGGGCGTTGAACGCACGGTTTCATATAAAAGCTTCTGCATGCTATTTCAAGATTTTACGAAACAATTTTTTATTCGGCCTTCATTAATTGTAGCTTTTAATTGTGGATTTTCTGAGAATTGCAAAAAAACAATGGAGGAAGAAAAGATGGTAGACAAATTTGCAGGTGTGCCCGGCGATGGCTCTCCAAAGAGCGATACATGGGTCGAAGGCATTTCACAAATTATACATACTTACGAAGTACCAATAGTATTCACATCCTTTACCAAAAGTGAAGCAGTTTTTGATTATGGTGCGTTGCAGCAAGTCACCCATGTAGATTGCATGACGACAAATATTAAACGGTTGTTTGATGTAAGTCTTAATCCTTATCGTGACGTCCGTCCATTACGAAACTGGCAGGAGACTCATGATGATCCAATTTTTTATCGAAATAACTATGTGCAAGCCATTATAACAAGAAAAAGATGAGAAATAGAGAGTACTGAAAAAAACGAATAATTCTTAGTTATATAAATTTAGTTTTAAGCAAAAACTTTATCTGTAAAATATTCACTCAAATTTTTTATACAAATTTGACAAATTTAAAATTTTTGGTACAAGGTATTTGCTATTTATACAAACGAAAAACCTAATGTACACACAAATATATTTGAAATTAAACTATGCGTGTAAACTTGAAGATTTTGCATTTAGCTTTGCAATAATGTTAATGTAGAAATAAAAAATAGTATTAAAGTATATTTAAGTGAATAAAACAGTAGTTTTAATATTTTTGGCTTTCATTCGACATGTTCAATCTTTTTAATGTATGCTAAAAGAAGCTAAAAGCATAACTAAATGTTTTAATTAGTTTTAGTAATTTTGTAAACTTTTTATGTATTTATTTTATTTTGTTTGAGTAAAATTTTTCTTACCAAATTCTAAATAAAATTATGCACCTGCTCATGTTGTTTTTGTTGTAAACCCGGAAAAGTTCCACAAATTGTGCTTCGGAGAATATTGCGGGAGTGACAGTCGTTGGTCGGATAAAAATCCGGGTCCTTCCGGTATAAAGACCCGACTGTCGTGGGAGCTATTGCACCTGGTCATATATGTATATGGTGTGGAACTCCCCACAAAAAGTCTGAACCAATTATCTGATATTGTGATATATTCTGCGTAAAAACATTATATTGAAAAGAGTAAAGAAGGAACCATTCAGAAATGACAGTTCTTGGCCATATAAAAATCTGGGTCGTTCCGGTATAAAGACACGACTGTTGCGGGAACTATTGGATTTTAGTCACCTATTACGACAGGCATGCCTTGCCGCGGGTAAATTCTGGAACCCCTAACTCGCAGGGATCGTCACAAACAATACGTCATTTATTTTAATTGCTAAACGAACTAATGATTACAATCTTATAACCTTTTTTACTTTTCGTGCTAGGGGTTCAAGAATTTACCCGCGGTTAGACATACCTGTCGCAAGAGTCGACCACAACCCATTAGTTCACACGACAGTAGGGTCTTTATACTAGAACGACCCGGATTTTTATCCGACCAAAGACTGCCACTCCCGCTATATTCCCCGAAGCCCGATTTGGGGAATTTTTCTGCGCTTACGACAACAACATGAAGTGTGCAGTATCTAACCGAGTTGGAAGAATGGTGGAGTCGTCTTTGGCACAAACAGCAGAAATAATATGTCGGACCGTGGTTGGTTTGTACATCAGCACTGCTAAGAAGGGTTTGAATCAACCCTTTTGCAGGGTCTTGCTCCATCGATGTACTAAGACTCTAGTGACCCGAATAACACTGCCACAAATATGGTCTGAATATTGTAATGGGCTTAGTTTCTAGCTATCCAAACTCGGCCCTCGTTATACCCAAATATTATCCTGCATGCGATGCATCGCCACAGGAAATCAATCTCGTCCTTTCATGCGCACTTAAGCCGACACATTTAACACCGCTCTCCCTCTGCTCCGAACTCGTCGTAATAGGACGTTTTCTTGGCTTCCTGTTAGATGAACTCGGGTGATTTGGACTAGTTTCACCTGCTCCTAGGCAGGGTTTGGCAACAACAACATGAAGAGTCTGCATATGATTGTGATTGTCACCAAAGTACATAGCCGCAAAAAAGCGTCTGTCTGAATAAGGCATTAGTGAACCTAACTGGATATCTCCTGTTGTCCCAATTTGTCCATACAGAGATCATTCAAAGAAAGTCCGTCAGAAACTTCATTAAATCTGTCCTGTGAAAAACGCTATCCGAATTCAACTACCATCCATAGCAGACGAAGATATCGAGCTTTTGATCCACTGGAAATGATTTCCCGCACGACACCAACCACCTCTTTGTATGCCTACTTATATCACACCCTTTCCATCTTTTCCGATCCGGTCGAAAAAGCTGTTTCTGTTGTAACCGCAAAAATATTATCTAAAGTTGTTTTGAGAAATGTTGCAGGAGTAACAGTCTAGATCGTTCTAGTATAAATATCCAACTGTCTCGAGAACTATTAAATTTTAGCCACCTCTTACAACAGGCATGCCTTACTAGTTCTCCAACCCACATAGGCCCCTCGAAACAACTAGTTTCCTGGGTCTCCAGATATATAACTTCGACTGACTTTGGCAAGTCCTAAGAGGGGTTAGCAAAATAAGAGTCTCCCACAATAGCTATTTACATTAGCCTGAGTTTTTCAGAGCCCAACCCTGCTTAAGTAACTTATCTTAGAAAAAATTTATTTTTCGAAATATTTATGTCGTTAATTCCAATTGATTTTGTAAAAAAAATTTAAATTTTTCGCAGTCACAAAAATTTTTTTTCGCTCGAGCATCTCTTTTTTTACACGTTAATTTCTTTAAGTGTTCGTCGCACCCATGTACCTCCTTCTTTTGCCAAGGTAGCAACAAAACGCACATTGCCTTGATAACCAGCAGGTATCCAAGTGAAGTCAACACTCTTGAGCGGGCTTTCTTGTTGAGCTTCCGTATGCAAGATCGTATCCTGTGCAATGAGAAATCATTTAACTGTATAAATAATATTTTCAAAATACTCATGCAAATCGTTAATGTCGGTACCCACATCTAAATTCTTGCAGGCCATTGTTTTTGATTTATTCTCTTCAACAATTTGAAATCGACCAACAGGCGCACCATTTGGATCTTGTGCTTGAATCGCAAAACCAGAGAAAGCCCCTTGGCCGCCGCTTAAACGCAGTTGAAATTTTTCCGGACTCATATTGCTAGGTTCATCGGCGTTGGCAGCTTTCGGAGGTGTTTCAGCTGGATGACTTTCATAGTGTTCCACATTTCCATAACTGCAAAAGTCCTCTGGAAAAATAGTTGAGGCTAAACAGTGGATGGGTGCTGCTAGGCAGAATGCGATCAGGAGCAGACGAAGCATTTATTTGCAATGCAATGAAATAAATTTAGAAGGAGAAATTTAAAAAAAATTGAAAACAGTAATTTTTGAATTTTAGAATGAAATGAAAAATTTTCCTGTTTACTTAATTTACTGGATATATTGTAGTTTACTATAAATTGAAATGTTTTATAGAAAAGATTTTTTCAGTACTTACAAATTTTTTCAGAAAAAGTGAATTTGCTTCAATTTTTAGCGATTTCTGAGATAAACCAGTTTGATTATGGCTGAGCAAATGAGAAATGTGAGACAGGTCTTATAGAAGGTTTAAGAACGGAGCTATGTATAGATCTCCACTGGGTAGGAACACGATTTGGCAATTTCAAGCCACAAGCATCACAAAGAAATTGCTCTATCACAACGTCCTTTTGAGAGAAATATAGTTCTCTAAGCTAATTCTCTTTTAATAGCCGTATCAGTCTTTACGTATGTGTATCAACAAACACATATTTAGGTTGAGATTGTTAGACATCTTTGATATTTCGTTCAACTTGAAATAACTGCCTCCTGGAAATTCCTGGAAATTACTGTCGTAATCGTCCAGACCTCCGTACCGTATAATAGCACGGTAAACATGAGTATTTTTGAATTGTCTACTCAATCCACATGTTGGCAAGCGTTGGCTGATATTGTTGTTCGTGTTTATGCTGGTTCTCAGATAGACGAAATTAATATGTGACTTAAAAATTATAACTATCAACATTGACATGGGAGCCAAAATACAAGTGCACTGACTGTCGTTAGGTGCTCATTCACTTCCGGACCTAATCGACTCTCTTCACCTTGTTAGAAACCTTGTTTAGAATCGAACTGCTTGGAGAGATTCTTGTCGATTCCGACGAAGCTAGTGGAGTTGCTCGGCGCCAACTTACACAGCCATTTAGGTTTCGCAGGGATACAAAATTTAGACATAGCGGCATAGAGACAGCTCCTTTTCATGTTATCGAACTCTGCTTTAAAATCGATGAAAGGTATGCATCTCGCAACCCTCTTTAACTCTTAGTATTTTTCCCGGCGTGATTTCTTCGCTTCTGCTCATCTGGCGGTGATGAGACAGAAAACTGATCACATCGTTGGCGGAGTGCATGTCGAATACAAGCCTGTTTGGCTGTCTGTTATGTTTGTTGATGGCTGTTCTTAAGTGTGCAGAGACAAGGGTGTATCTTGATTGAGACAAGAATACTGAAGACGTGTCCTCTGTCATGGTCAATTTGCTAAGGAGTTGATCCGGAGACAGTCAGGTAGCTTGATGCAGAAATCTATTTTGGATAGCTTTCGTACCGCGGATTTTTCCGTTGTGGCGGTGCAGCCCTCTTTGGTGCATAACAAGGCACCAATTTTAATGGCAATTTTAGGAAGACGTTCAGCGAGCGGGGAGAACGATAGTACTTTGCGACAAAGTCTCTGACAGCCTTAATTTTACGGAGGGCATCAACCAGCTGAGCAACGACACCTTCTGAATTTTGGGACCAGGCGTATCGTAATCTTTTGTACGTTTGTCGTGGTCGCTATAAAAGGAAGGTGCCATCCGAGGCTGCATTAGCATTTTCATTGGAGCTGGATTCTACGCCAAGCGCCAAACCTTGCTGTAATAATATTAAAAAAAAAACATTTTACATCATGACCAACGCCCAATCACAATTAAACCTCTGTTAAAAAGACACTGCAGTAAGATTTCGGTGAACCCTTAAACAAATATATTGAAGTGGCTCCACTAAAGCTGCATATCTTTTAGCCGTGACACATTTAAATTAAGCTCTAACAGATACCATAAAATACTCGTGGAAATTCGAATTTCACGTTAAGTCACGGAAATAAAACTGATGAAGTTGTGAGAGATTGTGCGATATAAACAAAGAATTTAAGAAGAGCAGCAACCGGGTCTTATATTTCAAACTAAAATTTAATTATTTCTTTGTAATTTTGATAAAAATATTCAAATGTACAACCGTTGAGAAACCATTGGAAAAATGATTGATGCTTGCTAGTATTAAATTTTATCCCCTCTCTAAAATCATTGTTTTTTTTCCATAATTTCAAATATGGAGTATCGAAAATCAAGAATAATGTTTCTAAAAAATATTCGTTTCGTAGTGAAATTTTATTTATTTGGCGGATGTTGTAGCTACATTAGTGAGAGGTAGTATTGAGAAAAAATAGGCAACATTCTAATATTTTAAAGTGATTTCTTCGGCTTCTGCTCATCTGCTGCGAATCAAATCCATAAACAGTTACAATGCTTTTTATGAAATTGAAACGAGAGAGCTACCAGACCTAGAGTTGACTGATAGCATTAAGCTCTGTAAACAAAATAAATTACAGATCGCACACAAACTTAAAATCAATATATATTATAAAATATTATGAAGTCAAGTGGAGTAACCACTTCACTCGACCTCTCGGTTGCCTGCGACGGTCTTACAGGTTTGTCGTTGTCGACGAGCTATTCAATTCGCCACGCCGGTTTCTCCTCAACACTATTAGCGAATTTTGAGTTGGTTGGGATTAACGAACGCACAACAGTATCCTATTCCATTTGAGCGTGACTTTCGTTCATGCCGTGCGCTTTCTCTCACGGGAAGTTGGGTCGACTACCGCACTACGGATTATACAAGTACACAGACTAGTATTGTGATGGAGCTTTCTTCTCCAATCCTGGCCACAAAGATCACGGTTCCTTTTCTAGGGCAAGATAAAAGCTCCCTCTGCCTCGTGCAGTTTACCGATTTTAGTGAAATACATTCTTTGCCACGTTCATCACCCGCACCACAACATGATCCTGCCCTCGCGGAATACATGTCATAGTCATTTCATCGGATGTAATTAAAATCCATGTCTTCATCTTGGTTTTGGCTTAAAAAGGCCGGTTATGGGGTCAGTGCTAGGCACTTTCTTATGTGTAAGAGTGTCCTAGATAAATAATGATAATAATAATAATATTATGTAGTATCTGTTTTTCAGTGTGCGTATATAAATACTTCTGGATTGCTGCAAGACAAAGTTTGCGATTTCTCATCATCGACTACACCAACTTTGCCCACAGACTCATTAAGAACATTACGCTCTTGCACAGCGAAGCCCAAGAATCCACACTCTCCAGTCTTGCTGAGTAAGAGAGAAAATATATGAGCACTATCTTTGCTGACGACAAAAAGATCATACGGTGGAGTTTTGCCATCAAACCCGTGTTCTGGAGTTAAGTTATTTGTACAGATGATCAAACGGAATGCGGAACGTAACCGGCTGGAACAAACTATGATGACAAATCTATTGCGGTAAATCCATCTTTATAAAGAGTAGAGTTCGTTTGGCATCGAAAACGTGGTCAAAGTTACTCGATTTCACAACTGAACAACGATCTTCGTCTCTTCATGTATTATCAGTTTATTTAGATGCGGTAACCAAGACATTGGGGCCTTTGGTCACGGTCAAAAGGAAAGGAACTTTTGCGGAGCCGCTCTGGCTAAACTGAAATGTCATTGAAGCGTCTGTTTATCAAAGCTGTGACTGCGAGGGGCCGATATTGAAGCAGACAGCTTGCTATATAAATGAGTTCTAAATTATATAGTACTTTCTATATGCACTATGTTTTCGACCCGCCATGTAGAATCTGGGCCCCATGAAAAGGTTAATGCAGCCCCCTATGATAATTTCCAATGACGAACACAGAGAACGTACAAAGTGCTATGAGTTGATGACATTCGCCTAGAACGTCGGCTCCTTTAATTGAGAAGGTTTCGCTGCCCAGCTAGTTGATGTCCTTGTGGTAGAAGAGAGACTCCGTATCATTCGACCCGATGTACGAACGTCTAGCCAAAATCCGAATCAAGGCAAGATTTTTAACATATTGCTGATATGTGCTCAGGCCCCGACGAAAGAGAAGGAAGATGTGTCCAAAGATGAGTCTTGGGTGCGTTAAACGCAGCTACGAGCGCCGCCACCGCCACGACGTCAAAAACTTGTTAGGGAATTTTACCGAAAGAGTGGGAAAAGAAGGTATCTTTGGCGCATTAGACGTATGATTCGGCCTTCTTCTATAAGTGGGTTGTGACGGATGGACTGGATAGTTAACGTGGGAGACAAGACGCTATTGCCGACAGTAAAATGGTGAGACCAAACCGTGTGAGCGTGAAGGAAATATTAAGAGGAAATGTAGCGACGTACATAAGATTTTAAGGAGCATACTCATGTAGCACCAAGAGTGGTTGTCTAGTAGCTTTATGGATAGAGCACTTCCCTAGCCTACTGAATGGCAGTGAAAATTTAATAGCAGGAGATGGCGGACTCGAAACCTTAATCGATGACGATCGAATAGATGTATCAGTGGGATAAGTCTACCGCGTGCAAAGACTTATCTAGGGTATTGTGTAAAAGCCTAACGCCTATGATTGGTCATAATCAAAGTTGCTTAAGACCTGGAGAAACTATTGCTGACCAGATTTTCACCGAGCGTGAAATCTTGGAAAAAATCAGTAAGAACGAAATCCGCCATGGTCAGAATGAAAAGGGGCGGCTATGCCTGAATTCGGTATCTCCGCAAAACTTACCATGGAATTTGGAGAGAGGATTAGGCTAAATAAGCCTAATCATTTACTTAATGCGGCCGGTCGCAATCAACTTTTCAACGTCTCATTTCAACGAATCAAGCTCCTTGTAATCCCCTTCTATAACTAAGAACCAAGTTTAATGAGAACATTTAGTATAAATCCTTCTATCACATAAAAATACTTTTCAGTTTTATTTTACTCCGTCCTATTTGATATGGTAATAATAGTAAAAAATAATAGTTTTGAAATAAAAATGATCTTCACATTCAAGGAAATTTTCCAACCAAACCAAATAATCTATATTTAAACCTCAACTTCCTTGAGCACTTTACGAATCCAGTAGGTGCCACCATCCTGAGCGACAGTAGCAGTAAATTTGACTTTACCCTTATAACCGGCTGGTTCCCAATCGAAAGCTACACTCTTGATAGGGTTATCATGTGGAATCTTCTTGTGGGTGAGGGTATCCTATTAGAGAGATGGAAAAATGTATGATTAACAATTACAATAACCAAATAACCAAATAACCTGTATACTTACATCAGGCTTACTGCAAGTCAAAGTTTGTGATTTAGTTCCCTCGACAATTTTAAATTTACCCACAGGTTTATCGTTGGCATCACGCGCCTGCACAGCGAAACCCAAAAATCCATTTGAACCGCCGAGCGTAAGCGAAACTTTACCATTATCTGCTTTAGTAACGCCCGAAAAGCTATATGGTACGGGTGTATTCTGACCAGCAACACCATGTTCGGGTGTCAAGCCATTAGTACAAACGTTTGTTGGAGCACCAGCTGAGTTACTGTAGACGGGCGCGGCCAAACAGGCAGTAAGCAAAAGTAAGCGGAACATGATGACTGCTGTGAAATGAGAAATCAAAAGGAAAAATTTATGAAAATCAATTAGTAAATTATCTCTCACTCTCTTAAGTACAGAGAGCTATAACTAAAAAGATTTGTTTTCTCAAATGTAGCTAATTTGAAGGAGTATGACTGTGGCGAAAATAATTATAATTGAAGAAGAAAATGTAATATGCTTAAGCTATTGTATTTGAATTTCAGTATATTTTTGTTGATATATACATAAATAAATTTGTCATTAATTTTTACTAGCTTTATGAATTCATCAATACAATCGTATAGCAATAAATATTTTATCATGGTCTACCAGTAGACAATGCAAACTTCAATTAGTGTCAGTAATTAAGTCGATGCTTTTCACATAAAACGTGTGCACATAAAACAATAAAATCTAACAAATAAAAAGTGTTAAATCATGTAGATATATAAATGTATGCATCACGTTTTCTCCGCAACAAAGCATTCTTTAATGTTAAGAACCGTAAGATATTGCCCCGCAGGAAATTACCAACCAATGAAACAAGATTAAAACAAGAAGTTGTCTTCGTCCATGCCGACTGTCTTTACTCCATTCGTGAACATATCCAATTTATTTCAAAATACAAAGTTCAATTTCGATTAGTTTCAGTGTGTTCGATTAAATTTACAATGGTTAAATTCGAAATTTAACGTCACTAGATGCTTGTTGAACGGATTTCGACCCAAAGCCTGATATCTGAACGAATAGGTTATAAATGGGTCTATATAATATAGTCATAAGATTTCAGAATTTTAGGTATTAATAGTTATTTTAATTTACGTATGTATGATGCAAAATTCCATACTTTTAGTTTCTTTTTTCACCTATTTTTTTACCTCATATCTGAACAAAAGGTTATATGAAGGACATGTAATATAGTCTTCCTATTGCGATAATTTTCAGTACAAATTCATTATATCCTTGAGTAAAATACCGAATTTATTGGTCTTAGATACTCTATTGAAGGATTTATGACCCAAATTGTCATATGTGAACAAATCAGTTGTATGAAAGCTACATGATGTAGTCTAAAGATATGGGCGGTTCCGACAAAAGATCCAAACATTAAAAAATACGCCCGCATACCAAGTTTCTCGAAAACTAGATAGACTAGTTTACTTTCAAAATCACGGATGGACGGACGAACATGGAAAGAGGAACTCAACTCATCATTCTGATTATATCGGTATAAATTTTGATGGGCCAGTTTCTCCTCCTTACTCACTCACATACTTCATGTTCATGAAAGGCATAACGAGTAGAAGACTAAGTTTGGGCGGAACGGGCGGAAGAAAGAAAATTATGTGGAATATAAAAAGCTGCCTTTCAAACCATTTGGAGATAACGATGAAACCACTAATATCTCTTACGCTTTTTGTGGACAGACATTTAAGGTTTGGTTCCTGATGGATTCCCAATGCTTTGTAACGAATTGGTGAGAGAGCTGGGAACTCACAAAGAAAATGGGAAATATATTCCCTTCTTGGACCTGTTCAATAGATTATTTGTTCTTATCCTGTCATAATTGGGCCAAAACTTCTTCACTGTCTTAAATTCGAATTGTAGATGAAGCTCCCACCTGACCGTTCTTAACGGACATAGTATTCATTCCGCTTTTGATTCGTCCCGACTTGGCCAACTTTTTCGTTACCGAAAATGTTCCTATGAACCCATATTAAGCTGATATCGACAAAACCTCTTCGCCATTCACATAAAGGATATCGTCACCTTGAAGCAACTATTGAAATCTAACCTGGTGAGGATATATTCTGCTATGTCCAAATCGTTTTTAGTTCTAACAGATTTATTTCTTGAGTCTGAGAGCAGAAATTGCTTGCAGAACAAGGCTCCTTATGTTAAAAGTGGTCTGACAATGACCGTATACATCCACCTTACTATCTTTAGTTTTAGGCTCCACATAGACTTTCTTTATTCGTTTTTCAATATTCCTCTTCCAGTTAGGAAAATTGTAGTTATCGTTGAGTGAAGGAAGCTGGAATTGTGGTATTTTGGTAATATTTGTGAATAGCATCAGCTCCGTCTTACTATGATTAACACCTAGTCCTTTTTCGCAGCCCATGTATGTAATCTATGTAAGGTTCTCTTTACAATCTCACTGATTGTAGAAGAAAATAGTCCTGATACCATCAGCACAAGATCATCTGCATATGCTCCTACTTTCACTCCCCTTCTTTGTGTTCAAGATGAATTTGGTTCAGCGCCAATACATATAGGACAAAACTCCACTTAAGGAGTCCCTCTGCTAACGTATATTGTTCGTGCCGCTGGACTGCTGGATTTTATAATCGCTCTATTCATAAGCATCGATTGTATCCATCAGCAAGCCGAGTCATCTATGCCGACGTGCAATAGAAAATCAATGATTGTGATTATTTCTTTATTGTTGAAGGCTCCCTCCATATCTAGAAAGGCCGCCATTGCATACTGATTTTACCATTATACTGATTAATTCACGTAGGGCAGTTTGTGTGAATCGGCCTTTTAGTTATGCATGTTGGGCCATCCATGCAGTTACCCCTGTTAGCAGAAATATAATGTGAATATCCCTTAGCCTCCTCAGCACCTTTAGAATGAAGGATGTGTGGCTTATGGGTCTGAAATACTTGGCAGTCGTGTGCTTTTCTTACCGGTAAGATAGTTGAATACTGCCTTCCCAGCCAATGAGCCATTGGTTCCTTTAGCTTCTGCAACATTATGAGTATAATCCCATCTAGACTCGCCGCTTTAAATGGTGAGAAACTGTTTATTGCACAGATATTTTGCTCTTGTTCACGATCTGTATGGATTGGTTTATTGAAGTCTGTTATGGTTATACTTGTATTGTACATCTCGCGATGTCGTTTGGTGACTTCCCGAAAAGTGTGCTTTCATAAGCTCATCAAGGATTTTGTCGGTAATAGTTCTCCAGCCACCACCTACCTTCCTAATATATGTCAGATTATAATGCTCTTTGGACACGATTTTACAATGCCGGGTAGATCCCTGGCAGCTTTCTATCGATGAACTTGTGCTTTTGCTTTCCTTATTGATTTTTTATAATTTTTCATTTATGTCTTTGTAAGGTTGCCAGGTTTTGGTCTGGAAGCTTTCGTCACCAATACTCTTAGATTCCTAAGTTGATTTCCTCGCTTTAAAACAGTCAAAGGAGTAGATTGCATGAAAGGCGTAGTTAAAACTTTTTTAAGTACGCTAACAGCCTTATATAACTGAGGCATTCTCTTAATTTTGCAACTTTCTTTACTTATTGTTAAGTTTTTAGTTGCTAATCTAGTAATCCAATCCCATGATGCTCTTCTTAGATTCTAATATTGCCAAGGGGCGAATGCTAAAGAGAACGCCGGAGTGATCCGACATGGATGGCTCCTCGAACATCCTCCAGTCGGCTACGACTAGACTGTCACTCTCTTTTAGTATGGCCTTTCACGTTCACTCTCACCATAACTGAAACCATTCAGAGATTTTAAAAATAAAAATTAAAAAGGATATAAAATTAAACAGCGTCAAAACGCGTTTCCAGAGCCCTATGTTAACTCATTATTAATAACTCCGGGTTTCTTATAGAGCTTGCAGAGTTTCTTTATTGTATTTCAAGCTCTTTTTTCTTTACGTTATATCTAAGCTATATGAATTAATAAGCAATTTTCATCTATAATATAAGCTAAGAAATTTCTGCCGGGCATGTGCCATAAGTTAAACACGAATTGTTTGTATGTAGGCAGTTCTGAAAAGGCCTTGGCATAAAATCACAACCAAATATACAATGTAAAACCAGTTACTCTGCTGTTAGTCCTTTTTGTTTAAAATTAAAAGAAAATTCAAACAGATTTTAAATATTTAGCAAAGTACTTTCACATTTGTAAAGTAGGTACAATTAGAAATATATGTATGAATTATGCAGTTACACAGGCGTTGTTATACCAAGCGAAAAGTCAATAAATAACTAAATAAATCAATTAAAAATTTAACTATACAAAAATATAGCTGTTAGAATTAGCAAAAGTAGGAAAGAAAAAAGTATTCTTGAAAAACCCATAAAATTTACGAAAGTGGATTCAAAAAACGTTTAAAAAAATTAATGCAAACAGGTAGAAGCAAAGACGGCGTTGAAATCATAAAAAAAAACTCAATATATTTGTAAGAGTAAAAATTAATTTATAAAATTATAAAAATTTGCGGGACAGAAACAAACAAATTTTTATACAATAATTTTTTTTATTTCTATTATTACTAAAATATAATTATTAAAAAATTCTATTCTCCTGCCTAGAAAAAGTTTTAGTTCTGAAACGTTATAAGCGAATATTGTGCATACGGCCCTTAGACTATCAAAATTTGTAAGTAAATATAATAAAAATCCAAAATACATACGTATTTATCGTCTCTTTTTAATTTGAAAGTGAAGCCAAAGTAATTTTTTTCATTTATACTTGTACATATGTACTTAAAATATATATATATATCTCGTTTTGAAGTGTAATTGTCTGGTACCATTTATTGCCGTCTTAAATTTTAATTCAATTTCGGTTGCACAATAAATGGCATCGGGTGTTTTTGGCAACAGAACCGGTTATAATTTATAATAGCAAAATTTTTTTTGTTTGGTTTGCTGTTTAAATTAAATGTCATCATGTGTTTTCTACACTTCTCTTTTTATTTCAATAAAAGCAAAGACTAGCCTGTGATGGCATTCGTTAAATGACATAATCAATCACTCGATTTTATTGCTAGAGTATTGTAATCAGAGAACAATAAAAATTGAACAATTTGTAGGAAATTAGAGACATAAATTGATATTTGTAATTTAAGCTGAAGCATGTTATTTTCTCGTAATATGTATTTTTATAGTTTTAAATTACACTAGTTATAGTTTAAAATAAAATTGCAACTTTTATATCAACTTTATTTATGATTTAATTAGGAAAACAATTCAACTGTTTACGGTAGCCCATAGAGAAACAAAATTAAATAATGATTTTCTGGTTTAATGCCTTTCGCTATTAATAGTATTTTTATGGCAAAACAAAGTGAATTGTAAACAAGATTTAATTTTCCTTTTAATCGCATATGCAAGCTGTTCTCGTAGGAGTGAGGAGTATTAAGGCAATATAATAAGATTTTTGATTATGATGCAATAAATATGAAAAACTCACAATGAAATACTAAATAAGTACGCGGAAAACATTATCTCTTCAATGGAAATATATATATATATATATATATATATATATATATATAAAGGCTTTTCCAATAAGGGTGATATGATTTCTTTAAAAAAACACACTAATTGTTAAGAAAATTCATTATTTAAAGTGAAGTGCAATCGATACAATTGAGTTCTGAATATAACATCATTCAAATGGCCCCCACGATTTCTTTTGCAGAAACGAATTCGATGAACAAAATTTTTGAGCACTTTTCACACTAAATCAAGTCGCATGTCGTGAATAGCATGCTCCCACGTTCCTTGATTGACTTTAAAAGCTTGAAGACAGTCTGGTTTCTTGCTAAAGACCAATGACTTCAAAGAACCCTACAAGAAGTAGTCTAATGGTGTTAAATCACAACTTCTTGGAGGCCATTCAATGTCAATGTCTCGCAATTATTCAGTTGTTTCACGTGCTGTGCGATACGTAGACCCATTTTTTTGGAACCAGCTCTTGTTAAGATCAACTTCTTCCAAGTGTGGCCATAAAAAGTTGGTTAACATCGATCTATACCGCTCTCCATTGACAGTAACGGTTCTACCAGCTTCAACTCGAACAAAGTACGGACCGATGATTCTACCAGACCAAAAACCACTTTAAACTGTCAATTTAGGTGAATGTAATGGTTGTTCATGAATAATTTGTGGATTTTCTTCGCACCAGAATCGACAGTTTTGTTTATTTACCGCACCAATTAGATGAAAGTGAGCCTCATCGGACAAGATGATTTTCTTAAAAAAAATCGTTATCGTTTTCAAGTTGTTCCAAGGCCAAATCAGCAAATTCACGATGTTTATGGAGGTTCATGAATGAAATTGTAAACATTACTGAATACAATGAAAATAATGACAGATCATGACATATTAAAAGTGGTCAAAACGATACTTAGAAATCATATCATCCCTATTGGAAAACCCATTTATTTGACACTTTGTAACCGCTGAAGCGATTTTTGGCCGAGCTCCTCCTCCTCCTATTTGTGGTTTTGCGTCTTGATGTTTTTACTAACAAATGCAGGGACCTACAGTTCTATTCTAAGATGCCTCCGAACGGCAGATGGATTTTCATGAGGAGCTTTATCTCATGTTAGAAATACATTCGGAGGGCTTGACATTCCCTGCCTATGGGCATCCACAATTAATTTTCTATAATTTTGGATGTTGGTCGAACCTGGGCTCGAACCCAGGCCTTCCGAATGGCAATGCGAAATGTAAACCACTAGGCTATCGGCTAGTTATAGCCTCCCGATTTCGATGATTTTATGTGTCAATAGCTTAAGACCCATACTAACGTAAGACGTAAGAGAAATGCCATCCCAAACCTTGGAATAGGGGAAAGATAATTCTCTTAGTATAGCCATCGCAACGAAGTCTACATGGCCCTTGGAGATCATCTTTGATATCAGTATAATTAACATATAAGCGTCTAATGAAGTAGCACTAACAACCACTCGCCAAATGTTTTAGATAACTGAGTCGTACCAAATGTGAGAGCTTGGCCTACAATACGACCGATAAAAGGAAACTTTCTGCCGTATGGGTGTCACCGTGTACTTCTCGAACCGCCAAGACCTTCTCTTAGAATTATTTTTTCCAATAAATTCTATACAATTTTGGATGTTGGTTCGGCCAGGATTCAAGCCTATTACTTTTTGTGTAGTGGTACACACTACTAACCACTCGGCTACTAAGACTGTGGCAGCTGTGACCTCCCTTCCCAAGAAGGTAGCTTCAAACTCAATGTCTATAACTCTGTCTTTCAAGCATTACTGAAGGTGCCATTTCGGAACCGCTTTAATAGGGAAACCTTTATGTTGCTTGTTGACAGCATAGCGTTAGTTAAATTTAAAGCCAAAATATATGAGGACATGCAAGGATGCAACTAACAGACTATAATGGAAGAGCATATTTAATATCACTTGGATCCCCTGTTAGAAGTGTTGAAGACGACAAAAATGTGGTTTGCACTGACGCCACTAGTGCGGCTGTTACTGCTGACTGTCCTAGACCTCTAAGTCTTGCTGAAAGCAGTGGAGCCCAAGAGAACAATCAAGGTCTTGGAGCATTTTCAATAAACCACTAAACTAATTTGGGTAGCGTGGATTACAGACAGGTCAAGCTTCGGTCTAATGGAACGGGCAAGCATGATTGTAAGTAGATAAGACAATTTATAAAATGTGAATAATTGATGGATAGCACATAATTGAGTTAAGCATCATAAGCCAACTTAATGGCGTAAGTGAGGTCGCATGCGGTCAAGTTCTATACCTCTACTCTCAATCAACCAATCAACCATCATGAAGAATTTAACTTTAATTATTTATAAGAGTTATCCGTGATGGTAGGTACCTTGACGTGATGCGAAGACTTTGTTGAATCACTAATCAGTCCTTTTCTGGATGAAGGTAACGCAGCAGTTACTCCAGCTCTAACCCTACGCTAACTGCCATAATACAGATATTATCAGCTGTAATTGGTTCAACGGTAGAAAGAGCGCCTACAGTTAGCGAAAGTAATTGTAAAAAAAACTTTTGCCACAAGCGAGCAAGTTCTCTTCAAATAATAACAAGAAGCAGCTAAGCGAATTAAGTTAAAGCTAAAAGACACAAAAATTTCATTGCCAACTTAAAAAAAAAATTGAGCTGGAGCAATGTCCAACTGTCATGCTCGAGCGGTAGGTGAAATAAAACGATTTTCTATTGGAAAAGCTCGATGTTCTATCCAAATATGGCAAGAAATGTCGTTGCTCATTACTACAAAAATAATATAACCGATATTAAGCAGCGATGACAAGTTTTCATATCAATAGAATCTAGCTAAGCCAAAACTTATTGAATGCCTAGTCGTGCCATTTAGCTTTGAAAACTACTCTTTAATTTTATTTGAAACTAAATGTCAAATATAAAGTATACAAAATATAATTATTTGTTTGTTATTACCAGTATCAAGTAAAAGTGTTTATTTATTTCAAAAAAAGTGATTTATTGTAAAAATATAACAAGAATTAGTGTAAAAATTTAAATCGAAAGCACGTAACCGCTAATTAGGAAAATTATAAACATTATTTTGATATAAATGTTAACAAACCTTTTTAGGCTAATTAAATTTAAAATGAGCACATAATGATTGTTCTAGTGACAACAGCCATAATTAATTTTTTTTAATCACATCCATTTAACAACTAAATGAATATACAATTGAATGCACAAGGTGATCAGTGATCGAGATAAACGATATTGTGATTAAATAGGTATGATTGTCACAATATTTTGTCACATACTTAAGTGCTTAATATGTACATGAATGTATGTATGTACGTATATAATTTCATGATTAACATATATAAATGCCATTAGTGTTAAACAGGAAAATGAATTTATTCACTTTTTACATATTTGCACACTTAAATATGCTGTCAATTAGTTAGTTGCATGTTACAGGCACATAATTAAGGTGCATACATATGTATCTATGTGTGCCTTGTTTGTTGTACTATGTGTGCTTGAATATTAGCGGTTCAATGTAAGAATTAAACATTGACATGTATCGAATTCAATTTCAGCTCCCACTCATGCAACATAAATCAATGTTTTTTTTTTAATCTGGCCTTGTCAGCAAACAAACAAAAGACTGAAGCAACAAACTTTGTTGGAAAACCAGATTTGTGTGTCCCCATAGTTCGTATAATATCGCAAAAGAACGATAAACAATGGAAACACGAGATATTCAAAACACAAACTTAGACATTGAGTAGCATAAAACATACGCATTTATTAGTGTATATATCCATACATGCATTTACACAACTTTAAGTTCTTATTTTTTATTTATCATTTGAAGCAAGCCCAAAGTGGTTATTAGCGAATGTTAAAGTCAACTTGAAATACAAAAAACGATGAAACTTGACCATTTTTATAAAAAATTGTACAAAATTTTAACATAAACTGTGATCTCAGCATTTTCTGTTTACATGTGCAATCAACCACAGCAAAACATATATCGAAAATTGCTATAAAAAATGACGCTTAATTTTTAACGAAAATACTAATTTGACTTGACCAATTTTAGCTACTACTACTAGAAAAATTTATACATATATTATCGTGTTGGTTTTGAGTTATGTCTTAAAAAGTCGTTGGCTTAAATATTATTAATTGAGCTTTTAAAGGCCAAACCAAAAAACCAGTCTTACTGTATTCACAGAAGATACAACTTTTTATCAAAATTGGCATGTACGTATTAGCTTTTTAATTTAGGATATATAATATATAGTTTAACTCAATTGTTCTTGTACTATACTTCATATTAAAATTAATCGTTTTTTGGGCTGCATGAATTAAGTGCTGAAAATTAGGCTTTTTTTAAGATAAAATTAAGTGTATAGAATTTAATGATTAGTAAATGTATAGAGATTTCTGTAATTTCTGAAATGTGTTTGGCACTGACCAATTCTTCTTATAAACTATGACGAAACCTATTGTCACTTAACTACTAAAAAGGGAAATTCTTAAAAAAGCTTAAGTAAGTTTGTTACACTAACCAATAGTGCTAAGCAACTGTAGGGTTCAACTAAGGTCATAAATCGAAACTTACGTATTAGCCAGCCGATCAACTTTATTGAAATGCTCAGCTCAGAAGTCATCTCATAATGAGTCATAATTCCGACTCTAAGTTCAAATAATGAATGAAACATCGCAAAACTAATCATAAGGGCTCCGTGGGATGGTTTTCTCTCCCTATTGCTCTTTAATTTCCACATTTACAGGCTCCCTCTACCACCAGAGGCCGCTTCTTTGATATCATATGCTGATGATTGTTCGATATTGGCGTCTGGTCAAGATATTGATAATCTTTGTTCGCAAGTAAACTATTATCTCGCCGACCTTACCCACTTCTTCACTGTACGACATTTATAACTACAACCTGCGAAATCTCCGGCTACCCTCTTCATCAGCTGTACGAAGGAGTAGCGGCTCGAACTCAACGTGAAAGTCGACGACATAAAAATTCCGACGATCCCAAAGTTACTGGGCGTCACATTCGACAGCCTGTACTCCTTCACTCTACATATATATATATATATCGCTTTGTAACCGCCGAGGCGATTTTCGGCCGAACTCCTGCTCCAATTTTTGGTTTTGCGTCTTGATGTTTTTACTAACAAATGGAGGGACCTACAGTTTATTCTAAGCCGCCTCCGAATGGTCGATGGATTTTCATAAACAGCTTTATCTCATGTCAGAAATACACTCGGCATGAAATAAAGTTCCTTATGACATTGCCTGCCGAGGGGCGACCGCAATTAGAAAAATTAATTTGCTATGATTTTGGATGTTGCTCGAGCCTGGACTCGAACCCAGACATTCCGAATTATAGTACGCAATGCTAACTACTCGACTGTTGCGGCCGCCAACACTCTGCACATTATCTGCAATTTCCGCTAAAGTACAGAGCCATAACAAAATCCTCAAATAGTTAACCGGCAGCGCTTGGAATAAAGATAAAAAGAATTTTATCGGAATACAACTACCACTTGACAGGACAGCGTACTGATGGCACTAAACCCCTTTTGCCGAGGGACCGTTAACACTGCCTTGAACTCTCTTCCTGTGAAGGGCCTTCTCGGAATCCAAGCACCACCCATCGCAGAACAAGAGTTCGAGCTGCTTCGAGCGACCCGAGAATTCTGGTCCAAACCCGTCAGAATAGCACGTTTCATGGACCTCGCGTTAGATGACCTCGATGACTTAGATTAAGAATAGAAGATTGCAGTATTTGTCAAGTGGTAAAATCAATGTTGAGCTTCATATTCAGATTCGAGATACTTCCAAAGGATGTTTTGAAAAATATATTACATGAAACTCTTTTTTTATTTTAATTTATTTCTCTGCATGAAGCTATTACTAGCGCTGGTGGCCTTGCACCAAAGCAATATGGTTTCAAAGCTAGGTAAACACTGCGAGCAATAGGCGTTATACTCGGGACGAACCTGTGGAGTCTCAGTTACGACGGCATACTAAAACTTCAGTTCCCATATCTTTTGGGCACATCTTATCGATAACTACAGCTCCCGATACGAAAAATTATTAAGATAATCATAAAAACATTAATGTGACCTGGCCAGAACGATTTCAAATTCATAACAAAAAAAAAAGGAATTATTACTATCAACGATGAAACATTTACTTGTAGAGCACAAAACCCATGAGAAGAAAGGAAAAGGAATTACCTAGGTATAAGATTTGACCCTAGGCATTCCTACTGGAAACAAATACAGGACGTTGCAGAAACCCCATTTAGAAAAGAAGAAAATACCTAATTGCTGGTACTCTCAATTTCTACGGAGCCCAGTTTTTGGCAGAGTCACTCAATTGGTGAAAGGTATTAGCCAAAGTGTATTGTACAGTAGCGCCGACATACCAGATGGCCCTTTAGCATCCGAAAGAAAAAGAAGCTGGCCAATAAAGAAAATAAGAAACTAATTAAACAACGCCAACACGTAAAGTAGGAAACAATAAATCATACTCTGAATCTGAAGTTTCAGAAGAAAGAGTGCTCTGAGCGAAAACTGGGGTCACAGACGCATGTGAAGGTACGTAAGAAAATCTCAATATGAGAAAACTGGAACGCCATCCAGATACTGTTTTAACGACACTATGACGATGCGGTAATGAAATATATATTTTATTTTTTTTATTTTTTTACTACATATTTTATTTTATTTTTCTCTTGCTTTACTTTACTTTATATTATTTCATTTTATTTCACTTTATTTTATTTATTTGTGTTGTTTTACCTGAATTTATTTTATTTAATTTACTTTAATCTAATATAATTTTTATATATATTTGTTTTTAATTTTTTAATTTTTACTTTCTATTTATTTGAGCTATTATGCTATATTTATTTAACTTAACTTCATTTAACATGATTGAATTTATTTTAATATAAATAATTTTATTCTGCCATTTTATTATATATTATTTTATTTAATTTAATTATATTTTTATACCAGTTTTTTTATATTGCTTAAAAAGTAAAATAAACACTTTATTATATATATATATTTTTTTTTTTTTTTGATATAAAGGTGTTTTTTATAGAGGTATAGAACTTTAAGTTGCAATAAAACAACGATGGATTATTCGATTGACATGAATTTTATTTATCTGAAAGATAATCTTGTGGCATTACATTTTAAACGTGATTTCTGGCATATGACCGCCACGGCTGGCGCGGACGTAGTCCAATCTGGACGTCCAATTTTCGATGACTTTTTCCAACATTTGTGGCGGTATATCGGCAATAACACGGCGAATGTTGTCTTCCAAATGGTCAAGCGTTTGTGGCTTATCCGCATAGACCAATGACTTTACATAGCCCCACAGAAAGTAATCTAGCGGTATTAAATCACAAGATCTTGGAGGCCAATTCACAGGTCCAAAACGTGAAATTAGGCGGTCACCAAACGTGTCTTTCAATAAATCTATTGTGGCATGAGCTGTGTGACATGTTGCGCCGTCTTGTTGAAACCACATCTCCTGGACATCATGGTTATTCAATTCAGGAATGAAAAAGTTAGTAATCATGGCTCTATACCGATCACCATTGACTGTAACGTTCTGGCCACCATCGTTTTTGAAAAAGTACGGACCAATGATTCCACCAGCCCATAAAGTGCACCAAACAGCCAGTTTTTCTGGATGTAACTGTGTTTCAACATACACTTGAGGATTACCTTCACTCCAAATGCGGCAGTTTTGTTTGTTGACGTAGCCATTCAACCAGAAGTGCGCTTCATCGCTAAACATCGCTAAAATGGACGTAGTGCGCGATACGTTTTCTGCACAGAACCATTATTTTGGAAATAAAATTGCACTATTTGCAAGCGTTGTTCAGGCGTGAGACTATTTATGATGAATTGCCAAACCAAACTGAGAATAAATCACTTGACAGCTGTTAAATCGGTCGCCATCTTGAAAAGTAATGCCAACTTAAAGTTCTATACCTCTATAAAAACACCCTTCTGTTACTTTATATTAATTTATTTTATATTTATTTTTCATTTTATTTTGTTTAGTTTTTTTTTAAATTTTATTTTATATTATTTAATTTTTTTCAATATTTAATTTAATTTTATTTAATTTTTATTTTTATTTTTATTTTATATATTTATTTATTAATTTTTATTTTTATTTTATTCTATTTTATGTTATTTTCTCATTATTTTTCAATTTTTTATTTCATTTATTTTAAATTAATATATTCTATTCTAATCTTTTTTTTAATTTTTTTTAATTTCTTAATTTTATTTAATTAATTATTTTTATATACTTTTGTTATCCATTTTGTATCTCGAAATCCATCTAACATTGTTACAAACGTACGAATTTGAAACATTCCTTAATATTATATGATACAGCGTTCGTAATCTCTCTTTTCAAAATTTCATAATTAGTAACTTACTAAGTGTAAATTAGTAAGTTTTCTTAAACTCATTGTGTTTTTTTTTCAATTTTTAACTTGTCCACACGAAAGGATTTTTTCAAGGACGATGGCTTAAATCATTACTTTTTTAAATATTATTTACAACTTATTTAAGATTTTCGTTCTTTTAATACGACACAACACTCACAAATATTTAAACAGATATTCTAGTTTAAAATTCATACCTGTATATATCTTTTTGTAAATTTTTTGTGAACTTTATCATTCGAGCGACGAACTGACAATAAGCTAAAAATTCTATTTCACAGTCTTATTTATACATAAGCCCAGAAAGCTGCAGTGTGCAGAACAATATTTAAACTACGGAAATTGTATATATATATATATACATACATATAACTATGTACATACATATGTATTTGTCTATATTGAAACCCATCTAATATAAATTTGTACTAAGTAAATGTGTTTGTGGTTTTTCAACATTTGGTCCACGAGTGAACTCGTCGCATACGTAACGAAATATTAAATATGTAAATATGCATATTCATGTTATATGTATGTATGTATATATATATGTATATTGTAAATGGTTATAATATATACAACATTTTTTTCCAAAATACAAAAAGTGTTGACACGAAATAAAATGAAAATACTGAAATAAAAATAAGTATATACGAGTACAACCTATTGTTTGAACTGTAATTGAATTGTAATTAATAATGGACTAGAGAAAAGCTATAAAATAAATAAATAAATAAATAAATGTTTGCGAAATTATGTTTAGTTTTATTTATGTAGATATTAGTCACACATTTGTTGTCTTTGCCGTGGGTAGCATGGCCGGTATTGATTAATTACACTCGTAAGGGGGCCAATACTCTGTTGAGCAGAAAAAAAAGTAGTTATATATTCGAGTTTATGCAAATACGCACATATTCACTTGCCAAGGTGCCAAGCCAACTAGAAAGAGTGGCCATTTGTACACCACTTCCCTAGTAGGGCATGAGCTTTAGACTTGACATTAAAGATCCAAATGCATATGCGAATCACTTAAAATATTCCGCAAGAAGCATGAAATTAATCAAAAAATTTAACCTCCTCAAAAACTTTAGTACTTTTTGAAGAATAAAGTTATATCGCAAATCTATTTCATATAAAATAATTTCTGTTCGTGTGCCTTGCTGAAACTCGAGAATTGCTGAGTCCATTTTTCTAATTGTGATTTTGAAATATGTGTGTAGTTTCAAAGAAGATTCTTATTCGTCTTCTTTACTGGCGTAGACACCACCTACACCGTGAAATTAATTCCTTCTTATGGCTGTTTGGCACCAGGTGGAAATACCAAGTTCAGCCAAGTCTTTCTACTCCTCCGTCACGAAGCGGAGGACTTTTCTTCTGCTTCCCATAGCGGGTACATTATTGAAAACTTTCAAAGCTACATAAATATTACGTAAAACCTTTCTCCCAAAAACTCCTAGCGCCGGCTCATCAGATGTTGTCATCGGCCATGCCTTCGCACCATATAGTAGGACGGAAATGATGAGTGACTTGAAATTTACTTTACAATTGCCTGCTCAATCCAAATTAGCACCTGTTGGCAAGTGTCATTCTTCGTTGGACTTTCAAGCTGACATTGTTGTTGGTGTTAATGCTGGTTCCAAGATAGATGAAATTATCTACAACTTCAAAGTTATGACTATCAGCAGTGACGTGAGAGCCAAGTGGAAAACGCAATGACAGTTTGTTTGTTGACCGGAGATTTTTGTCTTGTCTTCATACACCACGATACCCATACGTTTCGCTTACTTATACAGTCTGGAGAAAGCAGAACTCACATATTATTGGCGTACTCCAGCCGCTGTACAATCTTATAGACGAAAAAATACACGAAAATAAATTACCTTGCCTGAAACCTCATTTATTATCGAGCAGCTAGGAGAGGTGCTCCCCGAGCCTGGCGGAAATTTTGGTATTGCTCAGCATAGGTTGACATGTTAAAACCTCTTTCTCTCCACACAATCGACAGTATCAAAATGTAAGTTTTTCTAATGACGTGGATGCGTCTAACAAATCTCAAAATTTTTCTAACTTAAATTGATACAACTTCACTAATTTTGGATAGCTTGAACCGCAAAGCTAGTGACATGGAATGAGTTCTGTTATTTCTCCAAGTGAAATTAGTGCTGAATATAATAAAGGGTGTTTTTATAGAGGTATAGAACTTTAAGTTGCAATAAAACAACGATGGATTATTCGATTGACATGAATTTTATTTATCTGAAAGATAATCTTGTGGCATTACATTTTAAACGTGATTTCTGGCATATGACCGCCACGGCTGGCGCGGACGTAGTCCAATCTGGACGTCCAATTTTCGATGACTTTTTCCAACATTTGTGGCCGTATATCGGCAATAACACGGCGAATGTTGTCTTCCAAATGGTCAAGCGTTTGTGGCTTATCCGCATAGACCAATGACTTTACATAGCCCCACAGAAAGTAGTCTAGCGGTGTTAAATCACAAGATCTTGGAGGCCAATTCACAGGTCGAAAACGTGAAATTAGGCGGTCACCGAACGTGTCTTTCAATAAATCTATTGTGGCATGAGCTGTGTGACATGTTGCGCCGTCTTGTTGAAACCACATCTCCTGGACATCATGGTTATTCAATTCAGGAATGAAAAAGTTAGTAATCATGGCTCTATACCGATCACCATTGACTGTAACGTTCTGGCCACCATCGTTTTTGAAAAAGTACGGATCAATGATTCCACCAGCCCACCAAACAGTCAGTTTTTCTGGATGTAACGGTGTTTCAACATACACTTGAGGATTACCTTCACTCCAAATGCGGCAGTTTTGTTTGTTGACGTAGCCATTCAACCAGAAGTGCGCTTCATCGCTAAACATCGCTAAAATGGACGTAGTGCGCGATACGTTTTCTGCACAGAACCATTATTTTGGAAATAAAATTGCACTATTTGCAAGCGTTGTTCAGGCGTGAGACTATTTATGATGAATTGCCAAACCAAACTGAGAATAAATCACTTGACAGCTGTTAAATCGGTCGCCATCTTGAAAAGTAATGCCAACTTAAAGTTCTATACCTCTATAAAAAAACACCCTTTATTTCTTCAAATCGTTATCTGAACAATAAAATTTCAAATTCTCCAATAGCGGGCCGCAAAACAAGCCGGTTCTTGCCATCTTTGAGTATCCACAATATCTAACTTTTTCGATTACAGTTCATATCAAACCTTTAACAGTTCTTCCAGATAACATCTCATACCAACGCATACCCTTATATCGATATTATATAGAATACTTCCTTTCCAGAAAGGAAAGAAAACTCGACAAGAAACGGTACGCTTTATAAGAAAGTACTGTCATTTAATATGGGTTTGACCAGAAACGATTTCTCAACACATGCTTAGAACTTTCAGTTTCAGAACAAGTATCCCCTGGATAATCTCTCCCTTGTTTGTGCGTAGGGTTTCGATTCCACCATTTAAAATTGAACTTCAATAAAAAAACCACGAAGAAAAGCCTCGTATTGCATCGGGAAATGCTTTGCGGCTCATGAGTTGACGTAATGCGCCTGGAATGCCGATAACTTAATTGGGAAAGTAGCGCTGCAAATCTGGTTTAAGTCCTCGTCAAAATTAAGGTTAAAATCACCGCTAAGAAGTGCATGGACGAGACAAGGACGGAATAAAGTGGATTGTTGTAAAATTCACACATAATCAGGAGAACGATAATCGAATCAAAAGGTTCTCCCATAGTAGACAAAACAGATATCTTTGCTGCAAACGCCGGAAAATTCAGTCTCTATTATGTAATATCCCCAAGTTACATTGCTGTCACCGGAGCGAAAATCGCGCAGCCAAATCGGTACTATTTTCATAAACGGAAGGCCTGTGAGTATGGCTCAAAATATACGTACGTTCCGAGGATAAAATATCGACTGGGGTTAGAATCTTGTCGCAGCAAACAACTCCCGCCGACAATTAAAAGAAAGGCTCGTAGTTGGAAAACTGCAACTATAGCAAACAGTCAGCCGATTTTCCACTCAACTTGCGCTCCTGTTTTCTGAGGTCAACTCAATATAAGGAAATGTGGAGCGGCATTTCAAACTTCTTATGCCAGCCGCTACCGAAACAATTATTTTTTAACTAGGTCGATAGAAGAGCTCGTACCAGAAGAACAATGTCGTACCAGACAGCAACGAACCAAAGCGCCAATTGTTAAGTCGTTGACTGCTCTCAGAGAGAAATAATCAGCAACTCGGTATAAGAGAAATTTTGATTGTATTTCAATATCCCTTCGTACAATTAAAAATAATACTATTAGTTTGCAACAAGTCCATACGATGAAGTATCGCGGTACCGGGGTGGAGAGAAAAAAGTTGCCTACATCGCAACGAGCTTTGGGGGGGAGAGATGACAAGAGTTGTAAAGGCAGACGATCCTATGCTTCACGTTCTTTGCAGAAAATGGCAGAATGAAAGCATGTCTGACGATTGGCACCTAAATGTAATCTGCCAAATCCACTAAAAGGTAGACCCCACATTCTGCGCCAATCATCGCAGGTTAAGTATACTCAATATAGCGCATTTTGTTCCATTAAGTGTGTGAAAGGTTAAAGCCTGACCACATATTCACCATGTGCCAAATCTTCGTGGATTTCGAAGCAGCTTTCGGTAGCATGAAAAATATTTACCTCTACGCCGCTATGTCCGAATTTGGTATCCCTGCAAAACTTATGCGGGTGTGTTAACTTACGCTAACCAACACCAAAATGTCCCTCAGGATCAGGAAGAGCTTCTCCAAGCCACTCAATACCAAACAAGGTTTCTAACAAGATAATTCTTTTTCATGTGACTTCTTTAATTTATTGCTGGAGAAATTAGGACCTACAGTACGAATTAGTCATGTTACAATCTTCTATAAGAGCGGGCAAGCTCTTCACCGTGCGTTAGCTAGACCGAAAACTGTTTCCACCACTTTTGTGGTTGGCATTTTACTGATGTTCTGGGGAAACTTAGTCAGTTCAGTCACATTTACATATACCTCATCTAGTTTCACACATTTGTCCACCAAAGCAGACGACATGAAAGTTTGTAAACCCAAATTAACCAAAAGTCGTATCATTTTTGGGTCTCCGCGTCAGATATATATTTAGCAATTTTAATAATAGCTTTTACGAGTATTTGAGAGCCAATGGCATCCAATAAATAAAATGTGAACTCCTTTTTTTGAAAACGGTTCGTTTGTCAAAATAGTTAGAATCAGATAATTAAAGACCAGAATGAGCCAGATCAAAAAAATATTTGTTCTTCCTCGAATTGGCGTAAACACCGCTTTTACCGCCATTTATAGACACCAAGTGCAGCCAGATCCCTCCTTCCAGCGCAGTAGAGGTATTCTTATTCCCCTACTTACACAAGCGGGTACTGTGTCGAATTTTTTCAAGGGTAAAGTGCTTTCATCCATCCGGACGACATTCCCTGAACTCCACACATAAGTTAATGCCATCATTTCTCTCGTACTGCCAAGTAACCGCTTCAAAAATTTTCCGCAAAACCTTTATGCCCAGATCTTAATGGTTCCAGTGTTACTCGAGTCTTTCAAGGCAGCTCGAGCTCCTGTTCTGGTCGGTAAGTCGTATATCCAGTGGTTTTGTGATAAGATGCCAATTGGAGTGCGTAAAGTGCTGGGGTGTGGTTCAGGTTCATTGGTGTCTGCAAGGATAATCCATGAGGTAACATTCCCGCAGTTCTACTTGGACAGCACATAAGACAAATGGGGTCAGCAGAGGCTGTAACTCTCCAAGGTGTTTTGCGCTTCTACTTGCGACCACCACGCACTCTTTTAGCGAATGCCCAGTTATTTCCGCCTCTGTGTTGGAAAAGGGGCATTTGTAATCAAAGCTAATGGCTAGTTAGGATCGAAGTCAGCTAATGGCTAGTTAGGATCGAAGTCTTCAGTGCAATATTGGAATGCCTAAAATGATTCTTAAGCAATTGTCACTGAGTAAGATGTAATTTTGTAAATCTTTCAATATTGTAAGCGCATATAGTTCTTTGTCCTGTTTTAAGCGTGCTAACTTATATTAATACCTATTTCTTATGTACTTCTCTTCTACTCTTCGTGATCGAATTTGATTGGGGCCGTGAGTTATCTGGACATTTATGGCATTATAAGGTGATGGTGGCTACGCACTCATGCTGATTTTCTGCTGAGCTCAGGTAGTGGGCGAAAGACGAGAGGAGCAGGACCTCTACTGTCTTGAGTTTTATTAGAGAGGTTTAAGATAGAGTGAGGGTCTTAATGAGAAATAATCCTACCGCTGAATTTGACATTAATATGCTTATTTCGTCGGAAGCGATGGATTTGAATGTTTTCTCTCTCCCGATGACGCCCTGTACCTCCTTCTTGAAGAAATCAAGCGTTGCGCTGGGTCACTTGCCGTTTCGTTCTATCAACCTAGGGTGCAGTATGAGACTCGTCTAACATATTCCGCGCACCTCGTCCGATCCAGCCATCGAATGAAATTTCCACACCGTCGTATCGTCGTACACGGGGACCCTGGCGCAAATAAGATGTGACATACCCAACACATGTCCAGCATGTAACGAATCCCCGCACGACACTAACCACATCTTTGCAGACCCACTTAACCCGAAGCCCTCGAAACAGCACGTTTCCTGGGCTTCCCGTTATATGACCTCGATGACTAAAAACTAAACTTGCCTGACCCTATACGGGGTTGGCGCAGCCGATACATAACAACAACAACAACCGTTTGCGGAAATGACGTTCGTCAATTATTACGTTAAATGTTATCTGAAACAATGATATTTGTTAGAATAACAGCGAAAGCATTAATCTAAGTAGAACATGTTTTATTTATATATTTTATTATATAAACCAGATTAATTTATTTTTATTTACAAAAAAATTTATTTAGTGATTTTAAATAAAAATAAAATTTACTTAAAATTAACTTTTCTCAGTTTTAGGGAATTTATCGGCCGTATGACCTTTTTCCGTTCCTCGCGGTGTTTCTTCATTAAATATTCACGTTTTTTCTCATCTTTCGTTGGCTTCTTTTTCAGATCGAATGTCATTTGTCGATTACCCAGTGAGCGTCCAATAGTCGTAACATTAGCGCTAGTAGCTTCATTAAATCGGATGCGATCTTTTAGACTTATTTTCATTATTTTATTACGGGTTTCACTTAATTTAAAGTTATTGTCCTCTAATGCTGTCATTTTTACGCTACCCCTAAGTTGCTTATGTGGCACCAGACCAGATGTGTTAGACATTTTGTTATCCTGCTCATTATCGCTGTTAGTTTTTCCATCATCTTCATGCTCATTTTCTGCAGCTTCTTCCTCTGCTTCGCGTTGCTTTCTAACATCTTTGTAGGCTTTCTTCATTTCTTTCGCAAAATCACGAATACCTTCATCATCTGATGATTCTTCGCCAGCAGAATTTTCACTATCATCATCATCACTCTTTTCGAAACCGAAAAGATCCTCATCGTTGTCACTTTCCTCATGTGGTTTCGCCTCATCTGCATGCAGCTCAGCAACTCGTGCGACTTCAACACGTTTTTTAATATCTTTAAGTTTAGACTTTTCGAGGCGATTCAAAACAGGTGCCAACAATTTATATTCTTCCGCACCCTTGTTGATAGCAAATTCAGGATTTTCGAAAATTGCTTTGAAACGAGTATCATTGAGTAGATTGGGTATTTTTGCAGCTTTCGCAACATTGCTTTGTTCATCCATAATTTTAAGTGCCAGTTCTTGGTTGATTTTAGGAAGAATTGATTTAATTTGTAGACGTGATTTGCGTTCACCTTCGATTTCTTTACGTATTTTCTCTTTACGGAAACGTTCGAATGCAAATGGATCAGCCATAGCTTTAGTTTTATTATACAAACGGGAATCCATGAAATAGCTGAAAATAGTCGGAGAAGTTTTAATGTTAATAAAAATTGCAACAAAAAATAACAAATTTTCTTTTTTACCCATGCATGTAGCCCTTCAATAAATTGCTACCAATCAAGTGATCCAAGCCAAGTTCTGCCAATTCCTTCTGCGTTACAAATCGGTAATCGTCGTACATATTTTCCACCACCTCAGATTCAATTTCTTCTGTAAGGTTATCTAAGAATGAGCACCAGCGTGGTGCCGGACCCATTGAGGGTACATAGTAGGTTAGCATTTTGACATCTTCTTGCGCAAGGAAAAACATACCCGTATCGGGTATTGTACAGAAATCATTAAATGATGTGGTGGATTCGATATATGCAACTTGTTTGCCCTGAAATTATTTAAAAATAAAATCTTTTCAATTATTTAGTTTACCCTACAACTATTCTTACCGTATTTTCGTCCCACAGTTTTAGCATTGCATCATCCATTGAATACACTGTTTGATGCCTGGGATTAAAAGCTATACGTTTCACTGCCACCTTATTTAAATGATCTTTAATTAAAAGCGGTTCACGTGAACGTATATCATACAACAACACATGTCCTGAAGCCGTGCCAACGCCCATTTGTAAGCCATTTTTGAATTTCAAAGCTGATACCGAAGGAAACGTTTTAGTGCCCGGCAGTTTGATAGCGACGTCTAGAGTACCAACACGAGCTTTACTACGTGGATCCCATGACTCTACTATGCCCTCTTTGCTGCCAACCATAAGTAATTGGTGTTCAGGATTTATATCACAAGCATTTATGCAACTAGATTCCGTTTCATATGGTTGTAAAAATTGACCTCTCTCTAAGTTTAAACGATAAATATCTCGAGTTGTGCCCACAATAAAGAGATCACAAGATGGTTTGTGATATTTCATATCACGTCCAAAGCGTGGTATACGCAAACGGTAGTGACGTCCGGAAGCAGAATGTATTTCTACAAAACGATCGCATTGCAGGAAAACCTATATACATATGTATATGATAAAGGAAATAAGCTCTTTGGTACCTTATAGGATTTACTTCTACTTACCAATTTACTATAATCATCGCTAATTGCTTCAAATGTTGTCACCTCCGAGTCAAAGCACCGTTCGAATTTTATGGATAAATTGCATACTTCAAAGCATTTCACGCGTGGCTTATAAGTGCCAGTTGCCAAAATGTACTGCTGATCGGGACTCATATGTATGGACGTACAAACGCCTGGCATATCAAAATCCTGTATTAGCTCTATTTGTCGCCGCGAATCGACTTTTTTCATCAACTGGGAGCGCTTTCGACGATCTGTAAGCCACTAAATTGTGAAGGAATACATTAAAAATTGTTTTTCGTTATTAGGATTTATTTGCACTCACTTCTGGCACAGATTTTCCAGCGCTTAAATTGTATATTTTAACATCATTCACTTCGTTGATAAACATCTTTATTTCATGCTTTTGTTTTGCTCATATATAAAAATTTTATTAAAAAAAATAAATGTTATAAAAATTATTTCCTGACTATGCAAAAAATGTAAACATAAGAAGAGAAAAACAAATTGAGAAGTGCACGTGTGATACTGGCCAGAGAAGATTAAATGTCATAAAATTTGTATGATTCACAATAAAGTAAAAAGCTTATTACTGACAAATTCGTATATTGCATATTACAAACAAAAAAATATTAATAATGACATAAAATAATTTACACTTTTACGTTCTTTGATTTTGTAAATACATAAATAATTACGTACTTTGGTTTTTCATAAAGAATTTAGTAGTTTATGTTTTTTAATGTAACCGGTTACAAGTGACTCGTTAGATCAATTTCCAGATTATTAATCTTGGTAACCCTGTTGGTCTTAAAGTGAATACGACACAAAATAACAAAGTGTAGCACAAAAGAAAACATACGTTTGTGGAAAATTAAGGAAAATAATTGTGTGTGGTTTTATCAATTTTAGAAAATCATAAAAAAATTGTTCGCATTAAAAAACACGGATGCTTTGACGACAGCAAATGTGTTCTTTTAAAATATATATATGGAATCAACAAAATAACGAGATAAAAGAAAAAATTTACGAAAGAGAAACGTAATTAGCAAAAAGTACAAATTGAATTATTCATCATCAATAATTTTCTTACAAACGATAAAAAAAGATTTGTATATACACATGTACGCATTTGTTAATCAGGCTTTACACATTATTGTATTATGGTTATCAGCCGTGATGATTTAAAATCAAAAAGGCCAAGGTATCATCAAATGGACTTGTAAAAAAAAAACAAAGGAATAAATCATTAAATCAACACGGCCGCAGTTTCTGTACTGTAAAACGTAATTGCTTAAGTGTGCAGCGTTTTCACGCAAAGGAAATAATTTACATTCATAATAGGTGTTGAATACAATAAAGGGTGAGTGGAGCTAATGTGTTATATATTTATAATTTTTACATGTACACGTACACATGTTATGTTTGCTTAGTGTTTGAGTATTACTAACATATATATTCAGTTAAAAAACTGTAATTTTTAACAACTTAAGAACTTAGTACAAAACTACTTCAGCTACCAGGCAGTGTCCAAAAACTTCATGCTATCATTTTAAATAGGGCGGAATTTCGTATTGTATTAGATATACATATTTAGTGATAAATATTTACAAACGCGAAGTCCCTATTACTTCTTTATCTTATGTTTAATATAGAGTTTTGCATGTTTAGTTTATAAAAAAAAATGTTTTGCTATTTCATGGCAAATTTTGTGTAACCTTCTTTTAAATGCGCCCATCCCTTGTGTCCGTTGTATTTTCCCTTTTGTGCATATTGATTTTCAACCGATGCTGTGTGACACTACAGCTCCTGTCGTAATTAACATATGTACATACGTATATAAGAATTTTTTTTATATATGTACATATTAATAAGCATATACGCTTCAAATAGGGCATTGTAGAAAATATTGCAAAAGAAATTTATTGCATGTATGTATGTATATAAATTTGTTTATATACTTTTAATACAGCTGGCTTTCGTGTGATGTATACAGGTTGTGTTCAATAAATGTCTAACATAAACACACTTATGTTAATATACGTAGGTATATCAATAAATTTATATTTCCATGCAAACAGGACATGTTTCATCATTTTATTTGTCCAGTTCTCAATAAGATGATACATTTTACGCCTGAAATAATATAATTTTTCCCGAGACACAATAACAACATAAAATTAGAACTATCTATATGTGCTGCATATCGTATGCGTACTTTATGCGGTTACGCATTTCTGAATAAATTCGTGCATTCATTTCTTTACACCCACTAAAAAGAGCTGATAACAAATATCAGTAGCCGGCATTACCATAATACCGTTAGCAAACATGGCAAGTCAACCAAAACTACTTGGCTTTCTTGCCATGAATTTCTACATACATGTGCTCGTATGTAGGTACAATAGATTCGACTACCTACAAAGCTAACAATTTCAAATGGGCCGTAAAGAAACGGTGTCATTAGAGTTTAAACTTTAATTTGAACTTCACCAGAAGTCCATTGCATACAAAACAGTTGATGAAGGAAAATTTTTTTTATTAAATTAATTTTTTTTAATTTTCTTTTTTTTCCAAAAAAATGTTATAGTTATTGGAGAAATATATTTGCAAATGATTTTGATTGTTTCCTGCAAACATGTATGTAGCAACGAATCGAAGTTTGTAACTACATACATATTTATATTGTGTCATTAAGTTTTATATATATATTCTTTCATTCTGTTAGTTAGATCCAAAGATGTCGTCCGCACCTTACAACTACAACTATATCTTTAAGTACATAATCATCGGGGATATGGGTGTAGGAAAGTCATGCTTGCTGCATCAGTTCACAGAAAAGAAATGTAAGTAGAGATTTTTAAACAAATAGGTATTTATTAGAAATTCGCCTTTATTTACATATATTTTCATACCTTTTACCTGACAGTCATGGCAAATTGCCCACACACAATTGGTGTAGAATTCGGCACACGTATTATCGAGGTAGACGATAAAAAAATCAAATTGCAAATTTGGGACACAGCAGGACAGGAACGTTTTCGTGCGGTAACACGTTCATATTACCGCGGTGCTGCTGGTGCCCTTATGGTTTATGACATAACACGAAGGTAAGCAATAAAATGTAGCTGACTTCACTATTTATGGCTGTATATCTATGTATATATATTTTTAATTTATATTATAGATCAACTTATAATCATCTCAGCAGTTGGCTAACTGACACACGTAATCTCACAAATCCCAATACTGTGATCTTTTTAATTGGTAACAAATCAGATCTGGAAAGTACACGCGAAGTAACCTATGAAGAGGCCAAAGAGTTTGCTGATGAAAATGGTTTAATGTTTCTGGAAGCGAGCGCAATGAGGTAAATTGATAGTAATTGTTTTTACCAACACAAACACATTTTATCCATTGTTTTTTTTTTTTTTTTAGTGGTCAAAATGTTGAAGAAGCTTTTCTCGAAACTGCACGTAAAATATATCAAAATATACAAGAAGGCCGCCTAGATTTGAATGCTTCGGAATCGGGCGTACAACATCGACCTTCTCAACCGGGTCGAACTTCTCTAACAAACGAAGCACCAAATACGAAAGATCAATGCTCATGTTAAATAATGTATTCTCGTTTTTCATCAAACGCACTTTGTATTTTTGTTTATATTTTTATGTATGTATCATAATATTTTTTTCCCTCCTCCGTTTTAAAGTTAAGTTTAATTATAACGATACAAAATGATATGTAAAATCATACAAGTTGCTATTAACTAAGTAAAAAGAATACATATAATTATATATTACAGTGATAATTATTGTAAAATTATATACAAAACAACATATACGTTTAAAAATTAAATCAAATTAACGTAATATCGGATAAATAGTAGCGAAATATTGACAGTTGGTGGCAAATTTGAAATGTATGCAATGAGAAAATTAGTAAATGTTAAAATAAAAAGAGGATATTAACACATATTTAGGCGTCATAAGCATAATTTCAATAAACATAGATATAGATGTATGTGTATAAGTTTAGGCATCTATTTGAAATTCAAATAATATTATATGGACATATTAAGGATTCCTTACGAGTACTTGGCGCAGTAAACTTATATATGATATTTTCAAAAACGTTCTATGTGTACTATATGCATATCTACGAAAAACATAATGTTTGTAAGGTACTCAAGTAAAGAAAACGACATGGAAATGTAACTTAGGACTAAAGATGGTCTCTAACTGTTAGCAAAATGAGTTAGTTAATAAAAAAAAAATTGTGGAATTGTACAAGAAAATTTCAAAATAATTATACTTTCATCAGTCTTAAGTCTTTTTAATTAATGCCACAATTTTTGAAATCATTTTTAAAAAATTTCGTGGGTTTAAAAAATTTACAAAGTGTTGGATGTAGCAAAATAATATAAAAAAAATACTTGCATTTTTTTTACAAATTAACTAATATGAATTATTCAACGAATATAAAATTAACTTTAAAACATATTTTTAATTTCTTCAGGTTGCCCACCTTCAAAGATCCGCCCAAACAGCTTTCTCAACGCATAAAAGTAAATTCGATGAAAATGTGGTATATACAAGTAGTATCACTGTAACAGTCAAACAAACAACACCAATATATTTTCAACAAAACTATGATGTTAAATATGTCAAAATTTGTGTTTAGAAAATTGAAGAGTATTTATACTTAAATTTTGCTAATTTGTTTAAATTATTTTTCCGAACATCTTAATTTTTCATAAAATTTTTTTTATAAATTTATTTTTTGTTACCCAGTATTAGTAAATTCTCTACCCTCAAATATTTTACATCTCAATATTACACTGAAATTTAAATAAAAACTAGCTATTTAAACTTGACTTTTAAATTTTTTTTAAACAGATCTAAGTATGTGTGTATTATAGTAGGAGCAGCAAACAACTTATATATTTTATCGAAAAAGTATCAATTTTTAGTAAAAGCATTAGATTATGCGTATGTAGAAAAAAACGACAACACAAAATAAAATGGTATTATTAAATCACTTCAAAATTCGTTGTTTAAAGTATACAAAAGCCATTAGCAAATAATTAGTCAGTAGATTTACTTTTCTTCAGCAATTTTTATTTCAGCATATACGCATATCACGTAATATCCTCTACAAGTTGCCCATTGAAATTAGTCTTCAAAACTTACGAAATAAAATTTATAGTATGATAAATACGTGTAGACAGTTAACTTTACAAATCATATTCGTTCCATTAATAAACTTTTACCAATATAGTGCAATCCATAACTGCAGATCATAGCAAATAGAAAAAGGTGTTAATTAAAGATGAAAATTAACAAAGTATTAAATTATTAGCGTGGTTTTTATATTTATAATATTGAAAAAATCTTACCAATAATTTATTTTTAGGTTTTAATTACCACATAATGTTAACAATTTTCCTTACTCTAAACTTTTTTTTAATAATAAAAATGATCTGCAGTTATGAAACGCACTATATAGTATGTAAATCGCTACGACTATTTACGATTAAGTTTTATCTTATATATGTATATATATATATATATATACTTATAATAACTATGTATATTGCTGCTGTGAATATCAGTCTAAAATTCCAGATTGCACAACTAGTGACGCCTGACATGTTATGGTTTAGTTTGTATGTGCGTGTTTCACATAATTATTTTCAGTTTGCTCTCATTAATGTAACTCATTTCATTTCATTCTTTGCATCTTTCACGATGTTTCCTCCACCTTAACAATATCCCATGCACTTGCATCATCCTTTGAACACAAGTCTAATGAAATGCGCGCCCCTACGAATGCTCCTTTAGCGCGCATACAAGTGCCTGCTGCCATATTGTATATTGGGCTATGTTCGGTACGGGTGTGACGCCATTGCTGATCACCTAACATTTCATGACATTTGTTAATGTGCACCTGCGCATCACCATACGATTCCAGACAAAGCAATTTGTCCAAAACTATTTCTGCTTTGTCTGTTTCATACCATATTTGATTGCGTGTACGCATGCAGGTTTGTAAAATTATTGGACTGCCTTTTTTGAGAAAACCTTTTACTTTTGGCGCCACAACAGAGGCACATAAATTTGTGCCCGTCAAACGGATCAAATACGTACCAACGTAGTTACGCTTCCTTGAATGCCAAGGCTGGTAAACTCCTGCGGCAGCAGCTGTCTTTTTAGTTTCCTGACCAGGTAGTTGCATTTCGGGGTAGATATTTTTCATGTACCATGCGAAGTCATGACATTTTAGCCGCTTGCGTAGCTCAATACGTGCTGATATATCCCCATAATCTATGTCACGTGCAGAATTTGTTTCTTTCAGAAAATATTCTTTATATTCATCCATCCATACATGTGCTGCACGTAAAGAGTTGCGTTTCATTGTATCCTTACCATCAGGTGCAGAATAGGGGCGACGTTTGCGGAAGATGTGACCTACACGCGAGCAAGGATATATCTTTATAGATCCGTGGCATTGCCACACACGGAAGGAGATTTCAATATTCTCACCGCCCCATATATCCATACCTTCATCATACTCGCCAATGTATTTGAAATACTGTCGATTAACGGCAAATAAGCCACCAGCCATTGTAGGTGTTTTAAAGGGCCCTTTAAAGTCCTCATCCTTTTTTAATGTGCCTTTGGGCAAAGTAATCCACTTATAATGCAAACCCCAATTGAAACCTCCTCTTACTAGAGGGCTAGAACTATATTCAAAAGTATCAGGACTTATTAGATCCATAACTGGTACTGCAATGGTTGAATTTTCTTGCTTTACAGCGCGAACAAGCGGCTCAGCCCATTGTTGATTGACTTCAATGTGCGAGTCTAGAAAAACGAGTACATCGCCTTCTGCAGCATGCGCGCCAGCAATTCTTGAGCGTATCAAACCTTCACGTTTTTCATTTCGTATATATTGCAATCCGTCATAATGAAGTTGTGCATGTAAATCACTTAACAGGTGAAATTCTAATTCAGGAAGATCGCTGAAATCATCTACGAGTATAATTTCTTTTAGTATATGTGTGGGTGTACGTTTTATTACCGAGTTGATTGAACGTATTAATGTCATTTTGTGCTCATTATAAAAACACATAATCACTGATATTGTGGGTAGAACTTCATTTGGATCGGTGGGTTCTCGAGGACAAATTTTATGGCGTGTATCAGGTACTTCCCGGTAAGGTCCAATATTGTTTGAAATTAGTGCGTTGAAGGCGTGATTTTTAAAACCAATATCACGTATATATTTGTCTTTCCTATCTCGTATCACTCCTAGCATTTTTAAAGGTTCTATAACTTCCTGTGTTTCACCCTTTTTCAACTCTCCTTTGCAGCACTCTTTAACGCGTGCTGCAAAAGAGTACTGTGGATTCGGAGTGCGTGTATCGTTCGCTTTGGGCATATTCCAACCAGCGTCCACCATAGATTTGTACTCATAGTGGTACAAGAAACCCGTTAATATTATAAATGTTATTAAAGAAGAAATTATTATGCTCAAGCTACAGCGCCGCAAAAAACACCTTCTTAACATCATTTTTCACTATTTTTCATTGGCAAGCGTTGATGTTATTTTTTAAGCTTTAGTAGCTGCAAGGTCACTGATTACTCAATGAAGGTAATGCAATACAAGATGTTGTTAATTTATGCATAAATTAAATATTTCAACATTTTATTGCTCACAGACCACTCTTTTTGTTTATTAATTAAAAAACCTAATTATATTCGCAATAGTAAGCAAGTGAAAATGTAATTGTGAATAACAAGTAAATAAATTCTTTTCTTGGCACTGTGGCCAAAGTACGTTTATTTATAATAAAAAACATTCGTGCTTGCAAATAAACAGACAAATAACTGATATATTGGTTAAATTTAAAAAACGTTCCTATGTCGATTTAATATAAGAAATAAATACAGCTATTAATTAGTATTACATGAATTAAATTTAGAAAACAAGATTATTATATGCTTCTGAAAAATATAAAAATTTATAAAGTTATTTTTTTGTGATCAAGAAGTTTGAAGGTTAATTGTAGTTAAAGTCTATTATTGCATTTGTAAAATTAAAATAGGTAATCTCTCGGCTCGGCCGAAAATCGCTTCAGCGGTTACAAAGCGCCAAATATATATATATAATCTCTCAAGTTCAGCCCAAAAATATAGTCGATCTACTGTATCTGTTAAGGAGTTGCAATATCAAAACCTTAACAGAGCTAATCAAATAGAGTCAGTTAGAGTAAAGAATATATATTTAAGTAAATGTGAATTATTTTAAGTTAATCGCTTTACTCTTTGCTTAAATAACGTGACATTGTTGACAGGAAGAAAATTTAAAAAGACATCGAACACCCTGCGGGTTCGGGGTTCAAGAATTTACCCGCGGTAAGTCATGCCGGTCGTAAGAGGCGACTAAAATCCAATAGTTCTCAAGACTGTCGGGTTTTTATACAGGAACGACCCGGAGCTTTATCCCGCCAAGGCCTGTCACTCCCGCAATATTCCCCGAAGCCCAGTTTGGGAAATTTTCTGCGGTTACAACAACAACAACAACAAGACATCGATGGAAGTTCTCATTTCGTGTTTCAAAAAACTTAATATGCAAAGAGAGATTAATTAAACGTTTTTCGGTACCTTAGTGCTGCAGCACTTATCTGAATTGGAGTACCTGTTATTGACAGATCTGGACTTTCTCATAGTATGTGATGAAACAACATTTCTTTAATGCTTCATAATTTGACTCCTTTGCGACCTGATGATGAATTATGTCTAAATGGTAGGAAATACAGAATATTTCATTTAATACACATCTATTGTGACTCTTGAATTACTCTCTTAAAAAAGAAGCATTTGAAGAGTGGGCGCAATATTTAGACAAGCTAAAATTTTAAAATATTAAAATTAACTAAATTGTATAATGGAAGTAATTAATACCAATAGACAAGAGCCGCAATTAAATCTTGGTTAGTAAATTTACAATGAATATATAGAACTTGTGAATATTTATACTTTTCTCAGATGTTAATGGCCAGCGAAGCTTCGTAAAATACTATGCTAAATTGGACGAAGTAAGTTATTAAACATAATATTATATTAGTTGTAAATTCCAAATTTGTCATTTCCAGAAACCAACAACAACAGTGCGTTTCTTTGATCGTACTGACTTTTACACGGTGCACGGCACAGATGATTGCGAATTAATTGCAAAACTAGTTTACAAGTCTACTGCATTTGTGCATCAACTTTTAACTGATGAACCGGACAAGCTTAGTTATGTTACATTATCGAAAGCCAATTTTAATATGGCTGTACGTGAACTACTGCTAGTGCGCAATTTCCGTGTCGAAGTTTATGTGCGTCCAGGTGGCACCTCAGCTACAAGTAATAACTGGTCCCTGGAATACCGTGGTTCGCCGGGAAATTTAATACAATTTGAAGATATACTATTCGGAAACAAAGAACAACTTGTAAACAATAATTTATTATCTTTGCAAGTACGTCTAGCTGACGGTAACCAGCGACGACTGGGTGTCGCCTTTGTCGAACAAAACGATTGTCAGTTTCAGGTATTAGAATTTGTTGATAATGATTTCTTCACTGAACTTGAAGCAATGGTGGTGTTATTGGGACCAAAGGAATGCCTACTACCTTCATTAGATGGGGAGGTACGCATTTATTTTATCGATAGTTAGTGATTAGATTGATTTGGTTTCTTGTTTGCTCGTAGTATATTGCAGTAAAACAACTATTAGAGCGCAACAATGTAGGCGTTACGGTGCCAAAGCGTTCAGCTGCAACACCTGCAGAGAAAAATGACTTATTGCAAGATTTAAATCGTTTGATTCGTTTTGCGAAAGGGCAGCGGGAAGATGCCTTAACATTGCCAGAAATGCAGTTGACTATGGCAATGGAGGCATTGCGCGTCGCAATCAAATATTTGAATCTAACTAACGATGCTAGTAATTTGGGCCAATATGAAATTAAACAGCTTAATCTAAAACGGTATGTACCAAATAACTCATATGTGTCTAAAAAATTCATAAAAGTTTTATATACATAACTATTGGATATTTCATAGTTTTGTGCACTTGGATTCTGCCGCAGTAGCTGCTCTAAATATTATGCCCAAACCGGGCACTCATCCAAACTCGCCAGGCTATCACTGGCAAAGTATACTCGGTGTGCTCGATCATTGTCGCACTCCACAAGGCCATCGTCTGCTTGCCCAATGGATAAAGCAACCACTCCGCAATATTGAAATTCTCAATGATCGTCATGACATTGTGCAATGTCTATTGGAATCACCTGGAACGCTTAGCACACTTCATGATGACTACCTCAAACGGATACCTGATATACTAATGTTGACCAAGCGTCTGCTGCGACAAAAAGCAACAATGCAGGACCTTTTTCGCGTTTATCAAGTTATTTTACGTACGCCACGCATAGTCAACACCCTATTAAGTCTTGAAAATGCTACAGTGAAAAATGTATTATGCGATGCGATGAAAAGCTTCTTAGAAGACTTGTCGGGCTTAAAGCAGTTAGTTGAGCAGGTGGTAGATTTTGAAGCAATCGAAGCGGGTGATTACCTTGTAAAAGCTTCCTTTGACGATAATTTGCAAGATATGAAAAACGATATGTCACGCCTACTAAGTAAAATGGAGCGCTTACAGCAAAAAGCAGCCGATGACTTGAATATGGAAAAAACTCAAGTACGTTTGGAAAATGTTGCGAAAATTGGTTATCACTTCCGCGTCACACTAAAAGACGATTCAGAGTTGCGTAAAAATAAAAATTATAAAATTCTTGATGTGGTTAAAGGTGGAGTAAGGTTTACCAACGAAAAGCTTTCCGAATATAGCGAAGAGTACGGTAGTTTGTGTGAGAAATATGAAGAACAGCAAAAATCCGTTGTTTTGGAAATTATAAAAGTGGCCAATGGCTATGCGGCGACACTTTGTTCTTTGAATAACGAGTTGGCACAATTAGATTGCTTAGTAAGTTTTGCTATGGCTGCATTAGCAGCCCCTACACCTTATGTACGGCCAAAAATGTTGAAGGAAGGCTCGGGTGTGCTGATGTTAAAGGATTTGCGTCATCCCTGTTTGGAATTGCAGGAACATGTTGCATTCATTGCAAATAGTGTGGCTTTTGAGAAAGGTAAAATAATAACTAAAATAAGAAATTTTAGAATTTATTTGACAAAATTCTTAGGTACATGCAACATGTTCATCATTACTGGCCCCAATATGGGTGGAAAGAGTACCTATATACGTTCAGTGGGTACTGCCGTCTTAATGGCTCATGTTGGCGCTTTTGTACCCTGTAGTGAGGCTACCATCACCATGGTTGATTCGATATTGGGCCGTGTAGGGGCCAGTGATAATATCGTTAAAGGTTTGAGTACCTTTATGGTAGAGATGATCGAAACTTCAGGTATTGTGCGGGTAAGAAGTAATTGGTCAATGGATGATGTTCGTTTTGATATTTAAATACATAAAAATATTGTCAATTTACAGACCGCTACCGAAAATTCACTGGTAATTATAGATGAACTGGGTCGTGGCACATCAACTTATGAAGGTTGTGGAATAGCCTGGTCTATAGCAGAGTAGGTTTCAAGATTAATTATAGATAGATTATACATTTACTATGAATTTATTTACATTACATATAATATTTTCACTTTACAGACATTTAGCTAAACAAACTAAGTGCTTTACCCTTTTTGCCACACATTTCCATGAGATTACTAATCTTGCTGAATCTGTACAGACCGTCAAAAATTGTCATATGGCCGCTGTAGCTGATGCCGATAATTTTACACTCTTATATCAAGTACGCCCTGGCATTATGGAAAAAAGTTTTGGAATACAAGTTGCACGCTTAGCCAATTTTCCGGATATTGTCGTTCAAACAGCCCAACGTATTTATAGCGAGTTTGAAGATGAACATACTGAAAAGCAGAGCCAAAGCGATAAGGAATTGTTAGACAAAATTGATGCAGCTGTAGAGCGTCTAACAACAACCGGCAATGACGTTGATATCGATGAGGCGGAGTTAAGTGAATTGGTTGCAGCGTTCGCTGATGATATTAAAAAATTAGACAGCGAATATTTCCGTGCAGTACTGTCGGTTGAATAAAAGTAAATGGCGGAGAGGTCATCAAATATATTTTTACTTACATTACATACATTCAGTAATGCTAAAATTTCATAAATTTTAATAAAACGCGCCAAGGCTATATGAGTATCTAAGGCATGTTTTTAAATATAAAATGAATGTGAATTTATGAATATTTAATTTTTTTTTAAATAAAAATAAGGTTTTTATCGAGATAATTCTCCATTTAAAATTTAGTTTAATATTTCGTGTACAGACCAGTGTTTAACCCGTAAAATCCTCATCATTTTTGACAATACTTTCACGCAGCTGATAAAGACAATTGTGAATAGTTTTAACAAACAGAAGCAGAATTGAATAAATTCTATACTTTTCTGATCGAAATTAAATAAATTATCGCCAAAAAGTGAAGAGTGTTTTCAAAGATATATGTATTTAATATAGCATTAGAAATAAAATATTATTTCAATTTATGAGATGTGAGTTCATTGCTCAAAATATACTAAAAAAATATACCTAAACAAGACGTTTGTTCGTGTTAAATTTAGAAATTTGCAAAAAAATTTAGAAAGGTAATAAAAGCCATGTCCTTGCTGCGACAGTGTGGCGCTGCTCTAGGACGCCAATATGTAGTACAGCAGATGATGTTTAAATCGCTTATTATTGGTGGAGGTCAGCGTAGTATGCAGCTTTTGCTACAACCAAAAATTCCAGCTACACCAAACAACCCAGGTGCTGTGCGTGGCTATAAAAAATTTGGTCACAAACATGAACCTACACCACGTTTAACTAAGTATTTTCATGCCTTCGTTGGCACCATGGTTTTGATAACCTTTTTGGATTGGAAAAAGTATGTATTGCATAGCATTTATATACTACCCGAAATTATATAAATCAATATTATATTTTAGAATTAAGCGTGCTATTTTGCCTAAGGTAGATGCAGATGCACCAAAACCTAAAGATATGCCTGATAAAACCAAAGTAAAAAACAATGGAGACAGTGATACTGAAGAATCTGATAGTGAAGAGCCTGTTTGTAAAACCATACGTGACCCAAAGGAGAAAATGGGTTTCCGCGAGCGCAAGGTATAAATTTAGTAGAAAATAAAGACAATTAAACATTTTTAATTCTATTGTAAATAAATTTCAATTTAACGACTTTTTAATTTATTCAGCACTTCTTTGAATTTATGTACTTGGTAGATTTTTTGTCGATTATTTTTGTAACTATAATTAAATTTCTTTTAATTTCATGTTCCTGTATTTGAATTGCTCTGAACCTCTTTGTTATCCACATTTACACACAATATGCACAAACCATGTAAATGATTTTGAACATTATTTGTTAATGCACTATATTTGCAACAAAAAAAAAAAAAATTAAAATGGAACATTCAAAACTTTATCACACAATGAAGATTATTGAATATGAAAATCGTATACGCGCCTATTCAACACCGGATAAAATATTTCGCTATTTCGCTACAGTACGTCTTACTACCCCTACAAGCTCGGAAGTCTGCATGACTCCTGACGATTTTCTTCGTTCAATATATCCCGGCATAATGCAACCAAATGGTACGTTTCGTTTGACGTTATTATTATTTGAAAATATTATGATAATGATACGAAACCATGTAGTAAATCGTGCGTACAACACTCTGCCCTTATAAGACACTCTGCCCTTATAAGACGCTCACATCTACATATAAATAATTCTTTATTTTTTTAATTGATGTTAATAAGTTAATTTCTTATTCTTTGCTTCTTTTCACTGTGTTCTAATGCGACAATAATTTTCTTAAAAATTACCCCAAAAATTGTGTTCCAACACAATGTTAATTAATATATATATTATTCGCATAAATAATATTCTACATTTCATGTCTGGTCAGATTATTGAATATGAAAATCGTATACGTCAATTTTCTACACCTGACAAGGTATTTCGTTACTTTGCCACTATACAAGTGCCAACAGCAGATGATCGTTATGAGATTTTTATGACACCACAAGATTTTCTAACTAGTATGACACCAGGCATGAAACAACCAGAGGGTATGTTGTGTAATGATTTTGTATGCATAGAAATAATAAATAAAATATAATAGGAACAAATTCTCTATATATATTCTGAGAATTTTAATAATGTGTTTTAATTATTTTTCACTCTTATAGGTTTGGGATTAGATCAATATCGCCGATATGATCCAAAGGTATGTACTTAATTCTTCGCAGATAAGGCAATTAGGAACGAAATAATATAAAATAAATTAAAGAACGAAACACTAAAAGTAAGTTTGAAATGGTAAAAAATAAAATATAATAAAAATATATAAAAATATAGTAAAAACTTGTTTATTAAAATAAAAAATAAAAATAAAAATAGTAAGAAATAAAATATAATAAAAAGAATAAAAAGCAAAATGTAATAAACAAATATAAAAGAGAAAAAAAATATAATTACAAATAGTAAAAAATAAAATATAATTAAAAATTGTAATTAATTAAAAAAAAATTAAAAAAATAAAACAATAGAAAATAGAAAACAGTAAAAGTAAAATAAATTTACAAAATAGTAAAAAAGGATGAAATATAATAAAAACATAGTAAAAAATATAATATGATAAAAGTATAATAGAAAAATTAAATATAATAAAAAATATAAGATAATAAAAAAAATTGTAAAAGATAAAATATACAATATAAAAAAAATAATTAAAAGTAAAATATAATAAAAAGACATAAAAATAAAAATAAAAAAGTTCAAATACAAAAAAAATAAAATATAATAGACAAAATTTTAATTGTATATAATAATAAAAAGTAAAACAATAAATATAATAAAAAAGTAAAAAATGAAATATAACAAATGTAGGAAAAAACTAAATAAAAAATATATAATAGTAAAAAATAAAAAATTAAAAATTATCATAAAATAAAATATAATAAAAAAGTGTGAGATAATTAAAAATAGTAAAAATTTAACAAAATTATTAGACAATTAAATATAAGAATAAAAAATAAAAAAGGAAAAAAATCAAATGTAATAAAACTTGGTAAAAAATGAAATTTTATAAAAATAGGAAAAAAATAAAACAATAAAGAATGAAAAAAATGTATGTACTTACTTGCAACATTTAATCATAATAAAAATTAATAAACAAAAAAATAAATAAAACTTAAAAAAGCATTATAGAAAAAAAAAAATAAACAAAAAACAAAACAATAAAAAATAATAATAAAATAATTTGAAAAATTTAAACAATTAATAAAATATATACAAAACTATAAATAAAAAATAAATAATAAAATATAAATATAAAATAAAATAAAAATAAAATACAATAAAGGAAATAAAAAATAATTAATAAAAAATAAATAGTAAATAAAAAATAAAACAAAAAAAAATTAAATAGAATAAAAAATGAAAATAGTAAAAATTAAAAAAAAATGTATACATACACAAAATAAATATATATATATATATATATATATATAATAAAACAAAAATAAAACTTCAAAATAAAAAAAAAATTTCAAAATTTTCAATTGAAAAAAAAAAAATAAAAAAAATATATATAAATCAAAAGAAGTAAACAAGTAAAAAATAATAATATTAAATTTAAAAAATAATTTTAAATTCAAAAAAAAAAAAATAAATTAAGAAAACAAACTAATAAAAAATAATAATAATAATAATAATAAAAATAAAAAAATAAAATAAAAGGAAAAATTAAAAAAAACAGTAAAAAATAACTAAAAAATGATGTAATAAAAAGTAACGTATATATAATATAAAGAAAAAGATAAAAATAAAATATATATTTGCATAGAAACAATTTTGTATTAAACCGTAAATACTTTTTGCAAACATAGTTTTTAAAACTTGCCTTATTTTCGCAAACACTATTTAACCATAATTTCCTACCCAATTCTAATATCACCAAATCCTTCTTTCTCCAAAACACCTACAAAACATGCTCTCTACTTACAGGTTGCAGGCGAGGTATTTGTTGACAAAAAATGTTAATTTTATATAAAAGTAACGATAATACATTGGCGTGACTGTGTGAATAAATGAATGCTATGTGTACCCTTTAATGTATTTGTATAAAAAGATTTTGTGTACAATATTTCTTTACACGAACTTAAAAATATATGTTTCCTTTGCATGTAGCACAAAATAGCAGAGTGTTTGACAATTTTTTACTGACCTCATAAAATGTTCTTTAATAACAACTATTTTATTGATTTATATTATTTAATGTTTCAGCACTAATCCAATTGCTTACAACATCTGAATGTATTTTAACTGGAAATTTTTTTGCTGTACTAAAGTACATTTTAATTTATTTGCCAAGAAATGCCCTTAACGTGCCCTACTATTTTTGATAAAATTTAACCAAAAAAAAAAAAAATAAGTAAATGAAATTTTGTGCTTCTATATATTAACAAGTTTTGAAACGTGTTTTATAATTTACTATATAAATATTACTTATATGTATATAAATATTTTAATTTGATTTTTCTATACTTAGGATGTCGCAGAGTGCTTGAAATTACATTTGGATAAGGATAGCATATTTTATAAATTGGGCTCGTATGGTTTAATTACATTTTCCGATTACATATTCCTATTGACTGTTTTATCAAGTGAGTGTATTGTGAATTTCTACACCAAAAGATACTGTTCATTATTGAATTTTACATATTTTTATTTTAGCCTCTCGTCGTCATTTTGAAATCGCTTTCCAAATGTTCGATCTAAATGGTGATGGTGACGTGGATAGTGAAGAATTTGAAATGGTTGCGGATTTGGTTCGTCAGCAGTCGACAATTGGTAGCAGACATCGTGATCATGCCGCAACAGGCAATACATTTAAAGTAAGCATTTTTGAAGAAAAAAATACAGTTTTGTATGCTAAGTGCTCGATTATATATTACTATATTTATGATATTAAAATGTAATGTTTGTATATAAATTTTAATTTTTCAACTCTAACTGTCGAATATACTAAATGTAAATTGTATTTTCTGTATCTTTGCTCTTTTGCATATGTTTTGTAAATAACGACAAATGCAAATCTACTACACCATCACCAAAACCTCCACTTCAAACCACCAAAACCACCTTTACTAACAAATCTACTTGTCCAATCACAAAAATTAATATCTAATCTTTTACCTACTAAAAACAAAGCCCATTAAGGTATATTCTCTAAGCTAAATTGTATACTTTTGTTTAACTTATGTGTATATATAACTCACCACTTTTTTAAATTTCATCTTTGCGAATTTTTTCTCTCGCTTTATGTGAAAATAACATTGCCTACTTTTTTCCTCTCTTCACTCATAGCTTCATTTTTGTTTTAATAATAATATTTTCAGTTCTAACTTATTAGCACGCATTAAATTCACAAAAAAAAAAAAATCGTTCATACCATTAAATCTTGCTTATTACTCAACTTTCCACTGCATTTGTTTACTCAAATAAACTTTAATTTCCTGATTTCCCCTTTCCCTAACAGGGTGTTAACTCCGCTTTGACGCATTATTTCTTCGGGCCGAATCTGGATCAGAAATTGACCATACAAAAGTTTTTACATTTTCAAACGCAATTGCAACGTGAAATTCTCACACTCGAATTTGAGCGCAAGCGTCCGAATAGTGAGGGCCTAATTACTGAGGTGGATTTTGCTGAGCTGCTTGTGGCCTATGCAGGGTACTCGCATAAAAAGAAGTCGCGCAAATTGAAGCGCGTTAAGCGTAAATTCAAAGATAATAGTTTGGGCATCTCCAAAAAGGATTATCTTGATTTCTTTCACTTTTTAAATAATATTAATGATGTGGACACCGCGCTGACCTTCTATCACATTGCGGGCGCATCTATTGATCAAGTAACACTTAAACATGTGGCTAAAACAGTGGCTATGGTGGACTTACGAGATCATGTAATTGATGTTATCTTTACGATTTTCGACGAAGACAGTGAGTAAAAACAGAAAAGTATTAAGATTTGTTTATAATCAAAAATTCATTTTTAATCAACCAATTACAGACGACAATCAGTTGAGTAATCGTGAATTTGTTGCCGTAATGAAAAATCGTTTGCAGCGTGGTTTGGAAAAGTCGAAGGATACAGGTTTCATTAAAATGATGCGTTCGATGTTGAAATGTGCCAAGGAGACAAAGCCAGTGCTTTTGGATCTGTAGATAAGCAAACGAATGAAGTGCTAGTTAATTACTCAATGACTGTTTGTTCTAAGAACCCCAACTTTTAGCTAAATACATATTAATTACTTACCTACATATGTATGTGCATTTCCTGTTTGACAGAAACGACATGTTTCTTCGAATTTGGCAAACAAATTTTGCCATGCATATAATATAACCTAGAATTATTTGTGTTAATTTATTTTATTTGTAAAATAATAAAAATTAAATTATGAAGCTTTCATATATTCGTGCTTTCACTTTTCCTATATTTTTTGTTATTAAATCTTTAATGTTGCTCTTGCTCTAATCGTGGCTCAGAGTGCTGTCAGTTGCACTCTAGGTACATCAAATCTCACGGTTCTATGCTACGATTTTATAAAGAGTTTCTCTGCACAGCACCATCCATATAGCCTTTTTAAAGATCTACCCGCTGGAAGAGAAGGACGATGTGATTAAATATACTTTCTATGAGTATATAAAACGCATCTATGTTGACTTCGCTGGGACCCGAATTATAGTTTTCTGTTCTTGTCTCTAGATGAGCGTATGATCGTTACGTGTGTTGGATGGGATAGATACGAAGAGCTAAAGAGGGGACCAATACGCAATTGTATACAAAAATGATAAGCGTTAGTATGACCTAGTTGGAGAAGCAGACCGACGGTGAAAAGTTACGGCAACTTATGAAAGGTTTTAAGTTTATATAGAACTGCCTCTATGACGATGTGTCTGAGTTTGGTTTCCCCGCAAAACTTACACGCCTGTTTAAACTGACGCTGAGAAATCCGAAAGCTTTGTCAGGACGAGAAGGATCACTCCGAGCCATTTGATAGTAACCAAGGTTTATGACAAGGTGACTCTTAGGTACGTAGGCAGTAGGTACTGCCGGTTTCGTTAGACCTTTAAATTCTAGCTATCTCTTCATCTTTGTGTTCAAACCATTTGTAAATCTATTTATATCCATTATGGTTTTTGTGGAGCTGGGCATTCTCCACAGAGGCCTCTATGCCTAGTACCTCCGCTTGGAAGATGCTAGCTGAGGACCCTAGACGGATATATATATATAGAGAGAGAGATGTCAAGATCATTGTAGTGTACCTATGTTCCTACTTCGAAGTCCATTTTGGACCCAGCATTTCCAGAACCTTCAACATGAGGCTTATAGGTCTAAAGCTTTTAGCATTATCATATGTTCTTATGCCTGGTTTTGGTAAGAACACCATCTTAAATCTTTTTCAGCTTCTTAGGCTGTAAGATAGTTGGTTTTTGGCCTTTTTAGATCTTTTTAAGACTTAGCTTATGTAGCATTATGTGAATATTCCCACCCGCACCCGCTGCTTTAAACAGTAAGAAGCTGTTAACAACGTCTGCCATTTTATTCTTGCTTACTATGGACCGAATTGATCTGCATTTGCAAGTGGTTCTGGCTGAACATATATTACCAGGAAAGTGCATTTTCATAAGTACCTCAAGAGATTATGCAGCAAAGGAGGTCCAAGCATCTCCCTCCTCTCCCTTTTTACATAAACAGTATTGGGGTCTTCTTTGGACAGTATCTTACGCAGCCTGTTGGATTCTTTGCAAGTTTCTATCGATCTGCTTTTGCTTTCCTGATTGCTTTTTTTATTGCTTCTTGAGATGTTACTAAGGTTACCAAATTTTGGTGCGATCACTGTTCCACCAAGAACGAGACTTGCTCTTTTTCAGGACATTTAACGGTGTGAATTGATTCAAATAGGCGGATAAAATCCCGACCTCAACTCAACAACCAGCTCTTCAAAGCTAATGATATTATTACTCTTTTCGCTATTTGTGCTTCCCAGATTTCTCGTGAGTGCTGAATATTATCTAGGAATGATCCGATTTAGATGGCCCTCGAACACACTTAGGTCATCGACGACAAGGCTATCTGTCTCTATTGAAAGCATTAGGTTCAAGACTTCCTCCCAACCCGAAAATCTTTCCGAACTTGAGAATATGCCTAAAATTATATTGGAAGAGCGACTCTCTGGTTTATGTTTATCTCGCGTCGGCGTCACACCCTATTAGGATATATGTTTTGTTGTCATCCTTCAGTTTTATTAGGATTTCAGGGCGCGTACCTGTCGTGGGCCGTCTAGGCTGATACCAAAAAGAAATTGCTTCCCCTTAGTTCCACGTTCACTGCTGTGGTGTCTACTGCGCTGTAATTATAACAAAGAAATACATGTTAGACATTGATTTATTTACGCTATTTAACCCTTGATTCTGTCAACTTATGTACGCATCTAAGGCAATTGGTCATTGCTTTCCTATTTGACCACATCCCTACATCTACTGGCTGCCTTGCTTCGTCAGCCGCTTTTTAGCAGTGGAATATTTTCATTCCGGAATTGCGAAAGCCGAAACTGATTTCTTTGTCAGCTTTTGATAGAGCCTATACCGACTCGTCGTAAATGGCCGCTATTAACGTCCTGTTTGATCGTTTCGGTTTCTTCTTTTTTATCAGATGAAACTAGTCTATACCTGGTATGGATTTGTTCTGCTGCTTTATACACCTCAGAAGCTTTTGCCTTGTGATATCTTTGGGGGGTATCAGCTTCAATTTGAAGGTTCAGGCATTGTTTACTATTACTTTATCTTTATCGTGTGATATTGGAATAAATAGCTTCAGCAACCGTGCATGTTCCGATTTCCCTGATTTTTCAAAGAAACGAAGAAGAATGTGTCTCATAGTAAGCGAGGACAAGACGAGATATCTCCTATAATCAAACAACATTAACACTAACGACAATGTTAGTTTTCACTCTTGTCAGTTCTCTCTCGACGAACAAAGCTCTACAATCGCTCATTATTAACTTTCTGCTGTTAGGAGCAGTAACCGTAGCGATGGGACGTATGAGATGTATGAGACATATTACGGAGTACCCGACGCTGGAAGCAAACGTAAGGGAAAGCCTTCCCTCCGTTGAAAGAATCATGTGAAAAAGGAATTGGCTTCTCAGGTTGTCTCCAATTAGGGAAGAACGACTAAAAGTTCTGTTTCCTTACTGATTGTTGGTGACCTTCAACACCTTTCAATCCTCCGTCATCAGGGCTTATAGAAGTAAAAATAAATTTTATAAAACCTACTTTATAAGCCCTTTTACCTGTACAATACTCACCATACACTTTATTGTTAGGCCCCATTGATTCTACTCTTATGTATTCCTCCATTAACAATAGATAATCCTGATTTCAGAACCTAATGTTTTTAGATTACCGAACATAGTTCGTGTACAAAGGTCTATCTGCAGATCACTTTCTATCTGGGAAGGTCGTGGTAAGGTACTACTCTTCGCCTTTACGAATTAACTTTTGGTTAGAGGAAGCCCCTCTGGTAAGGTAGTTGTGAGGATCTAGTCCTTTGCAAAGACGTACGAAATCTAAATCTTTTATTTTTGTAAAGAACCTCAGACTTCGGCGAGCGGATCTCAGCGAGTTTGTCAGAAAATTGGTAAAAACTTACTTTCTAGTCGAGATTTGAAACAGGTTGGAGAATTGGAAAAGCTCTTTCGTTACCAGCTTAATCTTAGATTCGAACTTCAAGTTTTAACTTTTTTTGGCACTTTATAACCGCTGCAGCGAACCTACAGTGGCCCTCTAATGGCTGATGAATTCTTATGAGGACCTTTTAATTTCCTGTAATTTCAGAAATGCTCTTAGATGGATCGACCATCTCGGCCTTTTTTAACTACTATCCTTCATTCAAAGAATTGATTTCATTTTGCAAAATTGAAATTTATTTTTATTCTTTTTATTTATATTTATATTTTTAAAAACGGTTCAATCGGTTTACACTGTCTATTTGTGAAAAAACCCACAGTTAACAGATTTTCGCCGTATCATTTAGTTATTTGCTTATGAATTATTAAAAAAAAGTTAAATAAAACCCAATGCTGTTAATTTACATATTTAGTGTACTTCCATAATGATTTTTTTTTAAAATAAATTTTATATAATTTTTTCTACATATACATATTTTTAATCAATTATTTTTCACCTGCATATTTTAACTATTTAATTTGGTAATCGTGTTGGTCAAATAATAGAAATTTCTTGATCTTCATTTATAATATATTTTAAAAATATTTATATTTTAATTACATATCCCTCTCTCATAATATAACTACATATATGTATGTATATAGTTTTGGTTTTCTCATTTAAATAAATATTTCTTCCTCCATTTACTACACTTAATGATCGTAAGAAATTCATATAAATATAATTTACAATTTTAAAAATTTATTTTTAAATTTAAAGGCAATCTGTTGAATGAATGAATGAATTCATCATAATTTTTTTCTTCTCTCTTCTCAGTTAGTTCTAGTGCGATTTTTTACAAGTTTTTTTGTTTTTACAATATATCAATTAAAGTTTTAGGACGACAATGTTGCTGCGAGAGTTACAATTATATAACGCTTAGCGTTATGAAGTTATACTTTTGCAATTTTAATTAACTTACACACAATTATACATATTTTATTTATGTGGCTGTACATGAAACAAGTGTTTTTCTCAATTTTCCTAATTTACATTAATGAGTTTTAATAATTTTTTTAATTAATAACTCTTTTTATTTTTTAAGAACTTATTTTATAATATTATATCAATATATTTGTGTCATTATTATTGTAAATAAATTGTAAAATGGTAGAATTAAAGGAAGAATATTTGGTATTATTTAATAATATTAGCCTTTCAAGTATTTTTTTGCTTAACCTGGTTAAGAATTGCGAATGAAAATGTTAAACTTTTTGGTCGAAGATAAAAAAAACGATTGTGTGCCAATAAATGATCAATTTTAAATGTAATCTTTCATAGAAGCGACCACAATAGCCGTGTAGTTAGCAATGTGTACCACCATTCGAAAGGCCAGTTTTTGAGCCCCGGTCTGAGCAACAATCAAAATTATAGAAAATTTATTTTTCCAATTGCAGTTGCTTCTCCGCAGGGAATGTAAACCCCTCCAGTGTATTTCTCACATCAAATAAATCCATCAGCCGTTCGGAGGCCGTTGATTTAGACCTACTACAGAAAACTTAATTAAATTGATGTGTAATTAAGAAGAAGCGGCATCAAGTGACCAACGAAAAAAATATATCGAGATCAGTAAGGACCGAGGTGAGTGCAAAGTCTTTGTTGACATCGCTAAAGAGTTACTCACATTCAATTTGAGATAATGTTTTATATACAATGGTACGGATATTGAAAGTACTCATATGCGATGATAAAAAATCAAGTTTAGTTATATCTTTCTCTGAAAAATTTTGTCAATAAGGCACAAAAAATTTAATTTAGAACTTCTCTGAAATATTGAGAGATTACTGATGTAGCTTCAATAAACTGAAAGTACGCACAGGGCTCCGACAATTTCTTCATTTCTCCTAAGCGAAGTAAGAAAAAACGAGTACGAGTGCTGAAAAATAAGTATTTAGAAAATATTTAGGTCAAATATATATTGAATACCGAAAAGTAACTAATACTTTTACGATTAACTCTTAAAGTCGATAACAAGCATATGAGAAGAAGAAGTGGTCATTCAGAGTTTGTCGCACTTCTTTGAGTTTTTGGACTCCGTAGAGTACAGTAGACAAAAATCATAGTTATTTTTGATGATTCGCCTAATTATTAATTTATTTAATTATTTAATTATTTAATCATTTAATTATTTAATTATTTAATTATTTAATTATTTAATTATTTAATTATTTAATTATTTAATTATTTAATTATTTAATTATTTAATTATTTAATTATTTAATTATTTAATTATTTAATTATTTAATTATTTAATTATTTAATTATTTAATTATTTAATTATTTAATTATTTAATTATTTAATTATTTAATTATTTAATTATTTAATTATTTAATTATTTAATTATTTAATTATTTAATTATTTAATTATTTAATTATTTAATTATTTAATTATTTAATTATTTAATTATTTAATTATTTAATTATTTAATTATTTAATTATTTAATTATTTAATTTTTTAATTATTTAATATACTCATTCTTCAAAAAGAAAAAGAAATTAAATACAAAATGAAGTGATGCATCTTAAAAAAATATTGAAATCCATTAATTTATCTTCATTAAACCATTCAAAACAGTTTAATCAGTTATAAGGTTGTGTTAAATAAAAATAATTTTTATTGAAGATAGAAAACACAACATTTTTTTCATCTTAAGTAATAAAAAAAATTAAACCTTAGGAGTTCTCAAGAAATCAATCGTTTTTCCTTTCACATTGCTATTTGGCATTTAATTTTTTTGTGTTTCACAAGTTCATATTTTGCAATTCTCTCCGCCTTTCTGCCTAGTCGTTTCATTGACATTTCAAATTGTCTCATTATGTTTAATAAATAAATATGGATGCAAAATAGGCAGGTCTCTGTTTGTTGTTGTTGTTCTTATTTGGTGGTATTAGAAACAAGATTAGATTCATGTAGAATAAAAAACAAAATTTTTTCTTCCTTCAAATATACATACATCAAATATAAATATATACATAAGTAGGTATTGTACAGTAACCCATAAAGATTCACAACTATATAATTACATATAGTACATACACATGTATGTAGATATAAGTAACTATATGTAATAAAATAACAATAACAAAGTAGTAACTATTTAAGTTTCTTAACTACATGTCCTTAGTATCCGTTTTTAATTTTATTCTATACTCTCTTTCTCTCTTTTAACTAATTTTTGTAAAAATTTGTTTTTTTTTGATTTTTTAGCTGTTAACTTGAAGGCCAAGCCTCATAAACCAACGAATTCGACTAGGGGGTAAGTACATAACTGTTATAAAATTCTATCAAAATTTAACCAAATTTAATTTAATTTATTTAGTGTCTATATTTTTGGTTTTTTCTTTTGTTTTTTTTTTCTTTTGTTTATATGTTACTTAATATTTCTTTTGTGCTTATTTGGCAAATACGTTTTACATTGTATCAAACAAACTTTCTTTGTCTTTGTTTTTGTTTTTGTTAGGTATGTGAGTTCTTCTCTGATTTTAAGTTTACATTACAGATGTGTGCGCGTATATGTGCGTGTGTGGTGTGAGGAGGTGTCTTATATAAATGTTGTGTTGCGTTTGTTTGTGTGTGTGTGTTTTTTTTTATCCAAAATGATTTTTAAAAAATTTCAGTTTTCGTCTGTTAAAAACTTGATTATCGTCGGAAAGCAGAAGATGAAAAGTTAACTTCGGTTTCAAATATTTAGTCGCACATTCATACATACAATACATAAGTACAAGACAAGTGTATACAGTAAAAAAACTAAAAAGTTTTAGCTAGTTTTTCCAGCAATTTTTTACGTTTTCAATTTGTTTTTGTTGTTTTTTTAATATCTATTTCTTTCAATAATTTTTAATAATAATTTTGTTCTTGTTTTTTTGGCGTTTCCGTTGTAAGTCTACATGGTATTTCACATAAGAGAGAACGCTAGGAGCATTTATAGTCATTATCAATACAGTAAAGAGGATTGTGCTAAATTATTTGTGTCATTAAATTACTCGTACAATGCATTTCGTCTCTTAATTATGTTGCTATAGAGTTTTTTTGTTTTTGTTTTTAACTTTAAAAATTTGTAATTACACTTAAGTTATCTTCGTTCGATAGTCTCGAAAATAAATAAATAAATAAATAAATATATTTTTACAAATTTTCAAGTGCGTAAATAGCGCGTTAATAAAAATATAAATATGGCCATAAATATATTTACAATGTCCAAACGTTGGGCGGTCGCATCGCCACAATATGTATATTTCTCCTCCTGAAGATAAAGAAAAACATTTTTTTAAATGTATTTAAAAAAAAATATTATTTTGTTTGAATATATATATTTTTTAAATTATTATTATTTTTAAGGAAAAAGAGAAGCAGTCATAATTTTAAGCAAAAAAAAAATTATTTTACAAAATAAAAATTATGTTTAGAGTGGCTATCGTGAAACTATTGGCAATATCGATCCACTATTTTATGAATATAATTGACTAATTTCATATTTAATTTCTTATTCCCGACTCCTGTAAATATTTTCCATTGAAAATTAATTTCCAATGGAGATGATCTTTGTTTTTTCGTCCTTCCGGCCAGCATGACCAGTTGGCATTGGTAATTTTGCGTTCGATTGGAAGGATAAGATTGTTGCCGGTGCTGTTGATACTGGTTCCTATATGGACGAAATTATCAACAATTTCAAAGTTATGACTGTCAACAGTAACGTGAGAGCCAATATGCGAATGCGCTCAGTGTTTGTTTGATGACCGTATATAAAAGGCTATCCATTTAGTGGTTTCGAAAGTACAGAACTGTATTTTGACACCTGTCAAACTTAACTGTCAAACCAAATAAGTTTTGTTTTAGTTATAAGTCAGGAATTTATGAAAATGGATCGCTTAACAGCCGCACAACGCGTTAAAATTGTTAAAACCTACTACAAAAATGGTGATTCAAATGTGGCCACGTTTCGTACTTAATCATCCAACTACTCAAGCAATTGGTAAAATTTTATAAAAATTTGAAGAGATATTGTAACGCCTGTGCATCATCGTTGCTGTAAGTGAAAGCGTAGCCAAAGACCCGAATGTGTTTATTTCTCGACATTCTCAAGAGCTGGGACTTTCTTACGGCGTATTTTTCCCTTAGACCTACATTCAAATAAACTCCAGTCCCCACAACAACCGAAGCCAGCTGACCATTCACAATGCCGTAGTTACATCGGTGGATAGTAAATAAGCAAAATTGTCGCATTCATGACTCCGAGTATTTGAAGAGAGACCTTTAAACCAAAAAACAAAACTTCCTGTCTGGTCCGGACCTTTAATTGGACCCTACTATTACGGTGAGACTGTCACTCTTAATTCGGAGCGTTATGGTCGTATGAAAATCGACTTTTTTGGCCTGCAATTGAAGAACACGACTTAGACAATATGTGGTTCCAACAAGATGGTGACACAAGCCGCACAACACGAGCGAGTATTGCTTTATTGCGAGAGAATTTTCCTGCAGCGTAATCTCTCGTCTTCTCGATGTCAATTGGCCACCGATATCATGCGATTTGACACCGTCGTTTTTTTTTTGTAGTGCTACGCGAAAGACCGTATTTATGCGGATAAACTTTTCACTCTTGAGCACTTGAAAACCAACATTCGTCAAGTTATGGCTCAGGTACCGCCAAATATGATCCAAAAGGTGGTTGAAAGTTATCTCAAACGGATCGAAGTTTGAAAAAATTCACCAGGCGGTCATTTGAATGATGCATATTATTTACGTTTATTTAAGAAACCGCAAAATGGATAACCCTGCATTCCGTCTTGTTCTCCATCGCTACTAGACTCATTCGCTTCGCTTCTTTGTGTAACAGAACTCACGGCGATTGTAAAGTGTGAGCAGATTATTTGAGCTTTGATATCTCAAACGACATTATCGGTGTGTCAAATATTCAGTACAAGGTTTGCTACTTTCAAAAAGGTATGTCTTTAACCGTATCTACTCGTATAAGAAAATTCCGCATGAAACTCGAGCGAAATGCTTGGCTTCCAGGCAGTTTGTGGATAAATTTGTGCAGCGAGTTCGCCAAACCGGTTCGCAATCGAACGAAACTACTTCAGAGGAAAATATTGCTGTTGCAGTTCAAAATGTGCTCGATGAGCCATTGATGTCAACTCAGCATACTTCGCTGGAAGTAAACACATCGAACTCTTCTTTGCGCCAGATTTTGCACGAAGACCTCGATATGAAGGCTGACAAAGTCCAATTAGTCAAGGCACTGAAGCCCCATAACAATACGATGAGATTTCGCTACGCTCAATGGGTTGAAGATCGCTTGGCAGAAGATGAGCATTTTTTATCCAAAAATTATCCTTTCCTATGAAGCTCATTTCCACCTCAGCGGCAATGCTAATAAACAAAACTGTCGCACTGCTGCACGTAACCATGTAAAAGCCAATGAATCTTAAACGAGTCACTGATTGGAATGTGGACCGGCGGCATCACCCTTTCTCTTCTTCCGTCGAGATGCTCAGATATTAGTTGCTTCAAAGGCCAACGTTATATTCGATATTTTGGGTACTGTGTTCGAAAATCACATAATTAGAAGAATCGACGATGCCAACTGGCCGCCTTCTAGTTGCGATTTGACTCCGTTGGAGTGCCGTTAAAGATAAGTGCTATCTGCTCTGTTTAGCTCTGTCGCTCGTATTGATTTTTACACGCATTGAATAGAACACGTTCAAGAGAGAGGTTGTTCGTTATACTGGCGGAGATTTTGGTGTTGTTCAGCGTCAGCTAACACAGCCGTTTAAGTCTTGCGACGTAGAGGCTGCTGCTTTCGTGCAATCGAAGGCTGTTTTAAAATCGAAGAAAATATGATGAATGTCATGCATCCTTTCAAGATTTAACTGATGGAGAATATTTGGTAAATGGTGAATTTATCAAGCCTGATAAGGTCCAATCAGTTCGTTGACGGTGGACTTGAATATATCACACACTACACTCGATAGACTCATATGTGCGATATTTAGGAGACTTGTCGCACAAAAGTTGGCGAAGATTGTGGGTTGGGTAAATGACATTTAGGTTCCGATAATCAGTTATGCACTAATCCGCCCAAATTTTACAAAAAAAAATGCAGATGCAAGCATTTGTCAGTTTTTCGGTGACATATTTGAATAACTCAGCCGGTAAGCCATCAGCTACCGCTGCTTTGTTGTCATTTAGGCGGCAGTTGCTATTTGAACTTCGCAGTCAAACGCCTGTTCCATCGTCATCGATTGAGGAATTGGATTCGCCTCTTTCAGTTGTTTCATTTTCATTGCAATAAAGCAGGCTGGATAAGTGCACCCTACATATACTGAGTATTCTCTTGACATCGATCTTTGATTCCTATATGTAAATATATACTCTGGTATTGAAACTTTTGTAAGTCATACCAGTTTCATTAACTCGTCATACTCCCTTCTACGCTCGGTATCACTTCCAGACATCACACAAGTAAATAATCACATCATAACTTCTCACATCGCACCCAAATCATCAAAACTCATATCTCAAAAATTACATGTTTCTTGCAGGCAATATATTTAATATCAATTATCCTTTCACATCAGATCTCACAAATTATTGTAAATATATCCATAAGCGTTGAATAAAACGTATACATAATGAGATTTCTTAGAATATCGCACCTGAAAATCCACATGACGTCATATTTCATAAATCACATCATAAGAGAAAAACAGCACACCACAACATATCGCATTTAAAAACTAGCATCACATCACATTTCAACAATCACATCTGATCATATTTTAGAATATCTCAAAAATCACATGACATCTGATCATGGAATCGCACCTCACATCTCTACCAATCAGTCAATCTCAATTCCGACTGGCATCGCACCTCACATCTCTAGCAATCAGTCGATTTCAATTCCGGCTAATCTGATAACATTTCTACCACACCAGGCTTAATCTCAAATAAAAAATTTGTACGCACTAATCTTATAAAGGAAAACAGAAAACAATAACTAAAGGGTGTTTTTTATAGAGGTATAGAAGTTTAAGTTGGCATTACTATTCAAGATGGCGACCGATTTAACAGCTGTCAAGTGATTTATTCTCAGTTTGGTTTGGCAATTCATCATGAATAGACTCACGCCTGAACAACGCTTGCAAATAGTGCAATTTTATTTCGAAAATAATGGTTCTGTGCGGAAAACGTATAGCGCACTATGTCCATTTTAGCGATGTTTAGCGATGAAGCGCACTTCTGGTTGAATGGCTACGTCAACAAACAAAACTGCCGCATTTGGACTGAAGGTAATCCTCAAGTGTATGTTGAAACACCGTTATATCCATATGGTGCGGTTTATGGGCTAGTGGAATCATTGGCCCGTATCATTGGACTTAGTGCGCGATACGTTTTCCGCACAGAACCATTATTTTCGAAATAAAATTGCACTATTTGCGAGCGCTGTTCAGGCGTGAGTCTATTCATGATGAATTGCCAAACCAAACTGAGAATAAATCACTTGACAGCTGTTAAATCGGTCGCCATCTTGAAAAGTAATGCCAACTTAAAGTTCTATACCTCTATAAAAAACACCCTATATATTAACTTACCTCTGGATGCTGCGTAAAGCACTCCTCCAAGCGTCTTCGCTCATAAAAGCTCATATTTAATTTATAACACGGAAATTCTAACTCATATTCTAAACGTTCAGGTTCCGTACTTAAACGCATACCTTTCGATGGCATTAAAACATTTACCACCACCAACAAAAGATTGGTATTCGGTATTTTCTTTAAATAAAACGGACGTGAATGTGGCACTTTAATATAGTCATTTATGTCCTCCAGCGAATTTGGTTGTAAGACATAAAGTATTGAACGCGTATCGCATGGTGTATACACCGGTTCGGGTTTCAGCTTTTCGAATGGCAATTTGCCATCGTCGCTGATATCTTTCGGTTTTTGTGGTTGACGTTGAAACGCATCAGGAACGGCTTCGTAGTCATCATCGATTTCATCGGAATACTCCAAAACTAGAAAAGCAATGATTTTATGAGAATTTAAAAAAATACATTTGTGTATAAAGGCAGGTGTCTCATTCATTGATAAATACTCACATGGTGCACCGTCCACCCACCATTTGATACGTGCATATTGCCAGAAGAGTTGCGCTACCAGCCAGCGCCAGCCTATGCTGAATAGTCGAATTGGCTGTGTTGCGGAAAATATTAAAAAGGAATAACAATTACAAGTAAATTTTTTTATAAAATATGTACCTATGTATGTATATCAACTTCACTTACATGCAGTAACGATTGCGCATCACTAGAATCGTCCACATCTTTGCGACACAATGCCTGATAGTCGAAAACATGAATTGCCTGGAAGTAATTCTTCTCCACCATGGCAGACATGATATCGCCTTGATATTCGCCAAAGAATTTTCCCGTATGATTGACATTTTGCGCTATCACAATATAAGCATTATTGTCTATGACATAGCACTCGATTTCGTCGCTCGTACAAGTTTTTATGCACCCCTTGCACTGAAAAACATTTGCAAAAAGAAAAAGGAGTACTTAATTTCACTGCTGAATCCTCTTATATCCGTTCCTTCATCAAGCTCTAATTGTAATAATAATTATTTCTTATTTATCTGTATATTATTACAAGGATTTTTCTCACCGAGTTATAGGGAAGTATTCGTAGAATGGTTGGTATGGTATGGTATAAAATTGACTATGGTTAACGAAATCCAGATCTACACGAGACTGGTTCCTTGCGATAATAATAACATGAGCCTAAGCTTTTAGAGATCAATAATATTTCTGAATATAATTCATTTTCTGGATTTCTGTAGCCCCCGTACTGAATATGCTCCAAAAATTTAATGTAGACATAAGCTCAATGTCTATATTCGACCTTTCCCACATGTAAACTGTAAATCTCAGCCCACTGAGAACCTTATGGCAATATCTATTAACGTCTATCAATATATCAATTCCCCAACAGCTTAATAAAATCCCCAGAAGCACACTAATCGAACAAAAGGTGGAGGAGCTTCTCTCTTCTGCGGGCTATCTTAGCCCAGAAGGATCTCACAACTCGAAAGTAGGAGTTGAGTTGGTTTAAGAGTCACTATCCAAAAGCAGATCGTACTTTGATAAAGCCTAAGACTTGTTTATCAAGGCAGTCCTCGCCCTTGGACACAGAACCATCCTACGAAGCACTGAGCTTCCTTAATAGTAATAACCCCTCTTTAAAGACGCTGCAAAGGTACGGAAGCCAAAACTCCGTGCCGATTTATAGCTTACACCACTAGTGACTTTTTTAATTAATTTTTGACATATACTTCTCCAACCTACTGAATGGCAGTGAAAATGCGACATCCGGAGATGGTGAACCCGAACCGCGAATTGAAGATGATGGACTAAACATTCCAACTCACGATTATGACGAAGTGCGACTAGCGATCGTCCGTACAAAAGATAACAAAGCGGCAAGAGACGATGGTTTACCGGCAGAGATATTGAAATATAGCGGCTAAGCACTGACAAGGTGCATGCATGAGGCAGCTCAGAAACAGATCATCTAACGGGAGGCCCAGGAAACGTGCTGTTTCGACGGGTTCGGACCAAAGGGAGAGGGGTGTTAGATGAGCCGGGTTAAATGGGCATGCAAAGAGGTGGTTAGTGTCGTGCGGGGACTCTTTGCATGCGGGAAGTGTGTTGGATATGTCAGGGTCGAGTCTGGATAGGTAGGAGTTACGCCTACCTCAATATCCAGATCTTAATTAATGGTTTGACTCCGAGAAAACCATTCACTGGAAGAGAGTTCAAGAAGGTATTGACGGACTCTCGGTGAATGGTGTTGATGGCCTCTCTGTATGCCGTTCTGTCCAGCGGGTCTTGTCTGTATTGCTGTATGTCGTCCCGGTAGTCAAGTACTCCCTTCCTGATGTGCCTAGGTGGTGGTTCGGCTTCCAGCAGGTGCCTGTTGGGATGATCCATACGGTAGCATCCCAGCAGCTACTGCTTACTCAGCATAACATTATGCTCCTTAACTGGGAGCATAGATGTTTTACTGAAGAGCAAAGGCTATCAATATCCTGGCCATACGCCAAAATCGAACAGTCATCGGCGTATGAGATCAACGAGACGCCCTCTGGTGGTGGAGAAAGCCTCGAGATGTAGAAATTAAACAGCATTGAGGAGAGGACACCACACTGCGGAACCCCTTGTTTAATTTTACGTTCAACCGGTGATCGTCGACCACTCAGGTAATTCATGGTCCACCTCTTCAACCTAGGCGGTAATGAGGAATGCTCAATGACCGATAGTAGCACTGAATGATTTTCCGGTCGATACAAAGTCGGGATTGATAGGCCAATCGAGATGACTATGGGCAAATGGTCTGATGCGAGTGTCAGCATAGGTCGCCAATCTATGCGGTTTATAGAACCAGCGCTAGCTATTGTAATGTCATTCGAGCTATGGCAGTTGCCCACAATCCTGGTAGGGGCTTCGTCGCTCATTGTGCAGAATGTCGAATCGTCTATCTGTTCCGCCAGCTCCATTCCTCGACGATCATTTGACAGGAAGGAATGCCAAAGATCGTGATGCGCTTTAAAGTCGCCCAAAACCAAATGGTTTTCGCCTCTGAGTAGCGCACCTATATGAGGACGGTATCCAACTGGGCAACTTGTAACGGGAGGAATGTATATATTAAATATATCAAGCTCGACACCGCCTGACCGGATAGCTATGGCCTGACATTCTAGGGTAGTAAACCTGCGGTCGATGTCGCCGTCGATAAGACGATACTGCACGGTGTTGTGTAAAATGAAGGCCAAGCCTCCACCATGATCTCGCTCCCGATCCTTTCTTATTATATTATAGCCAGCCCGGCTCAGATCTGATCGGACGCTCAGTTTTGTTTCTTGGATCAAAGCTATTGGCAGGCGTTCCCGGCTCATATAGTCCACTATCTCGTCGATCTTTCCTTGAAGTCCGTTGCAGTTAAATTGTGCGAGTCTAAAGTGTGTCGGGGGAACGTTCGTAATACCGGGGGTGAGGGAGTTGTGCGTAGGTCTTGATTGTTGCAGCTGTGTGACCCGCTGTGGTGGTTGCCGCACATTGGTGAGGTGATAGTTGGCGGCTACGTAGTATCTACAGGCGGAGGCAGACTCCTACAGCATGGGGCAACGAATGCACTACTCCACTAACGAGCGGTGCGCAGACCAGAGCAAGACCGAAAGTGGCACCAGCGAGTGCATGAGTTGCATTTGACTGATGTCACATTCCGCCGTACTATGGTCTGACACACGAAACAGACTGTGCGAGGTACTAAGAGCTGCTGATTAGCCCCCGAACGGGAGGTGGAGCTGGAGTCATGCTGCGGGGAGATCCGTTGGGCCGTAGAAGCCTGGGGGAGTTCCAAAAGTGGGTAAATGTGCTGAAGGCACTGCCGTATAGGCTAGAGGCGCAGCTGGGCGCTGGCAGCATGTGGCCACGTAACGCGTGGTCCACTCCCTATGGGACTTAAGGCCTGAGCAGGTCTTAAAATGACTCCAACCATTGCACTGGTTGCATCTAACCGAGGTGGAAGAATAGTGGAGTCGTCTTTGGCACACGCAGCAGAATTAATCCGTCGGACCAGGGTTGGTTTCTACGCCAGCCCTGATGAGAAGGATTCGGAGCAGGCCTGCTGCGAAGTGTTGCTCCATGGATGCACTAAAACTAAAATTACCTGACGACCTAAACGGGGATAGGTCGCCGAAAGGGTGACAGCGTTGAACCGGCTGTCGTGGGAGTAGTAATAGTAGTTGCTCCCAAAATTGGAATGGCTTGTAATGATCTACAGATATTAATAGGGCGCGTTGGCTGATTTCCATTTTATTAGCTAATATGACTCTTTCCTGTGGCTCCTAAAAAGCTCTGTCTTTGGCCCAGGGCGCCATGTAGCAAATTGAAACAAACTCGATGCTTTCAGTTATGTTTCCTTATCATGCTCCCTAGCAAAAATTAGATGGAACACCTAGGACTGCGAGCAAAGATAATTATTTTGTACAACATTCTAAGACCGTATGCTCTATGGTTTCTCTATTGGCCTATACAAGTATTATTCGGTGGGAGCGGTGGTTTGAATGTTAAGACGATCTTTAGGCTTCTTCCTTCCAAGCTATCTTACATACTTACATTATCCACCGAAGTGATATTGAAGAACCGATCCACCATACGAGCATGTGAGAATTGAAAACCCACAACACAGGCCGGTGCCTCCTTACCACCGTCACGTGGAAAGATTGCATGGGAGGCAGTCACCATCAACTCGTTAGCCTCCATTGGATCACTGGCATGCTTAACCATATAGACGAAACTCTCGGTGCGCTCTTGATGATGTTGTAATATAGCGCTTTTGTACCAAGTTTCATCAATGGCTGACGTATGATAATCACCAAATTCCTGATCATTTTCGACTTCCACCTCGCCATATATAAATTGCCAACGTGTCAGGCCGCTCATGGTGGCGACAAAGCGTAGTGTCGCTCCAAAGCTTTCGATTAAACTACGCTCTTCATCGTTGGCGAATTTCCATTCCCCATAACTGGAGTTTGTGACTTTGGCATCGAAGATAAGCAAATGTACAAGTTCCTTATTGCAATAGTAGGCATCCTCGTCGAGCGTAATGCGACCACAATTCACTAAGTGGTGAAAAACAGTGTTTGTTTTATTGATAACCAAAGCTCATGCTGCAATACTCACATTCATCGTTTTCGTCACGATCCGACACGTCCTCCTCGTACTGCTCCGACCATTTCCAATCATTTTGTAACATCTTTGCTAGAAAATGTCGTAATTCCGCTTCGGGTGTCTTGAATTCATGTCCTTCCAGATAGTGGTACTTGCAGTAGACCCTAAAAAGATAAAAGCGAAAGTTTAAGTTCAATTACGTTGTTTTGTGTTTTGTAAGATGAAAAAAATTCTCACCAAGAGGGATGCACCTTCCAATTGTCGCCCGTAAAATAGTCCGATATATTGACTTTCATATGCTTGTTCTTCAACACTTCTTCACCCACTTTTATCCACGTCTTACCATATTCACTTGGCAGCACAATACCCAAAGAGAAGGGCGTATTCGGCAGAGGGGCAAAGAAGTAGTCTTGTTTCTCTTCGGATACACGACGCATTTCATCATAATGAAATTTAACACTTATATCCTTAAATTCACCAGACTGGTATTGTACCATGGCGCTACGCAGCTCAAGTATGGAATCGCCGGGCTGACGTGGTTCTGAATCTTCGTAGAGATGTTCCACTTCGGTGAAATCTATACTGTTGTAATTGGGATTAAGCATGCCGGTTTTCTAGAAAAATGTACGAAAATATTAGTATGTGTAAGACAGTTCATCAAAATTAAATAAACTCACCTTTGACATGGGACGTAAGTCTGGATGCAAAAGCATGTAACCATTATTGGAGACCACAAATGAATAGCCATTTACGCCAAGCTGAAAGAAATGGAAGAATATAATTAAAAAACTTTCATTCGCACAACATACCTTTCTAAGCACACCCAGCTTTTAAGCTTAAGATTTCGGAGGCCGATGCCTTTATTTTCACTTTTTGAATTTAGGACACAAACAGACTGGCAGTAGGACTTTCGTAGTGGCTTCGAACCAAGTATTCGCACACTTTAAGTTTCTCTATGAAAGAATGTATAGCTATGATATACTCGTTGATTTTTCAAAACTCCCGAGATGGAAGTGATATGAGTTAGACTAGGATATACGTTAAACAGAACAGAATCTCTGTTCATATACACCGCCATTGGGTAAGTGTTCTCGAAATGAGGTGCACCTGGCACCATCTTTTCTATTGTAAGATGATTAGTGTGAGCAAATTTAAGCATATGTTCTCGCAGTACTCAGCTGAGTACTTCAACAGGATGCCATTTATATAGGTGATAGAAAGAGGAATTCTTGGAATTGTCATGAATGAGTTTGGATCAAGGTTTGACTGAACTGTTGCTTTTTTAACTAGGGTTGCGCTTGCTTTTCTACCTAGAGTCAGCTAAGGTGCGTATTCTTAAATTCTCGGTCGTATCAGGTAAATGCCAATGTTAGATCAAATATACTCGGGCGTAAAGAATAAAAAAAATCCTTCCGACACTAGTGAAGTTATCTTAGAAATTTACAAAGTCAGCAGTGTCTATCTCCTAATATAACACCAGTGTTCAAGATCCAACGTAGATTTAATGCTCACGTGGTGTGAGCTAAAAATTACGGGCCTCATATTTTGAACTTAGTTTGTGTAAAGAAGATTTGAAAGTTCTTCACAATATTTTACACGCAAACTTACCTTGTAAGGCAGGGTTAATTTATCAATATCTTCCACCGGCACATCCGTTCCCGCTACTCCAAGTAAACGCGCTCGTTGCGTAGAGTTCTCATTGCGATATGAACGATCAAAAGCAGGCACACCCACTGCAATCATAAGACGTGTGCCTGTGTCATTTGCGCGCGTTTTATACTGTAAGAAGAAAGCAAAGATGTGATTTTTTTTCAAAAAACTTTCGATAACTTCTCAGGTCATCTACCGTACGATCCGTAAACGAGTGCGTCCATGTCGGAGGGTGTTCTTCATTTTGTAACACCAATGGCGTAGCTATCACATCAACATATTTCAAAACCTCCTCATGCACCTCATCAAGCGTTTGTACATGCGAATAATAACCACGATTCAAGCATGCCATCCATTGTATCTCACGCACCTTCGTCACCTCTTTCCCCAGCAAATAGGTAAAAATGCGTATATTCATATTCATTGTGCCATTTTCGCCATTACCCCAATTGTATTTTTCAAAAACTTCGGTGGTATTGCCAGCAACGCCATCGGTTACGACCATAATTGCTTGATTACAGGTGGATGTTTCGTTGCAACGTCGTTCGATATAATATTTTTTTAAAAGTTGAAATGCTTTCTCATAAGCCACCGGAAGATTCGCATAACCCTCTGGTTTGATCTTTTCGATGGCATCGTTGAAAACATTTATATTTTCGGGTGTAGCTTGTACTAGCGCATCCTTGAAACATGGTATTATATCATTGACGGTGGCTGAGTAATTGAAAATCGTAAAAAAATCGTTATTTGAGAAAGTATCCAAAATACTGCGTATTGTAAATTTGGCGACATGATTGCGGAAACCGGTCATCGAACCAGAGTTGTCCAATAAAATGACAATATCCTTGGAACAGGTGGCAGTTTCAATGTACCACGAACGTTTGCGGCAATCATAGATATCGGCATTCTCCGGATGACCACGCTTTTGCCATTGCAGGCCAGGATAATGCCGTAATATACCCTTATCGGAGCCAAAGTATTGCCACGACAGCGCAGGATCTGATTGATAGTTTTGTTTGAAGACATCATCCAATGTTTCAGACCACATAATTGTCTTCAGAACATCTCTCGCTGAATTTTCGAAGAAACACAGAATATGATTATGAAAAAGGTATAGATTAGAAGCAATTTAAATTTAAAGGCAACATCAATATATATATGTTTTAAATTTTTATGACATTTGTACGAATACTTTTCTATCTATAATATAATTTTCCTTATTACTTGATTTTATACTTTTAAACATAAATAGGCTACCTTTGCATAATTTGGTATTCCTATACACATTAAAATTAATTCAAACATCTTATAATCCTTTGGGAAAATGTTTAAAATTGGAAGGCTTTATTATACCTTTCGTGTACATAAAATGGTGTATTAACTTTGGTCCAAAATATGTACATAAGTAACAAGATAGACCCATCAAAATTTATACCGATCGTTTCAGAATGACGAGCTGAATTGATTCAGCCATGTCCGTCTGACCGTCTGTTTGAAATCAAACTAGTTCCTCACTTTGAGTATTTGTTTGTGATATTTCAACCAAACTTGATGGGCAGATGCCCTGGAACATTTATACGTACATTTGTCGGAACCGATCGATATTTCAGAGTTAAAATTGTGGGTTATAAAAAACACTCATATAAAGAATAGCGCATGGGTACTGAAAATCATCGAAATCGTAAAACTGTATCTTATAGCGCTGATATAACCGTTTTGTTCAGATATGAAGTTTTGTATAAAAATCCGTCAAAAAAGCATCTGGAATTTTGTAATTTGCAAAAAATTTTATATCTTCGTGTTCGTCATTTTCGAAGACAGTCTTTCAACATGCAGTATGCTCAACTTGGGACTGCAAAGACCCCGATAGGAAATGGCACGGAATTTTGCACTAAGTGCGGCCAACCAGGACACAAGTAAAATAATGCAAAAACTCCTTAAACTGATGCCTATGTAAGAAGGCAAAACACATGTTGCACAACAGTTGCTCGATAAAATGAATGCTCTGAATGCCAACATGCATAGATGCAAAACTGCAGATGCACCGCTGACACAAAAAAAGAAAAAGGTGGATTATGGCTGGAGGACAACAGTTGCGCTGCTGCATTATGGCTTCCCCCGGTAGTAAACTCTTGATCGCAGCAAGAGAGAGTGCAAATAGCTTCCTTTGGATCAAATGCGAAAGATTTACTATCAACAGCTGCTACTTAACACGCACTGATAACATACAGGAATTTCAGACCAAACTAGACAGATTCGAAGACACCGCTGGTGAGATTTAAGAAGACATAAATTCCAAAGGTATTGAATGGGGAATTCAAAATACCGACTCTCGAGGAAAACGTATTCTAGTAATGATCATTCGATCGGTCCTACTCCCGAGCTCAACACAGGGGCAGCAACGACCTTTAGGTGACCAGGGTGTGAGGAAACTATACCGAAAATAATATTAACATCAGAATGCATCAGGCACAATTAAAAGCTGGAATTTTTATAGGAATATACTGGTACCAGTATATATCCTTTACGATTGAATCCCAAACCAAGTCCGCACAAAGCAGTAAACTAACATCCGCTAATGGAATCTATTAAAGTTAAACACCAACATGCTAATATCCGCGTTAAGTGAACCAGCCCTTCCAGGAAATAACCAGAGAGACACTAGAAAAATAGTAAATGATACTTGTAACAAAGGACGAAAAAAGTCAGCAACAGAATAGAAAAACGCGCGTCGTGCTGGTGGAATGAGAGAATAGTAGGACCAAGAAGAACATGTCTTCATCTTCGGCGGAAAAGACGAATAGGCAACGGAATTTTAGAAACGCAGATAAAAAATCACTTAAACGTGCCATTGCAACCAACAAGTGAAAAAAAGTCGAAGAATGCAAGGATTCATGTTTTACTTATGAACTTGCGTTCATAAGTGAAACATGAATCCTTGCATTCTTTGATGTGACGTAGATGATCACCAATAATTGATGCTTTTCTAGGACATTTATTTTTGATTTTTTTATGACATTTATCAGAGTATAATATGGCTATGTTATCCAAGTGTGGTCCGAAGATAAGTTACCAACTCATGACTTCATTCAAGTTGACGGTAGATTTTTCTTGAAACAACGAAATCTATTAAGTCGGGTATTTTCCTTCGATCAGCAGGACAATATGTTGATTGACCTAGGAAAATACAGTCTAAATTGCTAGATTTGTTTATTATTGTTAAACTGGTGGTCTTTTGGGCTTATTAATCGATACCCCAAATAGACGTGCTTTGCATTGTAGCCTCCTCCGGCTATTATTCTATCAACTAGGCTGTTAAAAAATTTCCTAAATTGATTTTCAGTGATTTTAAATTTTGCAGGACAGTAGAGGACTGAGAGGTTTAACCCTTTGCAATAATCATTCAAAGCTACTGAAGTTGCTTGCAGATGATTGGTGGCAAATGGCTGTAAGACGCAGTGTTTAGGGCGATTTCTTAGAAGTACTCTGGTGCCGTCTTATCCTTTCCCATCGGAGTGATATGTGGAATAGAATATGAACCCTGCTATATAAAAATTGTATTTATCCGACAAGTGTGTTTTAGAGAGACACTCTATAGCATTTTCTGTTAAAGATCGTTTCAGCTCTAATTTATGTTTGTTGACAACATTTGCACTCCAAAAAGAAATACTACGCAAGCTCATTTTACGTTCATAAACATTTCTAACATGTTCTTAGCTTTAATTAAGTCTTGAATCATGTTTTTCAGAGGCGACCAACATGAATTGTGTCAAGCACTGGGAAGGTTTAAAATCATTGATTCAATTGATTCTGCGGGATCTGATCGAAAGTGTTCTTCAATACATTCGCATATGACAATGGGTTTGAATTTATATTTTGCAGATTTGGAAAAGTTTTATCTCTAGATTTTTCTACAATTTGTATTTGAGGTCTGCTTACCATTAGATACCCGCGAGCCTGGATGGTGTTGGATATCCTTACTTTTAAATTAGATTTGTATACCTATCTATGTTATCTTAATTCGGAGCAAATTAATTTTCAATTTTTCTATAATGATATGAAAATTTAAGCTCCGAATAGAAAAGGTAATCATTTCCAAGAGGTTGAGAATTTATTAGAAAAATAAATTTAAGCTTGCTTCTTGGTGAACCCCAATTTAATTTTTTTATGCATTGTAAAAATCAACAATACTTAAAAGCTCATAAGTACTGAAATATCTAAAGTAACATGGGCACAGTCGAGAGAGGAATAGAATTTATTGAAGTTTTCAATCTAACCTTGGCAAAAGACGAAGAACACTAATAGAAATATAATAATAGACTTTTACATGAACATTCAATTAAGGATATTCACTATAAGCTATTTTGAATGCTAAGTACTGCTAAATAATAAAATTTTTAACGAAAATATTATTAAGATCCCCATTAAAAATGTTAACATTATCGGATTGACATGGTAAATGGAAAAAAAATTACCTTTAAATACATAATAACTAATCTCATGCAAATATATGCTTATATGTACTCATAATAACAATTAATTCACACTCACCGCCATCAAATATATTAGATGGTACATGGACGGAACTATGTTCTGTATCAACAGATATATTATAAAAGTGCGTATCCGGATTTAATGTAAAATTTAAATACTTCCACGCATATTCCATCATAGCAGGCGTTAAATCCTCAGCTGGTTTACCCTCGAAATGTGAAAATTTACTCGAGTAGTATTGATAATTTTCCGCCGCGTATGTATAATTAAATTCGAATTCTTCATTGACGGCCTCAGCTTTTTGTTGTATACAACGTACCGCATCCATTTTACGTGAAAACATGCGTCCAACATTCGCTGTGATGGATTTAATGAGCTCGGTTCCATTCTTCAATTCGACCCGCGCATTATATTCTTTGTATTTCTATAGTGGGGGTGGGAGAGGTATGTATATGAATATGTTTTTCAAAATCAAAACATTACACCAAAGTTTATTACTTACGGCCTTAATCTCTTGAGATTTGGTCATGCGTTGCGCTAATTCCCACAATTCATCGCCAAATTGCATTGCCCATTTGCCAACACTGCAAGGGAAAAAAAGAATAAATATTAACAATTGCAATGGCAGAGAGTTTTGGTTTGCCTTATTTGCTTATAAAGCATATCAAATGTATAAAGTTTTTTTTAGTTAGTTTTGTTGGATGTACTATATATTCTGCTTGATTGAAGCATAGTATATATTTATGGATATATATAAAATCGGCACAGATTTTAAGAACATTTCTCCTCTTCTTTGGAGTAGGCACCGCTTGCGCTATTACCGTTCAATCACTTTGCTGTTTGGCGCCAGTTGGAACTATCAAGTGAGATCAGGTCGCTCTCCACCTCATCTTTCCAACGGAATGGAGGTATGCCTCTTCCTTTGCTTCCACCAGTGGGTACTCCATCGATACTTTCAAAGCTGTAGCCCTTTCATCCATTCGGGCGACATCCTAGCCAGCGTATCCGCTGTCTCTTGATTCGCTGAACTATGTCAATGTCGTCGTAAAGCTCATACAGCTCATCGGACCATAAATCTTCCGCAATAATTTTTTCTCGAAAACCCCTAAAGCCGACTCATCGGACGTCGAATAGTCCAGGCTTCTTCACTATAGATCAGAACGGGAATGATGTAGAGTTTGGTTTTGGTTCGTCGATTGGGGATTTTACTTTTCAATTGTCTACTCAGTCCAAAGTAGCACCTGTTGGAAAGAGTGATTCTACGTTGGATTTCAAGGCCGACATTGTTGGTGTTGTTCATGCCGGTTTCTAGATAGACGAAATTATCTACGACTTCGAAGTTATGACTGTCAACAGTGACGTGAGAGCCAAGTCGCGTATGCGATGACAGGTCATTTGATAACAGAAGATATTTTGTCTTGCTCTCGTTCACCACCAGACCCATTCACTTTGCTTTTTTGTCTAACCTGGAGAACACAGAACTTACGGTGCGGTTGTTACGGCCAATGATATCAATATCTTCGGCATACCCTAACAATTCTACGCTCTTGTAGAAGCTCTGTAGCTCGTATTATTTTCTCCAGCATCAAATTGAAGAAATCACACGATAAAGAGTCGCCTTGTTTGAAACCTCGTTTGCTATCGAATGGCTCGGAGAGGTCCTTCCCAATTCTGACTGCGCTTCTGGTATTATCCATATAAAATTCATACATAGCGGCGTAGAGGCATTTCCTTATCGTGCTGTCGAAGACAGCTTTAAAATCGATGAAAGGTGGTGTGCATCGATTCTTTTCTCTCGGGTCTTTCTAAGACTTGGCGCATGCTGAATATATGGTCAATGGTGGATTTGTCATGCCTAAAGCCACACTGATAAGGGCCGATCAGTTTGTTAATGGTGGGCTTTATATGCGATATTAAGGAGGCTTATCCCACGGTAATTGGTGCAGATCGTGGGGTGCCCCTTTTTGGATTGGACAGAGCACATCTAGGTTCTGCAAAGAAGCCGATGCATGCTTCTTGCTCTACGCCGCCGAATTCGAATAGTTCTGCCGGTAAGACATCGGCTCCCGCCGCTTTATTATTTTTTAAACGTGTAATCGCTATTCGAAGTTCTTCATGATGGAATGTCTATACCATCGTCATCGATTGGGGTTTCTGGTTCGCCATCTACGGGGGTTTCACTGCCATTGAGCAGGTTGGAGAAGTGTTACCTCCATACACTAACTATGCTCTGGAATCTGGCACTACAGACAACCATATTTCGGGCCCCCGTAAGGTTAATCATCCTCAGCTGTTTCGTCGTGGAGACTGAATTTTCCGATTGCCGCGCCAAAAATACATTCTTTGCCTACCACGGCGTTAAAATCGCCTAACAAAAATCGGACATCGTGGTGGGCAGTATTCATAAGTGCATTCTAGGCGCTCATAGAAAGCATCTCTGGTAACATCGTTCTTCTCTTCTGTCCTCGCGTGGGTTCAAATCAGCGTTATGTAGAAGAATTTTGCTTTGATGCGGATGGGCCTATGTGTAGGAGTTCAAGCAAGTGAGAAAAGTTTTAGAATGCCATCCACCGGGAAGTGGCCTGAAACGATTATTTTACATATTGTTCAAGCAGCTCACGACTACCAGTCTTAGACCAAATATTCTCTGCGTAGCAAATAAACATCCGTTTGGAGGCAAGTTTATCTGGGAAGGCAAATCTATGGTTATGCGTAGGGTTTGGGATCCATCACTTAAAAAATATACCCCAATGAAAAATCAATTTAGGCCTCGGATGAGGGACCTTTTTTTGATGATGATTCCTGCAAACATTGGGATATTGTCCGGTAAATGAGCGTAGTAAGCTAGTTACGCAAGACAGTGACAGGGTAAGTAATAGATTGTGTGGTTGGAACTGTACTCGGCGCATAATTAGAATTGAAAAAGTCTGCGAATATATCTACGATTCTATAAAAATCAATAGAAATTTCATCATTCATTTTCATAGATGATGGAAATCCATAATTATTTAGTTTATAATTAACAAATATATAGAATGACCTCGGGTTTACAGTAAAAGTATTTCGAATTTCGAATGGTATATTAACTTTCGGACCAAAATAAGTAAGTACCAGGAGGAGAAGAGATAGACCCATCGAAATTTATACCGATCGTATCAGAAGCACGAGCTAAATTGTTTTAGCCATGTTCGTCTGTCCGTCTACCCGCCTGCCCGTTTGAACGCAAACTAGTCCCTCAATTTGTTTAGATATTTCAACCAAAATTGGTAGAAGATACACCTTAGCGTTTAAACGATCATTTGTCGGAACCGGCCAGAGCGGAACGTGAAATCGGAGGAATATAACATATATAAGTAGCTCCCATACACCGATTTTTTCATATGTGAGGTTTAGTAGCATGAAATTTGGTATTATCTACAAATATTATGAATTTTATATTGATACTGAAAATCATTGAAATCGGACGGCTGTATAATATATAATATATATATAATATACAACCTATTTGTTCAGATATGAGGATTTGGGTCGAAAATTCTCTAGACAAGCGTTCAGAAGCCTGAAATGTGCAATTTGCAATAAATTTGATGTGTTTTTTTTATATAGCTTGAATCTTCTAGTTTTTTAAAGCACAATTCTTCATTGAACTATAAGTTATATGGGATGTAACAAGTGTTTTGTTATTTTGCAACATTCACCAAACGTTTTAGAATATGAGCATATTTTAAAGACAGTTTAACGAAGGAATGATAATTATCTGCAGGCAGAACGATAGGATCACCAATCAAAATTATCAAAATTACTAAATCAAAATTATTTACAAATTTATTTCGTATGTTATTTATTTTAAAAAGACCCATATTAGATAGGATATCAGATACATTATCTCGTACTGAGTTAGGTACTGAATTAGGTAATATTTTATCATTAATATTCTTTGATACGCGGGAAAAATTTAAGTAATCAATTAAAATAATACAGCCAGTTGTCTTGACAACAGAACATAAAGTTGCTATCTAGGATTTCAGAGTTGAACAATATCGGTTTAAGCCAAGTATCAGAACAGACTAAGATTTTATTTTCACCGTTTAAATTGCATTAGTATACATCTTTGAGTTTAGTGTTCACACCTGTATACATTACAGTTGTCTTTCATTAACAGTTTTTACCTCTGAGGAAGCAGGTAGTCGTGCTACATTGCTTCGAGTACTACGCTTCTCTATCTCGAACAAATATTCATTTGGTCAAGTATTTAAAAGTGAACCGAAGAAGTCATCAGTTGATACATCAACTTTTAATGAAGATTGGATTCTCTCAAAAGAAAAATACAACTTCCTTATATCATTCGGGAAGCGTGATACAAAAAGGAATCTTCCCTTGGAAGCGCAACTAGCTCTTTCCTATTCAGAATAGAGCTAGGTCCAATAGGAGAAGAAAGCGAAATTGTAATAACAGGTAGGGCCTGATGCATTCTCATTAGCCTCTCCGATAGTTTTTGCAATAACCCTTGTTAGGCACCCTAGTGAGTAATGTGTCAAAGTCACCCTAACTGTTTAGTCATAAGTTATTTCAACTAGAAGGAAAGTTAACTCTGCCAGTTGGTACTTATTAGGGCCATTCATTGCACAAATGCAGTGGAAGGAAAGCAGAAGTTTATACGGAGTTCGGCGAGCAGTTTAACAAACTTTGGAGATGCTGAGAGCTATTAGCTTGCATTGCACAGTAATGTTAGTTAAAAGCTTAGAACTCTAGATACGCGGGATAGTAATGCTAGCTTAAAGCTTAGAACTCTAGATACCTGTGGATACCTGTGGAGCACTAAGAGCAACTTGATCTTACGCAGCTGCTCAGCAGAATAAAAAATTCTCACTTTTGTTTGTAAACATTTTTTGGCGCTCTAACGAATTTTTAATTTTTACATAAGTAAGTTTTAAACTATTAAAAAAGATTCTGGAAAAAGTCAAAGTTTTTGTAAAGCTCGTATTCGTGCTCGAAAATTTTCGAGTAATGAACACTGAGCAAGTTAGCGAGTGCTCGTTGCTCAAATTCTCCCACTGCTCGAAAATTTTCGAATGGTCAAAGTGAAGGGTGAAAAAGGGAACTCGTCCGCAATGGAAAAAACCAGTTATTTAGAACTCAAGTTTTATATCTATATATATATATATAAATCTTCTGTGTGTTAGTCATTGTACTCCTTCTAAACGACTGGACTGATGAAATTGTGTGTGTGTGTTTAAGTGGGTTCTAGAATGGTTTATATTCACAATCCGGTCAACTAGATATAGATCTTCACTTAAATTATTTATTTAAAAATTGTTGTAAAAAAAATTAATAAATTTTTTTGTTTCCTTTTCCAAAAAAAAGATCGAAAATTCAAAATTTCAGTTAAATTTTTTCGATTTTTTTATAGGTGTAGCAAAGCACGCTGGGGTCTGCTAGTTTTGTATTAAAACAGCAAGCGTAACCCTTCGCAAAAAGACATCAAATGCTGACACAAGTTTCACTGCAAGCTTTTATGTAAATGGGAGATAGTTTGACTCTCATAATCTCTACACCAGCGATAAATGGTGTCAAAAATTTATAAATTAAATTAACACACTAAGTGCTTTACGAAAACAATCTTTGACGACTAAAAACAAGCGTTAAGTTAAATCTAAATATAATAATATTATGAGTGCCGACAAAATAAGTGGCTAAGGGAGAGGGCGCGCGGTGAGTAAGTGCAATATGTCCTGTGGGTATATAATTGACAACGTGCATGTGCATATATTCATACATATGTATATATGAGCTAGCACCCGCGCACAAATGAGCACATGCAGACACGTCTGCAACAATAGCCGCGGGCGAGCAAACACACACATCAAATAGGCACACAATGCCAACAAGCTAAGTAGAAAAGCCAGCAAAGTCGGCAAGTCGGCAATGTGGTAAAACGAAAATAGCAGCCCCGCGGTGTGCGAATGTATGTTTATGATATAAGCAAACATAAGCGGAAAATATTCATACATATGTACATACAATTGTGTTTTAATATTATACTAATTCGGAAATATATACATATGTGTCTATATGTTTGCGTGTGAAGTTCGCAAGTGTAGTAAAATTTGAAAAAGAAAAACAAAAAATGAAATGTATGAATTACTGTAGCAAAATGTGTATGTGAGTTAGGAAATTCCGTTATGCCTTTGATGTCGTCCCAACATAAGCGTGCATTCCCCCTCCCATATGAGCCCATTCCTCAGAAAAGCAACTTTTGCACGCCTAGTAGAGTGTGACAGCTGATCGGTTGAGTCCAACAGCTGTTTATTGTTTACAAACAAAGAATTGGTTGACAAAAAATCGGACGATAAAAAGAAATGTATAAAAGAAGAAAGAAAATTTGAAGAACATTAATGAAGAGAAGAAATAAACGAAATATATAAATAATATTTAGAGAGAGAGAGAGAGGAAGAGCGATTATGTGCGAGTGCTGTCGAAAAGCCGAGAGCGAGTAAAATTGAGTAGGAAATAAATTTATTTAATTATGCTTCTGCGCAAATAAAGTTAAATCAACAAGTGTGTTGTCGTGATGCGGTCATTATTGCGAATCCGCATTTCTATGCCATTTTATCGCAGCATTGCTTTGAAGTTATATTTCTTTAATATTTTAGAATTTTCATCAAATATGCTCAGAGCAAACGAGCACCAAGTAACGAGTGTCTCTTGCTGAGAGTATACCATAACGTATGCGCAACTTTTATTTACACATTTTGTTTTAATTCCAACAATTTATCCATTGTCCATTTAAGCATTTCATTTGTGTTTAACATAAAATTTGACAATAACACATGTACACACAAATATATTTTATATGAAAGAGAAATATATATATATACATAAAAATACATATACTTGTACATACGTAGTATATAATTTATGGTTATTCATCAGGCTATAATCAAACATACTTATATATGCATATTTGTGTATATGTACGTATTTATATACTTGTATTTAGTTATGGATGTGTTTATGTGCATATGGCGTCAGCCTTTTCTTTCATAACTAACAACTCACATACGTACATATATTAATTAAATTTTTATCACTTCATATAATCACTGATTCTTTATATTTTGTACAAATCTACATATGTAATTCCGTATGTCCTTACCAATAATGCTAACAATAATAATGAAATATTTTAGTGTTGATCATTGTAAGTGCATTACAAGCAATTGATATAAAGGGTTATCCAAGTAGGGGTACTTTTTTCAAAAGCCTCTTTTTTGACAGATCACGCGTGAGCTGTCCTGTTATTTTTATTCAGAATTGTTTGGCATTTCATCATGGAAAGACTTACGTCTGAACAACGTTTACAAATCATTTAACTTTATTACGAAAATTCACGTTCTGTAAATAATGTGTTTCGCGCGCTTCGCTCAACTTATGATCAACATAATCTGCCTACTGAGCGTACTATTTGCAACACCATCACCCATCTTGAGACCCAACATTCATTATTGGATAATATTCGACCGAATAGATCACGTCCAGCATGCAGTGAAGAAAATATAGCGGCTGTAGTTGAGAGTGTACACGAAGACCGTGGATAGTCGATTCGGCGCCGTTCGCAGCAACTCGGACTGACGTATGGAACCACTTGGCGCATTTCACGTACCGAGATCTCAAATTGAAAGCGTACAAAATACAGCTTGTGCAAGAACTGAAGCTGCTCGACCTTCCCAAGCAACATCGCTTCGCTCTATGGGCTCTTGAAAAGTTCCAAGAAAATCCGAGTTTTTCGAGCTAAATTTTGTTCAGCCCGATAGGGCCTATTCTGGCTCATCAAAACTTCCGCATTTACGACGAAGAGAAACCTGAAGAGATTCAAGCGCTGCCATTTCATCCAGAAAAAACAACGATTTGGTGTGGATTGTGGGCTGGTGGATTCATCGGTCCACATTTCTTCAAAAACGATGTCGGTGAGAACGTAACCGTCAATGGCGACCGTTATGGCGCCATGATAACTGACTATTTGCCTGAAATTGAAGCTCGAGATCTCCGCGGCATTTGGTTTCAATAAGACGGCGCCACTTCCCGCATCTCATCAATCAACGGATTTATTGAGTGACAGAGCAGATAATTTAACGTTTTAGGCCGGTCGATTGGCCACCAAGATCGTGTGATATCACCACGTTAGACTTTTTCTTGTGGGGATATGTAAAGTCTAAAGTCTATGCGGACGGAACATCACGCGTGTAATTCGCCAGTTACCAGTCGAAATGCTCGAGCGAGTCATCGAAAATTGGACACAACGGATGGACCATCTGATACGTAGCAGCGGCCATCATTTGAAAGAGATAATCTTGATAAAATAAATGCCAAAAAATGTACTTCCGAATGATAATAAACATTCCCCATTAAATTAGAATTTTCTGTGTTTTTCTCTTAAAAAATTTAGGGAACCTCGAAATGGATCACCTGTTATAATAGATGAAAATTTTTATTTGTTTATCTCTTTGTTATTATTTTATTTTATTATATTATACTTTCAATCTTTCTCTTATTATAATTAGATGCATTCGTCATGAAATCATTTTTTTTTAAATAATGAGGAATCTATTATTTTAAAACTTACAAAAAAACTTGTACTTTTTGTACTTATAGTTGCACAAAGAGATGCTTTTTATACGAGTATATTACTTATCTACAATGAATTTAATTATTCAATATTGTTTTATATTAGTTCAAAAATATCTCAGAAATGAATGAAGCCAAAACAATTAAAAAATACATAAATCTTATGAAGACAATAAAAAAGTATTAAATAGAAATATTGCCAGCATCTCACAAATGGCAACAGTCAACTAACTAAAAATAACTAAACAGAAAGCTTTCGTAAATATACTAAAAATTTCTTTGATTGACATGAATTAAATTTTACTTAATTCATTTCATTTTATTTTATTTCGTTGCAGTAACAACAACAAAGGTTAAATTTAAAACTGAAGGGTAATATTAAGTAAGAAAATTTATAAAATCGGCAAAAAGTTTGAATGATGTTTTTTTAATATAATGAGTACGGCCTTGATATGTTTAATGATATTCGAAGAAAATTTGGTTGTAACACAATTACTATGTTTGCGAAAATACCAAAATACCTCCAAGGAGTTAAAGAATCTAGAAACGTTCGGTTCCAATGTAGTACAATACGAATTTAATTTTGTCTTATAAAAAAAGAGTTCTTTAACTTCATCTATTCCTCTAAGCTCATGGATGTCTATGTTGAATTTTAGATAAAGTCGGACAGAAAGGCAAGGGTTGTTCCAACGTTTCACACATACCTACTTCCCTAAACTTTCTACATGTGTCATACCTATGCTAGTAATTCTGATTCTGCTCACATGTGATGGCAGTTGATTTTCGCCTGATATTAGACCTACAACCTTTAAAATCGCTTGAGCAAAAAGTGTATGTTTGTTTTTTCTTCCCATCGTTGAAGTTGAACATGATGTTGGCGGTCTTGCATACCATTAAGACATTCTACCTCATCCTGATCTGTCTTCCATCTCTCTCGGAATTTCATTGTGCAGAGCCTTTAGCGTCTTTTGTATATCAGGTGCTAGTTCTCAGACGGTCGACACTTTTGGCAATATCATCTTAAAAAAGTCTACCTAGCTCCGTTGCGATCAACCGTAACGCGTGTTGTGAGTTAGAATCACCGAAAGTTAAAGAGGGAAGTGAGATGCACTTGCAGACGTAAAAGCGAGTGCCTCAAATTTGTATGCAGAAAAAGTTTGAAAACGGATAATACTCGAAAATTCTAGGAAAAACTGCGTTAACTAATAGAAGGTTTTAAGACCCGAGCATATTCATGGACCCAAAGAAATGATCTAGCAACTGATGCCTAGAGCATTTTGACTTTAGCAGCCTATTAAGATGCAGTGAAATCCAAACATTAAAAAATGGCGCCCTATAATCCCCAACCGGTGGCAATGGAATAGACAAAGCGTCGGGAGCCGATGACTTATTGGCTGAGCTATTTAGATCTGGTGACAGAAAGAGAATCATCAGCTTCTTTGCAAGATTTGGTCGGATGACTGCATGGGTAAACAAAAAGACGGTCCCACAGTCTGCAGCAATTATCGTGGTATAAGCCTAGGCAAATCATATATAAAGTCTTATCTACCACATTGCTTAAAAGATTAAAGCCGTCAAAGAACTGCTTGAATCCTATCAGCGAGACTTCGGAAGCGTGTGAAAAGGATCGACAATCAATACTTACTCCTCGTCGATTTGGAAGCACTTTTCGATAGCACGAAAACGAATCGCTTTATATAGTTTATGTATCCCAGCGAAACTCCTAGGATGTGTGAAAGCTTCACTATTAGGAAGGACTGAGAATGTTACGATTTTTGTATCATTTACATCTTTTTCGCTGTCACAATATTATGCTATTTGCAAAGGGTTGGCTGTTATATCAAAATATTTTTGTTTTCATATACTTATGTACATGAAATAGTATTATAAGGTTTTTCGTAGCTACCTTCGATGATTTCCCAAATCCTTCGAGACCGATCACTGGATTGCTAAATAAAACTCCCAAGATTTCTTCGTTTGGCCTCTTAATCGTCAGGAATTTACTCAAAGTTTTTTCGTCCTCAATAATTTTTATACCTGAAGATGACCTAAACATTCTGTTCACGCGCTCAAGAATAGGCTGATTATTCGTTTGCCTGCGATAGCTGCAGCCGCTCCGTTTATCCTTAACGATAGTCCAAACATTCCGTTCATGCGCTAACTACCGCACTTTTCGCCTGTCCCTCGCATTTGGGATATTAACTTTGGTCCGAAATATGTAGGTAACAGAAGGAGAAGAGATAAAAACAACACTAGTAGTTTTTATCAAAATAATCATAGCTACAGCTTCTTTTGTAGCTATCAGCTTTACTTCTCTAAACCCTTTTTCTGTGGAAGCACGAAATCAGACTGGTTGCATTATGCTTTTTTTTGCCCATACTCCAACAAATTTCATTTATCGCTTTCACTGAACTATTTGACGCATCCATTTCAACTTTTTGAATTAGCACAAGAGTTTTCCAACATTTCAATAGACCTAATTTTACTAGTTAGGATCCTATTAGCCCTTTTGGGCACACATGCTTCTACCTCGTAATCCTCGCAAGATTCTGTTTTAGTACGGCTTAAGTGCGCCAAGAACTGGGAAGTGAATTATAAAAAAGCTAAAAGTCCCTGCCACACGTTGTTGTGCCTGTATTTTTTCAATTTATGTATCAATATTATAATTGGTAATGTAATGAAGGTGCTAAGTAAGGAACAGCCTGACCAATATTTGGAATTGATTTTTACATACTAAGGAGATATATTCAGAGATTAATTACTACTCAAAGTCTTCTACGATCTGTTGATCTGTAATATCCTTCCGGAAAAAATGATTTAACATATACTAATCTAGACAAAAACCTATCAACGTACTAAATTTTATGCAAATCTGGTAGATTTCCGGCATTTGCTTATCTGGACAAAAGGATACCTTCGTACAAAAATTCAAATATCCATAACAATATTTGTTTCCTGGAAAGAAATGAATTTGAGGTAAATCGAACTATAAGCTCGATTGTTTTGTTTGTTAAATAGGCTCCAATGGTCCTTATTTTAACTTAGAAACTACGTTAGCTGTATACCAATTTTCAAGTAAATCGAACTATAAATAAGTTTTGTTTAGAAAATGGTTCCCTCGTCCAGTTCTCGGAAAAAAGTTTTTTAAAAACCTCCCGCTGGCAGCTATCAATGCAACTCTCTCAACAATATGCAAACTCTATAAGAAAACTCTGTGGATTTCAATAAAGTTATATCGAATTTTTTATCAAAATTGGCTTAGTAGTTATGGAGCTTATAAGCTGCAGATACAGCCATACATGCTCTCTTATATTTACACATATACATATAGGGTGTTTTTTTATAGAGGTTTAGAACTTTAAGTTGGCATTAGTTTTCAAGATGGCGACCGATTTAACAGCTGTCAAGTGATTTGTTCTCAGTTTGGTTTGGCAAATCATCGTGAATAGACTCACGAGTGAACAACGCTTGCAAATAGTGCAATTTTATTTCGAAAATAATGGTTCTGTGCAGCCCCTAAAGTGCACCAAACAGTCAGTTTTTCTGGATGTAACGGTGTTTCAACATACACTTGAGGATTACCTTCACTCCAAATGCGGCCATTCAACCAGAAGTGCGCTTCATCGCTAAACATGTAACGGTGTTTCAACATACACTTGAGGATTACCTTCACTCCAAATGCGGCCATTCAACCAGAAGTGCGCTTCATCGCTAAACATCGCTAAAATGGACGTAGTGCGCGATACGTTTTCTGCACAGAACCATTATTTTCGAAATAAAATTGCACTATTTGCAAGCGTAGTTTAGGCGTGAGTCTATTCATGATGAATTGCCAAACCAAACTGAGTATAAATAACTTGACAGCTGTTAAATCGGTCGCCATCTTGAAAAGTAATGCCAACTTAAAGTTCTATACCTCTATAAAAAACACCCTTTATATATAATCGAACCATAAATAAAAACCCGGAAGAAAAAGTGCTACCTATGCTAACTTAGGTAAAAGGCTATTTATGTAACAAATTTCAAGTAAATCTTACCATAATTAAAATTTAAAATGCCAAATTTTAACAAAATTTATCTACTCCTGACCCACTTATCTTTCAGATTCTTTTCGTTTGGTCGGAGACCCAGACGAATTGGTGTGAATCATCGAAAACACAACTGAAATAGTTAATTCAGTTAAACTTTTTTACATGGATTTATTCATTATATTTTTAAGTTTAAAATGCAAAAGCAAAAATGTATATTTCCAGTTACATTTTCGTTAGAACGGTATCTATGTACACCAACAAGTAAACATAGTCACCATAGAGTCTGCCTTCAGGTTTATAATTACAAAAGCATTAAAAATCATAAAGAAAAATTCAATTTACTCTTTTGTTGGATAACCACGTTATTTTCTCACTCAACCGGTTTGGCATCGAATCTACCAACTTATCTGTTTCCTCAACTGAAATTCAGGACCATTTTGCCAGTATAACTCTTCGCAAAACCTCTTTACTTGTTATTATATGCTGACAAGCTCTTTTTCTTAATATATTTCAAAGGTTCTCTATAGGATTGAGATCGGGTGACTGAGGAGGCGTTTTAAGCTGTCTAGGGGCATTATACAATAGCCAAAGTCTGACTATTTGAGCAGTATGCTTCGGATCGTTATCTTGTTGAAACCAAAACGTCGAAGATTAACCTTTATTCTCTTTCACTTTGTTTCAAGTAACCGTCATGCATCTTTACACCAAAATTCCACCATGTATCACTGTACCAACAAGATTTTGTTTTTCAAGGGAAGTTCCTGATTTGCGCCACACAATTTGGCGACCTTTTGTGCTGTATATACAAAATTTGCTCTCATCCGAAAAAATGACTTGTTTACAAAATTCCGGAGCAAATTCAATGCGCTTTCGTGTGTTTACAAGTGAGTTATAAGGTTTTTTTGAGTGACTCTATCATGATATTCAGCTTTATGTAAAATTTTTTTAGCAGTTTCTAAACAAATCGTTTTTTTTTATGTTTTATTTACGTTTTCAACTATATTTTTTGACGTAATTCGCGGATTAACTTTCACCAAATTTATTGTTTTGCGTTCTGCTCGTACTGACAATATTTTTGGACGGAACGGGGTTCCGACGTTAAAATACCGGTTTAATTGAAATAATTTACTACGTGCTCACGGAGGAATATGGTTTCCCTACAGTTTGTCCAATTTTTCGGAAACTTTGGCCATCTTTCCACAGTTTTATAATTATTTTTCTTTCACGTCACGAGCTCTTTAAATGATTAGCTAGAATAAAAGACAATAGAAAATATGCAAAAAGAATAAACATCTTCCTGAAAAGTAACGATATTCTCAAATCAAGCAAACTGAACGCAGACTTTGTGGTGCATATGTTAAGTTGTTGCTACACTTAGATACCGTTATCTCGAAATTGAAAATAGGAATATAGGTTTTTGGTTTTGCATTTTGAACTTAAAAATTGTAACTGAATTAATTATTTCCATTGTGTTTGTACTCTACTTTAAAAATGTGTCTATGTGTATATATACAGATTACTATAATTATAACAAATATATATATTTGTGAATATATATGTCCTATTTTCAGATTTTAAATCACACCTAGTACAAAAAAAAACGTATGCAATTAAACTCAAACAAAAGAAAATAAAAAGTAAGCGATGCACCACGGTCAAGTTTAATATAAATTAGAACGAGTAGGCGTTTACATTAAAATCTCTTTTGTCGTAACTTTATAACGGAACTTCTTTTAGTTGCAAAAATTTCATAAATGATGCCTATTATTTATTTGTAACTATCGATTTATAACAAAAAGTAAATATCGAAAAATATGTCGCTTACATCGTTTTGGCGGCTAGGGCTCGATATATTTGTCTTTAATATCAGTGAACATTCATAACTCAATTTCATAATAATATATCTATGCATTCATCAATGCAACATTGCATTTTACAAAATTGACGATTTTAATAGACAACGACTTAACGCTTGAGGTAATGGTAACTCATACGCCATGTTGGCATATTCGCATAAAGTACATAGCTCATGTACATATGTATGTGCAAATAAATTCAATTAGCATTATTACCAACACTTTTAAAAGTGTCAAGAGTTGTCTGCAGTTTATGTGACAGTAGTGAAGAATTTATTCTTCCAATTTCAACTCTTGTCTGTTGTATACATAACATATGTATATAAGTATGTATATGTATGTTCTATATAGATTTTTGCAATTGATGACACCCTCCTTCATTCATTCATGTATTCATTCACTTAAGTGCGATGTATTACAGTGGAATGCAGGTAGACGTACAGTGATAGCGTGGTCAAAATACATACGTACAGCCCATACATATGTACATATGTACATATGTGTTGCTATAAATGACGGTATTCGAAAGTATTGCTCTATGTGTGTTATATGTAAGAGTGTATGTATCGTTATAGTGGTTTCTTCTTTCAATAGATAAATAAAATTTTTGGTTCTCATACATATCCCAACCATTTTCGCTTCAAGTCACATCATTCACTTATTCAATCAATCAATAGTGATTATTTACACTTCAGTGGCAAAGTTTGTTAGGTTAATAGTTATTAGAGCTTATGGCTATGTGTATTTGTGTAAAACGATGAAAATGAAAGTCTTTTTGAAAAATGCAATAGAATTTATATATATATGTATAAAAACAATATTTCTACAAAAATATCTCAACAAAAGTTAATAGTAGTAAACTATTTAGGTTAATAACGAGATTCTCTAAAATCTTCGAAGAACTTTTATTAAAAAAAAAACACAAATGATTTTATACTCGTACCGTTACATACCATGCCATCAATTCAACTTTAGCAAAATGCACAGCACGGCAGATAGGTGCACATAATCGCTACAAGCATAAGCTCAGCGAGTGAAAGTAAATTGTACTTCAGTGCTTCTCGATGTTGTTCAGGCATTTAATAAAGTTTGGCTAGATGGACTATTATATAAAAAAAGGGGTACGCTTCCCTCAAAAATTTATGCTATACTAAAAAGTTTCCTTATTGGCAGAAAATTTTGAGTTAGGAAGAAAAGTTACACTAATGAGTCCTACAAAATATTAGCTAGTGTTCCGAAAGGAAGTGTTTTCGGGGCCGGCTTTCATTTAATTTTTACAAGCGATCTTCTCACACGACGAAAGCTCGTCACAACAACTTTTGTGGATGATACCTACCTTCGAGCTGCGTGGAAGGCTGACAATTTATAGAGGTATGTTTTTTATAGAGGTATAGAACTTTAAGTTGGCATTACTTTTCAAGATGGCGACCGATTTAACGGCTGTCAAGTTATTTATTCTCAGTTTGGTTTTCGTCCATCAGAGCAGTTAATTCGATTAACCATGGCACGTTTTCGCACCACGTTTACTCTTGTTGATAACTCGCATCCCCAGAGACGCCGTACGGTGCATACAGAAGAAGCTATTGCTGCTGTAGAGCGTAGCATTGACGAAGACCCGAATGAGTCCATCCGCCATCGAGCACAGGAACTGGATCTGTGTCCATCCACTTTATGGAAGATTTTGCGGAAGGATCTTGGTTTGCGTGCTTACAAAATCCAACTCGTGCAAGAATTGAAGCCAAACGATCATCAATTAAGGCGTAGATTCGTCTAATGGGCCCGATTTTCCCGATTTTTATAAGCGAATTTTGTTTAGCGATGAAGCGCACTTCTGGTTGAATGGCTACGTCAACAAACAAAACTGCCGCATTTGGAGTGAAGGTAATCCTCAAGTGTATGTTGAAACACCGTTACATCCAGAAAAACTGACGGTTTGGTGCGCTTTATGGGCTGGTGGAATCATTGGTCCGTACTTTTTCAAAAACGATGGTGGCCAGAACGTTACAGTCAATGGTGATCGGTATAGAGCCATGATTACTAACTTTTTCATTCCTGAATTGAATAACCATGATGTCCAGGAGATGTGGTTTCACCAAGATGGCGCAACATGTCACACAGCTCGTGCCACAATAGATTTATTGAAAGACACGTTTGGTCACCGCCTAATTTCACGTTTTGGACCTGTGAATTGGCCTCCAAGATCTTTTGATTTAACACCTCTAGACTACTTTCTGTGGGGTTATGTAAAGTCATTGGTCTATGCGGATAAGCCAGAAACGCTTGACCATTTGGAAGACAACATTCGCCGTGTTATTGCCGATATACGGCCACAAATGTTGGAAAAAGTCATCGAAAATTGGACGTCCAGATTGGACTACATCCGCGCCAGCCGTGGCGGTCATAAGCCAGAAATGATGTTTAAAATGTAATGCCACAAGATTATCTTTCGGATAAATAAAATTCATGTCAATCGAATAATCCATCGTTGTTTTATTGCAACTTAAAGTTCTATACCTCTATAAAAAACACCCTTTATTTGGAGAATTATAATCAATAAGTCTAAGTGTGTACAAGTAACATTTACTCTAAGAGAATACACATGCCCTGCAATCTAAATAGTAATAAAAAATATCACAGAAAGAATTCGTGACTTACTTGCGAGTTACATGGGAACATGGACTCATTTGGAAAAACCACATAGATAATAAGATTACCCAAACTAAATTGAAAATTGTGAGTTTTTATGGGATTATAGGTCTTAAGAAGTTAGGTAGGTTTGAAAATTAAATAAAGCGATTTTTCTGTCTTATTAAATTATACAATAAGTTTAAAATTTTCCAGAAATTTCAAATTGATCGGAGTAAATTCTAAGAGATAGACCCTTTGGAAGTTCCGCCCATAAGGCCATGTCTGTGTCAATTTGAAACTTTAAACGCATTTATCTTAAAACTCTATTTTTACACGATTTTTCGAAGAGTTATAAAGCCATTTTGTTCAAACTTGGCACACATCTTTGTAATAACATTATTTAGTCATTGAAATAAGGATTTTTTTATTGCAACTAATTTTTTCGAGCAATGCATGACGAAAATTTGATCAAAAAATGTGGTTTTTGTTCAAAGTCTGTCAAAAATTCAAAATTTAATTTTTTTTCTTCGTCCAATAATAAGATTTATCCTTGTACTAACGAAATATTTTTAGTTTTTTGATTTTATAAGAACCAATAATGAGTTATGCTGTCCACGGCGAGAGCATTTTCTTTTGAGACGTCAAGGGAGATGAGGTACCAACGGCTGAGTTTTCGGAATTTTTGAATAAAAATTTCACCAAATACTGTTTACACATGTATCTTGATTATGATTGTATATATAAATATATGATTGTATACTTATATATATATAAAATTGTGAAAATTCCTCTAAAACTCACCTAACCCCTTAAGTAGAAAACAAAGTATTACTTATTAATATGCTTATAAAGCCATCTTGAGCGTACGAGAACCAAATTTGGGGCTCAGCAGTTAAATTAAGCCTAATTATAATCCAAAGGCTACAGTCTAAAACCTTAAGAAGAATATAAAAGGCTCGTTGGTATATAAAAAAACTCTGCAATTCTAATCGATCTTAGAATTAGCACCGTAACAGGGTAAATATTACTCGGAGAGGTTATCTAACTACCTAAACTTTCTATCTAAAAGTTTATAACAGCAGAGCTGCCCCAAGTTTCAGCTATGATTAAGGCTTTGCCACATTCTTTAATATTACATGAGCGATACTTTCCGTGTAGATCCTTCAAGGCATTTATTAAAATTTACTATATGCCATTCTTTATAATATTATTTTTGCTATTGTAAATTATTAATTTGCAGTGTTCGATATCCCTAATGATATCTATGTACATAAACACATTCTTTGTTCAAGTGATATTAAGTTATTTCTCTTTGCTTAAATTTTTAATCGATACAGTGATAATGATTAACTTGTATTATGTATAAGAATTAGCTTATGATTTTTGAAATTATTTTTAAATTCTGGAAAGTAAGATTAAAAAAAATATATATTGAATAAAATAATTTTATTTGCAATGCTTTTTTTTGATAATCAGAAATATTTTTACATATATATTTGAACCGTATCATAAATTAAAATTCAAAGGAATTTCTCTTCAATTTAGATTTATGTATGAAAGCCTTCCAATATAATCTAGAATTCTACGATTATTTTCAAATTTCTACGCTGAATTATGTGTATATATATATATATGTATGTATGTTGGCATGTAAACGTGCAAGCTATATATATTTGTATATATACATATATTTATGTAGAATCGTTATGCTATGAAATACATTAACGTGTATGTTTCTACGTACTTAAATGCGTGCCATTTTCTCTACGAAAATAAATTTCCTGAAAAAATGTAATTAATATTACATGGAAGTGAAAAACAGGCAAGCAAACTATGAATGTTGATTTGGTGTAGCTAACGTAGAGCTTATGGATAGTATTCATTGATTTTAAATTTGACCAGAGAGTCGAGGAAGTCGGCACTTGGGCAATTTAAACCCAACTACGAGTAAATGGTAATTAAACAGAACTGAAAATGTTTTAAATTTTTTTAGGGAATTTTCAGGAATCTAAATTTTTTCTTTGACTCATCCTGACTTTATGGTAACTCCTTATAGTTGGCGTTTCGACTTAAATATGCCTCTCGGATATGTTTTCTAAATAACTTAATCACTTGTTTCGAGCAGTCAATAGAACTCAGCTGTCTCCAAAGTTAAGTTTTAGTCAATGAAAATTCTGTGGAGCATTGAGGAGCTTTGATTTTTTTATTGCCTTTGGGTGACTTTGATGACTGAAATGAATTGATTTAGACATGTCTGCCAGTCTGTTTGGATGCAAATTCAGCTTTTGAGTTATTTAAACCAAACTTTCTACGCAGATGTATATTTCTGTATTTCTGTCGTAACCGACTAGATAGGACAACTATAACATATAACTCCAATATATATATATATATATATATACTTATATATATGCAAACAAATGGGCCTTTGAACGGCCGATGGATTTTATGATGAGCTCTTTATCTCATGTCAGAAATACACTCGAAGGGCTTGACATTCCCTGCGGAGGGGCGACCGCAATTAAGCAAAATTCATTTTCTATAATTCTGAATGTTGCTCGAACCTGGGCTCGAACCCTGGTCTTCGGCTATCGCGGCAGCCAAAATATAGCTCCCATAAACCTCTTATCTAGGTTTAGCGTGAAATTCAATATTTTTGCACACGAATATAAAAAAGAGTGATGTTAGTTACTACGCTTATAATTCAAGAACGCTTTGACCAATTTCGATGATTCGCACCTATTCGGATTGATATCTGGTTAAACAAGAAGAAAATCCGCGATGCGGATCAGGTGCCGACCTATTCAAAAAAAATTTATTGTAGGTTCGATTTTCCTTAAATTTGGTATGTAAAGTTTCACGCTTAGTTGAAAAATATCACTATATTTTATTCCGGGAAGTTCACCTAAGACTCATCTACTCCAAAAATCTTATCTATGGTTAAATTTTTCGAAATCTATAAATACAAAAATGAGCCCTGTTTCCCTTGTTAACGGCATCACGAGTGAATGGCTATACTGATTTCGCCCATTATTATTTTTTTTTTGTATTCGTCAGGAGAAGGGTCTTATGAAAAAAAGTTGAGTTTTCTCCAGGAAAGAGACGAGGGGACGATTTTTTCAAAAAAAATCTAGTTATTTTTCGATTTGCTTGATATTTGGTATTTGGATACATTTTTTTTCTTCAGGACCTGGGGCAATATATTTCATGAAATTTTATTTATGACTCGATTTCGGTTGGCTTTTGTCTAATTTAAGATGAGGAGTACTTTAAATTCAGGAAAATGAACATGGAGCCGATCTTTTCATAAAATCAATCTTATAGTTCGATGAAATTCGTTTCCATCCAAAAGCATGACCAAAACTGATCTTATTGAGATAAATATGGTTATGGTTCCATTTTGTTACATTTTCATACGAAAGTATCTTTTTGATAAATACTATGAGTACTCTGCACCACCAATTTCAATGGTAAAGAAGTATTCTACCGAGTTCCGTGGTGCCCAAACAAGTGACGCCGAACGTTCAGACATAATAAAGAAGGCTGTCGCCAGAAATTGCCTATAAAATCCATGGAATGATATTAGATGATCCGAGAAAGAAAGTGCGTGAAGTGGCTGAAGCTGTAGGCATCTCAACTGAGCGGGTACATCACATTTCACATCAATATATGGACATGAAAAAAATATCCGCGCGATGTGTGCCCAGATCGTTCACACACGACCATAGCGAAACCGTGTAAGCCTTTAAAGGAGAGTTTGGTGATTTCCAACCGGAACACAAACGAGTTTTTGAGCCATGTCGTTGTCGTAGACGAAACATGGATTCACCATACCACACCAGCGGCTAAAGAACAAGAAACAAGACAGTGAGTTTCTCCGGGTGAACGTGCACCAAAGAAGGCCCAGCAAGGTCATGACCACAGTTTTTGGGGATGCAATAGGTGTCATTCACATCGATTACCTTGAAAAAGGTAAAGGATCATCGTCGAATATTATTCAGAGCTTTTGGGCACATTTGATATTGACTTGAAGCAGAAATTGGCTTGAAGCGGATTTGAATAAAAAAAATAGTATTCAATCAGGAAACGGGTGCACACGTGTGTAGTTTCCATGGCAAAAAATCATAAACTAGTCTATGAACTGCTACCCCCGGTAAGAGATTCGCGTCGAATGAAGTGGTCATCACGAAACAAACACCTATTTTGAGGGCCTTGAAAAAATTATTTGGAAGGAATACAATTAGCTGAATTAGATGTATAGTGATAAAACGATCATAATATCCAAATTCAACAAAATAGAAAAGAGCAATAGCAATGTGTGACTAGACATTGCTAATATGTAGTTACATATAATGATTTTCCAATAAGAGTGATATGATTTCTTTAAAAAAAAAACACACTAATTGTTAAGGAAATTCAAATGTTTTTTTATTTAATTTGAAGTACAATGGATACAATTAAGTTCTGAATATAACATCATTCAAATGGCCTCCATGACTTCTTCTGCATGGACGAATTCGACGAACCCAATTTGTGAGCACCTTTCCACTAAATCAAGTCGCATGTCATGAATAGCACGTCCCATATTGACTTTAATAGCTTGAATAGAGTCTGGTTTATTACTAAAGACCAAGGACTTCAAATAACCTGAAATGAATAAATGACTTCAAAGAACCCTACAAGAAGTAGTCTAATGGTGTTAAATCACAACTTCCTGGAAACCATTCATTGTCACAATTTCTTGAAATAACCGAATCTCCAAACCTTTCTCGCAATAATTAGGTTGCTGCACGTGTTGTGTGACACACAGCCCCGTCTTGTTGAAACCAGATGTTGTTAAGATCAACATCCTCCAATTGTGACCATAAAAAGTTGGTTATCATCGATATGTACTGCTCTCCGTTGATAGTAGCGATGCTACCAGCTTCATTTCGAAAGAAGTACGGACCGATGATTCCACCAGACCAAAAACCACACCAAACTGTCAATTTAGGTGAATGTAATTGTTGTTCATGAATCGACAGTTTTGCTTATTTACCGCATCACTCAGATGAAAGAGAACCTCATCGGAGAAGATGATTTTCTTAAAAAAATTCAATCAATCAATAAATATTGTGACGGAAATCCCATATACGAAGAACAGATTGAAATGAGTAGCAGTGTGACAAGTAAAAACAGACAAAATGATGCAAATTACCCGGACCAAGGACAAACAAAAGGCTTGACAATGTAAAGGAAATTCCACGTCGTTAAGGATAAACGGAGCAGCTGCAGCCACCGCTTGCAAACGAATAATCAGCCTATCATTAAGCTCGTGGGTCATCTACAAGTATAAAAAGAGCGGCAGCCGCTATCACAAGAGGAGACGAGTAGATAACTTAGTGGAGTTAACATTGCTCTGAGCTGTGTGTTTTAGAAACGGATAAGCTGAGTGAAGCAGATAATAATTGTGTATCACAAATAATTGTAAAATAAGCCATTGGGTATAGTAAAGAATTGTAATTATCAAAGATTTAATAAACGTTGAGTTAATTCCTGATGGTTAAGAGGCCAAACGAACAAATCTTGGGAGTTTTATTTAGCAATCCAGTGATCGGACTCGAGTATATATACGGTCAAAAATCCTCCAACAAGTATTTTAGAGAATGAAATTTGGTATTCTATACATGCATGCGAGTATACAATTAAATACTGAAATTGAAAATGGTCGAAATCGCTAGACTACATCATATAGCCACCCCACAAGCGATTTTTCAATTGTTAGATTAAATTCGTCGAAAAAGTATGCTACACAATAAATTTTATATGTTCATGAAAGGCATAAATTCTTCTGTCAGCAAATGTACCTCGCTTTCCTCTTTAGCCCATAAATTATCTGAATTTTTTACTCAGATAACAAACAGCACTCTACTATCGAAATGATTTTCGGGGTGATCAAATTTGCTTCCAGAACTTGAATGTACAGAAAAGACCAATAAAAGGATCAATATTATAGAGATACTAGTGTACTTAATTCAAGCTTAGTTCTCATGGAGACTACTATTGTTCCAGTGTTGCAAAAACAACTTAAGTGAATCCCAGTTGGTCAAATTTCTTGCTGGTTAAATTGGATAGTAAAAATTATAAATATATATATGATACATATATACATATTATACAAAATTAGCAGATCTTGTCATTAGTAACATTTAGTAAAATTTGTGAGTTTACAGCCAGAGGCGAACTAAAATAAATCCTTTCACAGTGTAATAATTTCCCGCAGTACCTTATATTACAATACTTTACATGACGCTCTATGCTTTGTACGTCTGTATATTGGTTAAATTTTGTCATATAAATTTAAAATCCTTTCGGCTGAAGTATTTTTCTACATTCTTTTTATTCTTTTTGTTGTTATTGATTTTCTGGCACACTTTATTGATGTGAATGTCTCTAGGCATTTTAAGGTGGCATATAACACACAAAACAGCCAACACTTTTACATACATGTGTACAGTTTTATATATTTCCATAGACACATATGTATGTATGTATATATACATACATATATGTACATGGCATATCCTTTGAGCAACCAATGAATGCTGTGTGGAAAAAGTTGTTGGAAGTAGGTAATTTGACGGATTTGTGTTGTTAAATCTTGTTTTGTGGCCGGCCAAGCGTTTATGGTGATAATTTTTTGTGGCGGTAGATTTATCTAGTGGAAGTAAGGCACTTGAACGTACCAAATCTGCTTTAAAAATCTTCAATTTACATATATTTGAAATTCATTTATGATGGAGATGAAAAGCGAGTATTCTTTATCAACGAAATAAAAAATACCCATACAAAAAGGAATGAGTATTAAAAGTGGCTATTTTAGAATTTTAAAATAAGTAAAACAGCAAAAAGGGCTATGATGGCAGGAGTAAGGCAAATGAAACGGGTGAAAGATAAAAATTAAGATTTTGAAAATAAAATTCGGTTTTGTTAATAAAGAGTTTTTCTTTTATTGACAATAACAATGTGGACTATAAGTGGGTATACGCATTTGGGTTGACGAAATTTCTGGCGTGCAAAATATTTATTTTAGGCCCCTTTTAAATTATCTGAAAAGATTTAGTACGTATAAAAAGATCATGGAAATGTTGAGTCAGTGTTTTTTGAAAATGCCTAAAATTATAATATTTTGCTAAATTTTATTATAATTTGTTAAGCGGAAACGCTTTTTTCTGTACTTGGTAGTTCTGCTTGAAAGATGCTATTTGAGTTTGGTAGACGCAAAGAAAGAGCGAGTTTAAGATCTCCAGAATATATCCTCACCTTCAACCCGTAGTACATTTTGGAGCCGTTGCTGTAGATCGAGATGATATCCTCCTCTTCTTTAAAAACTCGAAGAACGTAAAATTATCCTCAAGTGGAAGAAAATATTAAAATCTAGCGTTGGGATGATACAGAATTACTAATTAATGTGTTGTGAGCTGGTTTTGTATATCTCTTTTGTTGGTGTCAGTCTCAAGATATTTCGTTGTGGGGATAAAGACATTGCATTACCGTTGAGTGAAGAAAGCTGAAGTTTTTGTATTTTGATTTTATTTCTAAATAACATTACTATGTTTAACACGTAGTTCGTTGCTCGCGGCTCATTAGTGCAATATTCCTAAGGATCCTGCCATAATCTCATTAATTGCCGAAGATAATAGAACTGATAACATTGAGAAAACATCGTCTACATATGTTACTACTTTCACTCCTCCTCCGTTGAGTTCGAGTATGATTGTGCCTATTTCTATATTGTTTAGAAACACTGTAATTACGTACTGTTTGTGAAGAAATAATATTTTTTTATATTGTAACGTTTTTCGTAGCTACCCTCGATGATTTCCCAAATCCTTCGAGTCCAATCACTGGATTGATAAATAAAACTCCCAAGATTTGTTCGTTTGGCCTCTTAACCGTCAGGAATTAACTCAGCTGACAGCAATGTTAACTCCACTAAGTTGTCTACTCGTCTCTTCTTGTGATAGCGGCTGCCGATTTTTTTATACCTGAAGATGACCCAAACATTCTGTTCACGCGCCCAAAAATAGGCTGATTATTCGTTTGCCTGCGGTAGCTGCAGCCGCTCCGTTTATCCTTAGCGACGGGGAATTTCCTTTATACTGTCGACCCTTTTGTTTGTCCTTGGTAAGGGTAATTTGCATCATACTGCCACTTCTTTTGCCTCTCCTCAATAAAGTTACTTCCGGTAGAAGTAATCTTATGTCAATGTCCATTAACTTATCCAGCACGTTCGGCATGAAGGTAGTGAGGCTGATGAGTCTGAAGTCCTTGGCACTATCGTTTACTCTTCATACTACTTCGTATATAATATAGTTGAATATTTTGCTTTGTAGATTCTTTGAAGCCATTGAACAATTGCTTCTTTCAGCTTCAGTAACATTATGTGGATAGCCACATCGGAACCCACCGCTTTAAGCAGTGATAAATAATTTTGCTCCTGGTAATTATACGACAGAATTGGTCTATATCCGTCTGCAGTGATTATAGTTTGGAGCTGGTTTACTGTCCGCTGTTCAAAGTTCCTTCATTTACATCTGTTAAAAAAAATAACACACCTCACCTAATGACAGAAAATTAATATCGAGATCTAGTTAGTGGTTTTGTATTAAGTGTCCATTAGCAACACTAAAAATATTTTTTATATTTTTCCCTTCCCTTTTCCGTGATTAGTTTTTTCGGGAGCACTGTTTTAGGTCTTAGTAAAATTTTTCTATAATTTATCAACCTTGATATCATACCTTTATCGCGAGATGTTGTCCCAATGATCCAAACATGTTTTCTAAGGTTTGCGGGGATTACACAGTCAAAAGTTCAGGAAAGCTATAACAGTTTTTTTTTTTAAATAAATATTTTTCGTACTTTAAATTGCACATTGTAGACAAAAACGAGCCATGGATTCCTCTAAATTTAAGCGATATGTGCTATATGAACACTTGGGAGAATGGGTCAGTGCTGAAAGAAGTAAGGGAGGGAACAACGAAATAACTTCGAAGACTGTTACTTTTGCTGTGTGGATTTCGTTTTGTTAGTTTTAAACAAATAATTTATCCAAGCTTACAATCGGCTAGAAGACCTTTTCCATATTCAGAGAAAGTACATGATTCAACATTTTGTTCTACCTGTGAACCATCTTTTGAAGAAACCCATAGTGAAGTATCTAGCAATAGTGATATCGAAGAAATAGTGCGTACAGAGCTAAAAGCTTTTACTCAGCTCGAATTAAAGGAGTTAATAAGGGATCTTAAACTAGGTAAACAATCTGTAGAGGAGCTTTTATGTAGATCTAAAGATGGTTAACCATGCTTTTTCCTATTTCTCAAGGTCAATGAAAAGTTTGGAACTACTTGCGTCAAATTCGTTTGCTGAAGTTACTTAAAACTTTCTGGAAACTCAGAAGTCAAGTAAGTACTCTGAACATGTTAAAAACATGCTGGACAATTTCAAAAACTTTGTATGCAATATATCCATGAAAGTGCCCTATCTTCAAAGCCAACTCGGTCAGTTTCCAAAGAATCATGGCTGCTATAGCAAAAAAAGAATCGCTCCCCTTGTTCTCTCCTCTTTTCCCATGACTTAAAAGGCACCTAAGCTGATGGGATCAGCATATGATCGCTGAATGCTGCTGGGATGAAAGGTGATTGTCTTGCTACACAACAATCTCCAAAATCGAGTAAAAAAAGTTATATTTAAAGAAAAATTCAATAAATGTGGTTTTTGGTGTAAATAGAAAACTACAAGTAGGAAAATAAAAAACTTGTTGTTAATGTAATAAAAAAATATTACAGCTTCTGTTACTGGCCAACAGTGGTTTTGGTGCCAACCACTGTTGCCCAGTGTAATCAAAGAATACATTTATGTGATTTTCTCTTTCCTATTGTCTGAGTTAATTCTTAACATCTTGATAGATATATTTCCCTTGTGTCATGGTACCATATGTAGTTTACATGACATTCTACAGCCACTAACTTTAAAGCTTTACGAGGTATGTTTAAAGGAAAATATGAATTTTGAATTTTTTGAAAAGTACTTATTTATTCATCAATATCTATTTTGTCTCCCTCAAAGTAATCCCCTTCGGATATAATACACTTGTGCCAACGCTTTTTCCAATCCTCGAAGCACTTCTGAAATGCGCTTTTCGGTGTGGCCATCAGCTTTTTCTTCGATTCTGATTTGATCTCATCAATTGTTGCAAAACGCTTTCCCTTCATTGGTTTCTTTAGTTTTGAGAATAAAAAAAGTCGAAGGGAGCCAAATCTTGTGAATACGGTGATTGAGGAATGATTATGGTTTTGTTATTGTCCACAAAATCACAAATAAGCATTAATTTGTAAGCTGGTGCATTATCTCGATACAGAAGCCACGATTTGTTTTTCCACAATTCCGATCGTTTGAGCCGTATTGTTTCAAGCAAACGTTGCATAACTTCCTTGTAGTATTCGTTATTATTCGTACGTTACCTTTTGGCAGGAACTCATGATGCACCACACCATTGTAATTAAAGAAAACAGTGAGCAAAACCTTCACATTTTCCTTTGAGCAAAACCTTCACATTTCCTTTTCGTTTTAAACGAGTTGGCGGGCTAGCGCATATATATCTTTATACTTTGGCACCAGATAAATTGGAGAAAATGCATTTGAAAAAGCCATAGAATTTGAAACAAGAGCTTTCATGAATTGTTGAATTAGATCAAATTTGTATGTAAAGTTGACATCAATAGATTCTGCGGCTAGACATTCACTCTATTATTTACCTAACAGTATATAATGAATTTATTTTAATTTTAATAGATTTAAAAGCTAGTTTAACATTACAATGAGCTATTGATAGATATAATCCGCCAGTAGATAGACATAATCCGTGAATTTTCGATTGAAGTGAATTATAAATTTTGACACTAAAAATCCCTCAACAAAATTTAGGTTACTTATTGTTTGAGAATCATTTGTACTCTACAAAAATACAAGCCACAACATATACTTCACCACAAGCTGATTTTTTATAAACATTCCACCAAATAATGCTCTCTCTGTAATAATCCGCTCATTAGCACCTAACAAATTAGAAAACATACTCCCATACGTATGTATATGTGCACGATTACGTATGCAAATAGGTGGTGAAAACTTTGTTAAAGGTTCCATAAAAAATTGTATGCATATACATATATACGTATATAAGGGCTTATAGCATTGATATTACGTATTTTATAACAAAATTTTATACAAACTTACGTTGTTATATTAATTTAATGAGAATAATAAAATTTTGCGTTAATACGTATAAGTATATGTATGAACGTGTGTATGCTTAGTTAAGAAGGCAAAGTTTTGTGCAAGCGCTTGAACTGAAACACTTATTTGTACACAAGGGTGGTTAAAATGTTATTTAAAATTTTAAATTGAAAAAAAAAACCATATGTGAAACTATTAAAAATATGAGCAAAATACGATTTAACGAAGAAGTATAGTTCGCAACCATATGGATGTAACCGAATCGTAAAAGTCAAAACATTATGTATACTAACAAATGCCGCAGCGATCTATATTTTTATCCAAATCATGCATATTTTCGTCGATCTCTTGATCTGTGGTCCCCTTCCCGGAAAGAAAATATTTTATATGTTCGCTTAGACTACAGCAAAGCAACGTTCTAAATTTTAAGCAAATTGAACCTGCTTCCTGGTGCATTTCCGGAAATTGTGTGTCTAAATAAAAATATACCTTTGTAGGCAAATGCAAAAAAGTCGAACCTAATTTCAAGTAAGTCGAACAATAAATAAGATTTTTTTCGGAAAAAGCGTTCCCTCGTCTTATTTTCAGAAGAAATATAAAATTTTTTCATAAGATCTGACAAACACAAAAAACAAGATTTAGTGAAATCGGTCCAGCCACTTACTCGTGATGTCGTGAACAAGGGAAACAAGAATTCGTTTTCATATTTATAGATTTAGGAAAATTGAACCATAAATAACATTTTTGGAAAAGATCGGTCTAAGGAAAAAAATATAGTGTTCGTACCAAGTTTGAAGAAAATCGAACTAACAATTCCATATTATTTCAAATAGGTCCCACGTCCGCCCTGAAGAAAATGTAGAGTTCATTTTAAACAAAATGCAAGGCCAACTACATACCAAAGTTGAAAAAAATCGAATAAATAATATGATTTTTTCGAATATGTCGGTCTCTGATATACTTCCCGGATTTTTTATCGTATTCTTCTTGCTTGGCCGGAGACCAACTCGAATTAGTGGAAATCATCCTAACTAGTTAAGTTCTTGAGTTATAAGCGTAGGAACTAAGATTCCTTTTGGTACATTTTTATTTGAAGAAAGCATCAGAAAGGTCTCTCACGATTAGTAGTATGCCGTCTTTGGAATCGTTTTTCCATTTGCTTAACATCTTCGTGAAATCGTTCACCTTGCTCTTCACACACACCTCTGAAATTTTCTTGAGAGAAGATGACATGGGAACGAATAAATGTATTTTAGGAAATCTTAAGCATGAAAGGCTTTTAACGTTGATTTCACGATTCGTATTTCTCCTTGAACCTGCTCTTCTTTTAGAGGCGTCGTGGTTGTGATGAATTGTGTATCAGAGAAACTTTGATGTTCAGTATTTTAATAAAGGAGTTTGGTAAACCAAAGCACATTTGCTTTATATGGATTTTAATTTGCAAAGAACCAATTCTAAGTTCTTGTAGGTTTCTTTGAAGTGTACGAAATAACCAATAGGAATGGGAGCATATAAACCACCATTGTGAGCGGGAATACTTTATGGCTTCGTCTTGAAAAATCTATGAAAATACGGCACCGTGCTGGATTGTATATCCCAAATGCATCCACCAAACCTTCAATATTGGTACAATAAATCAACTCGTTTTCTTAGGAAAAGTGGTAAGTGAACTCTTTCTCACGATATCTGAACCAGGCTCGATTCAAGGATTCAAGGAGACTGGGTTCCTGGGTATACAATTGACTGCTTCCATTCTTGCAATAATTCGTTTGCTTACGCCCTACCACAGGAAGTGCATATCACGAAACTTTTTCTTATCCTTTTACCAAATTCGAAATACTTCAACCCATGCCGTGCAGACACGCAAAATTTTCACAAAAAGAAAAACAAAGTAAAATCAAAATTATTTACTTATGACTTCTAGTTAGACCGTAAAAATCTTTTTTATTATCAAATTTTAATTTGAGTAGCCCAACACGAAATAGAAGACTAGTCCTTATTTCAGTTAGCGGTGATTTGGAGGTCTTCTGCATATGCATCAACATTTACATATCGGCCAGTCTTTAAGAATTCATTTATAAAGTTGCAAAGAAAAAAATAGAGCCTTGGAGAACACCACAGTTCAGGGACTTTGTCTTTGAGGCTTATGTTCCAATCTTCACACGCTTGGTTCTGCCAGATAAAAAAATTTTCATGAAGGATAGAGAATTTTCGCCAAAGCCGAAGTAGTATGTAAGCCGAAGTAGATGAGAGCATTGCATTACATTTATTTTTTGCCTGGCGAAATGAGACCGTTAGCTTTTGAGCTATTCGGCTTTCAACGGCGGTGAGCTTTTGTTCGCACTGTGATAGCTTCACTGACAATGATGGTAAACCAAGGGCAAGGTGACACCTTACCATATTTTATAATTTATAAAATCGAGTTTTTCGGTAACAGATTTAAAATACCAACATTCACATTTACGGCTAATGAGCCAATCTTCACATACTGGATTCGGTTTCATAAATATCTTTTCGTTAGGGACAGAGTAATTTTATCAAAGCCAATGTAGTATCAGATTTTGAGCAGAGCAATGAATGATCACAGAAGAGAGAATTCACCTTTGTCATAGAAAATCCCTATGTCGTCTAAAATTTTATCCGTCCAGCTGTAGCACATCCATGTCCAGCTCTATAGCCTGTTTGGAGGGGGAAGTCAGTTATTTTACGATATACGATAAGAAGTTTGATCAAACATTAGGGACTCAAATACTTTCGATAAAACGTTTGAAGGCTTCTAAGGTATTTGAGAAATGCCCGTTAGCTTTTCAGCTATTTTGCTTCCAAAGGCGATATGCCTTTATTCGGGTTTTGATAGTTTCCCTGAGTTTGGTGGTAAACCAAAGACAAGGTGACGCTTTATCATAACGCAGAGGAATGATAGCGTTGGGGAGAGATATTAATTTATAATTCAGAAAATAGAGTTTTTCAGTAACAGATTTGAAATACCAATATTTCTCTCAGACAACATTTTCCCGCTCTATACACAAAGCATTTAATTCGATAGAGCGAAAGTCTCTGCATATATATACTTTATCAGTGCAAGAGTCACTAAAATGAATGTCAAAACAGCAAAATATGAAATAATGTTCCAAAACAAATGAGATTTGGTAAATTTTAGCATAGAGGAATTATTGAAAACGAGAAAACAATTAAGAATACTAGAATTACAATTATTACCGGACCCACTGGGAACAAGTTTTTTTAAGGCAATCGGACAACTCAACGAATAAAAATTCATTACCCTCAGCACTTGGCTCATAGACAAGGTTCATATTTATGTGGTTCTTACAGTAAATGGCAGAACCACCAGCTCTTTAGCCGATACGATCATTACACATAAGTATGTAATTCGGTGTGCTAAGTGAATATCATTAGCATCCTTAGTTTCCGACACACATATAAAATCAACAGCAGAGGACGCAAACACATATATGAAATAATCCATTTTTAAATTACTTAAGCTGCGAGCATTAAAATGGACAATCTTAACTCCACGCTGTTGTCTACATAACACATTTAGCTTAACAAGACTGCTATCATCAATGTTATCACTTCTCACCAACTACCATGCGGCAAGTTAACAAAAGTAACAAAGAACATAGAATAACATATACTTAAGCTAAGAATGTGGATATAAGATATAAAATAAATAAAAATAAATAGAGTGTCAGCAGAATTTAGTCAAATCAGAGCGCGTACCTATTCTCTACGCCGTAGAACTTTTGCTAACTTTGGCATATACAACGCTGCGTAGTTTAAACACGGATGCCAGCTTCACATTTCCCCTGAGTAAAATAGCCTTCCGCAATATCTTCATTTTACCAGCAGCCAAACTCTCGAATATCGAATTGTTTCCATAAAGGCCAACGGAAGCAAGAGAAATTATATACTGCAACTAGCCAAAAACATAGTGACTCAGCTGCCACAAACTATCATATGAGAGGGGCACGTATATGAAAAGTTATCACCGCTTTACGAAGCTGTTACTGACGTTTGCCCCGTAGCAATCAGTGGTGGGGATTTGATTTTTTCCGTAAAATTTACTCATAATAGCGAACAATCAGAATAGTGATATATTAAGGGGTTTCCAATAGGGATGATATGATTTCTAAGTGTCGTTTTGGCCATTTTTAATATGTCATGATCTTTCTTTTTTTTCATTGTATTCAGTAATGTTTACAATTTCATCATGGTATCAAGATATACACAAGAACAACGTTGCTGATTTTGCTTTGGAACAACTTGAAAACGATAACGATTTTTTTTAGGAAAATAATCTCCGATGAGGCTTACTTTCATTTGAGTGGTGCGGTAAATAAACAAAACTGTCGATTCTGGTGCGAAGAAAATCCACAAATTATTCATGAATAACCATTACATCCACCTAAATTGACAGTTTGATATTGTTTTTGATCTTGTGGAATCATCGGTCCGTACTTCTTTCGAAATGAAACTGGCAGCACCGTTACTGTCAATGGAGAGCGGTATAGATCAATGATAACCAACTTTTTATGAACTTAACAACATTTGGTTCCAACAAAACGGGGCTGTGTGTCACACAGCACTTGCAACAACCGAATTATTGTGAGAAAGGTTTGGAGATTTGATTATTTCAAGAAATTGTGACATTTAATGGCCTTCAAGAAGTTGTGATTTAACACTTTTAGACTACTTCTTGTAGGGTTATGTGAAGTCATTGGCCTTTAGCAATAAACCCGACTCTCTTCAAGCTTTAAAAGTCAATATTGAACTTGCTATTCATGACATATGACTTGATTTAGTGGAAAAAGTGCTGAAAAATTGGCTTCATCGAATTCGTTCCTGCAAAAGATATAAAATAGAACTTAATTGTATTGATTGTACTTCACATTAAATAAAAACCTTTGAATTTCCTTAACAATTAGTGTGTTTAAAAAAAAAAATCATATCACTCTTTTTGGAAACACCTATACAAGGTTACCAGTATTGACTTTTATAAATAAATGTTATAAAAACTGTACTTTTTATCGTAAGAATTGAAAACTGAAGTATTTGATTGACGTTTATATTCGAACATATAAATCCTGAAATTTGTTGACGAAAATTTTAAATTGGTTTAAAAGTATACATGCACATTGGCAGCTGGCAGTATTTAGCCGCCGAAAGTAACGTCGATAACTTGTGACAACATATCGCTCTTCCAGTCGGGTGGTACGGCTGGGAGATTGATTAAAAATACTTTTAACATTTCCTCACTCAGAGGGTGGAATACTAAACACAGCTGTGATATCAGGAGGGAATTTTTTGTTCTCCGTCCTATCAATGTCAGCTTTTAAACGATACACTTCAGATACTAAACTCTTTATTTTAGAATAGAGGACACCAACATTTTTATTAAATTTCCTTGTTCAGTAACCTCTCAACCTCCGTTATTTTGTTTGAAATGCTATCAAAGAGAGATTCAAGCAAATATGACTAGATGGAATGACCTTACACCCGAATAATTTTGTTGATTTTGCATTTTTGTTGATCGGCAATTTCCCTTTTGGTATTGCCTTTCACGTTCACACGAAGAAACTTTGTTCAATGCTAATTTTCTGCCATTCCATTTAATTTAATTTTTGCAATTTACCATGCAATTGACTCATAACATAACCATTCAGATAATGTAAATAAAAACGTGAAAAGAAATGACAAATTTTACATCATAGGATACAATAACAAAGCGTGTTGACCGAGCGAACAACGAAGTCCCTACGCTGCCTTCTTACTCGGCCCTCTCCTTAACAAAATAAAAGTTTCGGCAACAGGAATTGCTCGGTGTGAACTCAGTTATATGAAACTCTTTATCTTGGGAAAGTGCTCTGAAAATACACATTTCTTATAACATTTATAACCGTGCCACTTTGATGAAAAAGTTTCGCTCTGGGATATCTGTAGAATTTTTGGGCATTTTTCGATAATAAAGGGTTGTGTACATTTACAATTATACGCATTAATCTACATTTGAGAGATTTTCGTATCTAGTCATCTTTACCTTAGTACGAATACCAAGTAAATAGAGAAGGAATAAAAATTATGTGAAGACATACGAGGTATGTTCAAAGGAAAAGGTGAATTCTGATTTTTCGTGGACGGCGTACATTCGATTAGAGGTATTTTGTTTTTGTTATAATCGGACATATATTATATAGTAGTTTGTTTCTGACAACAGAAGAGGTTAGTCACGTTTTTGTGTGCTCTTCGATTTTTGAGTTTTGAAAGAAATGGTTCAGAGAATATGTATTAAATTTTGTGTTAAAAATGGAATAAAGTGCTCCAAGGCACTTGAAATACAGACTGTGGCATTCGGTGAGTCCACTTCGTCCACTTTGTGTGAGTCCACAAAATGTTTATAAGTGATACAAGCGCTTTACAGAAGGCCGAGAAAATGTAGATAACGATGAGCGTCCTGGAGGTGTGACCACGTCAACAAGCGAAGAAAACATCGAAACAGTGAAAAAAATTGTTCTTGAAAATCATCAAATCACTATTAGAGAAGTTGCAGAGGATGTCGGCATATCAAACGGCTCATGCCATTAAATTTTCTCGAATGCTTTGGGAATGAAACATGTGGCAGAGAAGTTTGTTTCGAAATTGTTAAATTTTAAGCAAAAGCAATGTCGCATTAGTATCGCTCAGGAGTTGTTGAATGACATCAACAACGATCCGGGTTTGTTCAAACGGTGGCAAAACGTGGGTATAATGTGGTTATGATGTCGAAACCAGGGCCCAATCATCTCAATGGAAGCTGCCAGATGAGCAAGACCGAAAAAGTCACGCCGATTTCGATCAAATGTGAAGGTTTTGCTCACTGTTTTTTTTTTTTTTTTTGATTGCAATGGTGTTGTGCATCATGAGTTCCTGCCAAAAAGTCGTATAGTTAATAAGGAATACCTCAAGGAAGTTATGCAACGTTTGGTGAAGCAATACGGCCCAAGCAATCGGAATTGTGAAAAAACAATTCATCACACATCATTACTTATTCGTGATTTTTTGGTCAAAAGCAAAACCGCAATTATGCCTCAACTACCGTATTCACCAGATTTGGCTCGCTGCGAATTTTTCCTATTCCCAAAACTAAAGGAACCAATGAAAGAAAAGCGCTTTGTCACAATTGATGGGATCAAGTCAGAATCGAAAAAGGAGCTGATGCCCATACCGAAAAGCGCCTTTCAGAAGTGCTTCGAGGATTGGAAAAAGCGTTGGCACAAGTGTATTATATCCTAGGGGGATTCCTTTGAAGGGTATATAATAGATATTGAAGAATAAATAAGTATTTTTCCAAAAAAGTCAAAATCCACATTTTCATTTGAACACACCTCGTAGATTATTAGTTCAGATGAGCCAAATATAATGTGATTCGAAATTATTTATCTTTTGAGAGTGCCGAAAAATGTGAATTTATTATAACATTTACCAACGATGCCACTACAGACAAAATATAGTTGTGTGTTATTGTAATAAAAATTTTAAAATACCCTTGACGCAACTGATCAGTCATTTAATTTACTCAGCGTGCTCTTAAAGTCCAATTTTAAGGATGTTACTGAAGTTTTGATCGGACTAGTTAATTGTTAAATTAATAGAAACTTATATTTGTTATTAATGTTCCGTATCTACATTGAATTCTATATGCGATGCTTATAGTTGATGTTATTATATAATTAGTGTTTTTGTGTATTAATAAGTATTTTTCTTACTCGACAATTTTTTGCTTAACCGTGAATTTTCTGTGTTGGTTGGTTCATAATTGAATAAAGCCTGAAACAAAATGACAAATAGCGTGGAAACTACAGGACAAGATGTAAAAACGGAGGTTAGCCCTCTACGGAAAGGTCGGAGACACGAAAAAAGATCAAGGTGTTTCAACAATTTTAGAAGTACGTGAACAAATTCGACAAATTGAAAGGGCTGTGGCTTCAAAGAAATCTCGATTCATTTTAAGGGTCCTGCGTTCGCTTCCAAATACACGTTGTAAGTTGAGCGCTGTTATTTTCCGGAGCGTTGCTCAATCAATCGTGATAATGCTGTTAGTTTGATACCTAGTACTCCAGTGGGACTGATAGAGGTTGATATTCCAAGATGTCGTTAGGCTAGTAGATGCATACTTTTATTTCCTTTTACTATTAAAGTTAATTGATGTAGGCGATTAAACGCGCAGCTGTTTTTTCAGGGACTAAATCGTCGTACATTGGATTTGATTGGTGCGAAATCTTACTTTTATTACTCTCGTGTTGCAGAGTCAAATAACTGTCTAGAAACAATTAGAGGAGCTCCTCACGCTCGCTTACGAACAGCAACATTGAGAAGTGATTTCGAAAGGACAAGCCGTTCTAATTAATTGTTTGCTTCGAAATTATTTACATTATTCACTTAATGGCCAAGCTGATAAGCTAGTGAAGAAGTCTGTATTCCCAGTTTCAGCACGTAACAATGAATGGGCAAGATTTTTATATTATTTAGGCTGAAAGCCACAAAACTTGAATATAGCGATGCTCATAAACATTTGGTGTAGGATTTACGAAAGGCACCTCAGAATACGGTTGTGGGATTTAGCCAAACTGTTGAGAAATTAATTATTGTTATGTTTTGGGAAACATAGCTGAGAGATAAATATTTAGACAAGCAGCTTGGCTCCATATTTTCAACTCAACTTGAAGAGATTTGGTGAAGCTGTGCAAAATTGTGGATCGAAATTTCAATTGGATTACACCTACACTCCGATAATTCGTTTGAGGCACAACGTTGTAGAAACCGCTATTCGTTCCATTGGACTTTCCTATTTATGTATATTTCTGAATGATATTGCCAAACGTCTAATGTTAGATTCAGCAGAAGATGCAGAATTTGTTATAAGAAAAGCAAATCGAAATGGTGTAATTGAAGCTACTCTCGATCCAGAACAGAATTATATGAGGAGCAAAGAGAGTATAGATATATATAAAGTGTGATCGAAGTAGAAGTATTTTTTCATTATTGGATAATATTCGACCGAATAGACCACGTCCAGCATGCAGTGTAGAAAATATAGCTGCCGTAGCCATTGTACAGCCTCCATAGTAACATAACTTCTCGTCTATTTCCGCCTCCGGCGAACAGCTGAGATCACCTGATCGTTTTCGTTTCTCATTTCGGTTGTCATTCGTAACTTCGAGCGCTGGGATGCATTAGCATGCATTACATTGTAGAAAAAAAGTACCTATAACCAAATGACATAAAATGATGCTGAAATCGAAAAAAATAATAATTTATTTCATTATTAAGTACATGGGAAATGTTAAAAGTATTACTTACAAGTTATTTTCATTAATATTTGAATAGTTTATTAACTTTTTTATACATTTAATAAGTAATTTTAATTGTAATATTGAATGAGACCTCTCAAATGCAACCATGCGTAATTATTTTCTTTATTGTATTTCCTCTTATTCGCATTTCAATATGCAGATTTATTGTTTTGTTGATGAAGGTAAATATAGTTTTCGTTATTAAAAACGCTTATTTACTAATAAACTTTTTCATTTATAGGTAAAGGAAGTGGTGAACTACTAGCCATATTTGATCTACGACGTATACAAAGGATTTTTATTGGGTTATTGTATTTCATTTTGTATACGTAACAAGATGCAGATTTATTGTTTGGCAGACGAAGGTAAATATAATTTTCGTTATTAAAAACGCTTATTTACAAAAAAACTACTTGATTTATAGATACAGGAACTGCTGTACTCCATGAGCTGCTATACGAAAACATATGGAGCGCAGTCGCAAGGATAGGATGGCAAGTGCCAATTGATTCTTGTTGAATCTATAATCAATCATTGTTGCAGCGATTGACAAATAATATTCTGCCACCTAACAAGAAATGTAAATCCCAACATATTTCCCGCTTTATTATATTGGGATGGTGATATGCTTATGCATGTCAATTTAGTGTGTCCTAGAAGAAAATACGCGATACTGTGATTTGTGAAAGGTTTGTTACAATTGTGGTAGTACATTTAATGACTTAAATGTAAAATAAATACACAGAAACTTCTACAAAATACATGTTTGAAATCTGCATTTGGCTATGTTTAAACAATGATGTGTGCTATATACAGTTTTCAGTGAGTTGCGCCTAATAAAATCAGGTTGCTGTTTGTATATTCCCGTATAGAATATGCTTCATTTTGCGGAGTTTTAACCCAAGTGAAAAATCACCAAATTTTGTATGAAATTTGTTTTATTGTTGTAGTATTACTGTTATATAATTTAATAAAAGTGTTAAATACATATGTCAATGAAACCAACAAAATATATTTTATTGAATATTGTAGTTGTATTAAATTAAAATATTTTAATTAGAATGCTATATACCATACATATATATACAGTACAATGTAATTGATTACAACTACGATTTATATAAATTTGTGTATGTGCTCACTTAAGTACACTATACATTATTTAGTTAAACTGAATTTATTTTTTTATTGCATGGCTCGAAAATAACATTGGTTTTCAACACCGTCTGAGCATAGTATCTAAGTTAACTCAATAAACTAACATTGCACAAACCCGCATTAATCAGTTTCTTAAAATAAAAGTCGTTTTTTAAGCTTGCACTTCAAAGTTTATTTTTCCCTATGTGTTTTCAACTTGAATTTTTTCAATACAAATCTTATATGCAACATATGTATACCCATAATTTTAAACTAACATATTTCAGTTAATTTTGTTTTTAGACAAATAACTACTTATACATACATAAATAGAATATAAAGGACATTCTGCAATAACAACTTCTGTACATATCATTTTATTCAACAAGGAACATTATTTCTGCGGCAATCTCATTCTCTAAAGTGTACATATACATATATATACATGCATATGTATGTATATGCTTGCAAACATTCTTCTCAATGGGGTTTGTACTGATTACCAATTCCATAATATATATATTTTAATGAATGCTCACTTTTCAAATAGTACTTTAATGGAAATCAATATCAATTTAAATGAAATGGGTAGAATTCTAATTATCTCGCTGAAACCTAAATATTTTGTTTTGCATACTTATACATAATTCTTCATAATTAACAAACAAGCGCAGGGTTGTACCTCCATCGGATTCGGTTTTAAAAATTTGGTAGATAACTTTGTAATTATTATTCATATTTTACTAAATTTATGGAAAAAAACGATTGCACATATTTGAGCGAAATCTTTCCAAGAAGTTTTACTAATCTATTGAATCACGAAGCCCAGGCTGTGATTTACGACACACTGGCTGTTTCACAGCACCCTGGTTTGACAACCGATAAAAGGAACCGATTGAAGAAGGAAGTAAAATGGAAACGGAGTTAGGTTACTATGTAGGCTGTACAATGCCGTAGCTGAGTGTACACGAAGACCGTGGAGAGTCGATTCGGCGCCGTTCGAAGCAACTCGGACTGACGTATGTAACGACTTAGCGTATTTTACGTCGAGTTCTTAAATTGAAAGCATACAAAATATAGCTTGTGCAAAAACTGAAGCCGCTCGATCTTCCCAAGCGACATCGCTTCGCTCAATGGGCTCTTGAAAAGTTCCAAGAAGATACGACGTTTTCGAGCTAAATTTTGTTCAGCGATGAGGCCCATTCTGACTCAGCAAAACTTCCGCATTTACGACGAAGAGCAACCTGAAGAGATTCAAGCGCTGCCATTTCATCCAGAAAAAACAACGATTTGGTGTGGATTGTGGGCTGGTGGATTCATCGGTCCATATTTTTTCAAAAATGATGCCGGTGGGAACGTAACCGTCAATGGCGACCTTTATCGCGCCATGATAACCGACTATTTGATGACTGAAATTGAAGCTAGAGATCTCCGCGGTATTTGGTTTCTATAAGACGGCGCCACTTCCCACACATCGCATCAATCAATGGATTTATTGAGTGACAGAAGATTTCGGTAAGCAGATAATTTCAGGCCTTAGGCCAGTCGATTGGCCACAGAGATCGTGTTATATCAACGCCGTTAGACTTTTTTCTGTAGGGATATATATAAAGTGTAAATTCTTTTTCTAAATTAAAAAATTGGACTCAATGGATGGACCATCTGAGACGTAGCCGCGGCCAACATTTGAAAGAGATAATCTTCAAAAAATAAATGCCAAAAATGTTCTTTCGACTGATAATAAAAATTCCCCATTTAATTTGAATTTTCTGTGTTTTTTCTTTAAAAAAAGTAGGGAACCTCGAAATGGATCACCTACTAAATCCTATGGCAAAGACTTTGAAAGTGCTGAAGAGCGACGAGAGCGTGAGCAACAAGATTTAGAGTTAGCCAAGGAAACGGAAGAGGACGATAAGGGTTTTTGAATAAAGGCTAGACGGCTATAAGATTAATTGCGAAAGCGATATAATTATAAGCGTTGTATGTAAGAGTAATATATACATATATCAATAAGCTTTTCTCTGTGTAAAAAAAAAAAACAATTTACTACTATTTGTTCAATAGAGTGTTTTATACATTGCACATTGAACATTGCACATTGAACACATAAACCAATATTCTAAATATTTTATACTACTAGTGCGCATTGGCTTCATGTTATCTCGCCGCCAAGACTAAATTACAAAACTTTTGTTTTAACTAGAAATAATTTGAGTATTCTCTTGGTGTAAATTAAAAAACACACTAATTTTAAAATAATATTGTATTGTATATGATATTTCAATGTCTCCACTCACAGCTGATTTTCGGGTCTTGATCTTGTAGTTGAGCTGGTAATAAAACACAATTGAGACGAAAAAATAACAGATACGTATGTAAGTTTCATATCATATAATGTTTGGAGGAGCTTATGAGCAGCAACAAATAATCCGTGAGCTCACTAGCCAAAGATGATTAGATACGAAATTCTGGTAACAAAGCCAAATGAAGGGACTTTGAATAACTGATGGTAAACAAGCCTTAGATCCACTCAGTCAATAATGAAACAAATCATTTTCCATCTGAAAAGCATTTTAGGTTTTCCATAAATTTTTCATTAAGCGCGGTAAATATGTATGTTAAAACTAAAAACAAATATTGTTTTTATTTATTTAAGCCAAATATTTGCCAAACAAAGCTGTAAATGTGCGAAAATATTCGTTTACACAATTCTTTATTATCAAAAAAAAAATGCCCAAAAGTTCTCCAGAAATCCCAGAGCGAAAGTTTTTCATTGAAATGGCACGGTTGAAAAATTTTATATAAAAAAAGAGAAAAGAATTTCTTATCTAGTCATCTTTGTCACTAGCGACCATGTTTCTTTAATATCACGAGATTACATAAAAGAATAAAGCAAAACTCCAGCGGTCCCAAAAACACGAAAGCGCTCTTCTATTATTTCTCAAGTAATAAAGTTTTCAAGAAGAAATCTTAATTTTTATATTGAAATATATTTTTGCTTGTTTTTCTCTGCATTAGCACAACCCTACCGCAAAAACTCATTCAGCAATTTGCTAGTGTAAAGACTATTTAGCATTAACGTCAACATCTTACCACAGAACCCACCATCATTTCCTTTCACTAAAACCCTTCAACTGTTTTTACACCGCCACAAGGCATTACTGCAATGCTGTTAAACAGAATGCGGTCGGTGGCGGTCGCTAATGTTAACGCCTACACTCCCACCCTCATACCTACAACACCACCACGACCATCACCACTACTAGCACCATCCGTTACCTCTATTTTGCGTCAAGGCACGCGAATGGCCGGGTTTTGTTCTGTCGCTGACAATTCAATTTTCTTTGATTTTATTCAACGACACACAAATAGTTGTAGCGACAAAACTAAGCAAATAAAAAGAAAAAAATTAAATAAATTATAACAAAAGAAAAAGCGTCTCTTCATAACCACACTCCCACATTCTAACAAACAAATATGCACTTCTCTTAAGCTTTAATAGAAATGACAAATTACTAATTAAAATATACACGCACACACACTTACCGAGCAGGTTACAATGGCTAGGAAAGGGCTAAGAAGACAACAAAAATAAAAGAGCGAAAATAAAAGTAGAATTGAAAACGTGCAATTAATAGCGAATTACTTAGCATAAAATCATGGCAATTACTAGTGTGTGTGTGCGTGTGTAAATGAGGGTGGGGTGTAGGTGCGCGCTGAGTTGCAGCAAAATGTTTTTCAGTGCAAATAGGTTAGACGAAATAGCGAAAATTCTTACTGTACAAAGGCATGCTTTTGAAGGTGGGTCAACAGTGGTTTGTGGCCGAAGAACATTTCTTTACATTTTCCTTACAACTGTATTCATACAATTTTTTTTCGCATATGTGTTCATTAAAATTTGCGTTTACAGTATAACCTTACAACAGTAGTGATCTAAGAAAACGTCTTAGCCATCTGATCGGAATCGTACATCAGTCTTAATAACAGTTTGTTAGTAAGAAGGGTTTCCTCACTATAGATTTTAATATTGGGATGGACTGTAGTCGACCTCGAAGTTGGAAAAACCAAGACATCTTTCAGGGTGAGAATCTCTAGGGAGATGAAGATTTAAAAACAATGAGAACAGGAAACACTATTTCTAAAATTTTGTGTAATCATTTCCATGGTCAAAGACGAGAAAAATTCATCTTTTGTCTTAGTTTGCCTTCAAAAGGGGTAAAATTAGATAAGATTATACTATCCGATTACAGAATATGCCTTTTCCTGTGAAAGAGGTGAACGAATCTGTTCAAAAATCCTTATGTGCAATAAAATTGAAATACATTGGATTTGGTGCAGAATATACCCTTCCATTCTAATCCAGGGTGTTATGCGTTTCCACATTCGATCATTTTCTTTCCCCTTTCATCTGAGTAGATTCGAATCAGTTAAATATGAATAACAATAACAATCAATTTACGGGTAATAATTCGTTGGAAACCAATGTTAAGCTTTCAGTAGCCTCTAGCGACGGGGAGAAAGCCCACTCCTCTAGAGGGAAAGGAAAGACCAACTGCGAAGTCGGCGGAGGCCTACCATAGTAAGTCCAAATAAAGGAAGGAATTTAGCGCAAGATCTGCATGCATAAGACGTTCGCCAATATCAAGTGACGCAGATTAACAAAGAGCCAACAGGTCTGCCACAAGTGAGCAAAAAATATTCTCGTTGGCAGCGAGAAACAGACTCTAGGAAAAGGCAACAAGAACCTGAATAATTTCACGGTGTCTCCTAGACGTTTTCAGGAAAACACCTGGGAAGATGCAGCAGACATATACCTGCTTAACATTAAAAACCTGTATCTCAAATTGAAAGATCTTGCTGTATCAATTTTCTCTACCAAAAACATGGAATGGTCGTATCGCACCATTCAAATGAAGCTCATTCTCCTTAAATCCATACCATCCTCTCCTCACTGTCATAAACTTAGAGTATTTATTATCTGCTGGGTTAAATAGATAAGGCACAATCTTTTAAAAAAGTGTATAATTGCTGAATTATGTCGATGGTATTGATACCCTTTCCCTGAACAACAGGGTTGTCCTACTGTTATTAAACAAACAGTCAGTCCATTCGCGTCTTGGCTTCCACATCACCGTTGTTGCTGCTTTATGGTGTAGAAGCGATTGTTTTCTTGAGCCTGCACCTTGCCCGTTTTTCGCTGCCATATTTGATTAGCTCAATCGGCCTCCCGCCACCTTGTTGTTCTTCTGGCGGGCAATTGTTATTAGGAGTTCGTCGTAGCAGGGTAACGGTATTTCGTATACATTGCAATTTAAAAGGCTGGAGAAGGATTCTGTCCATAAACTTAGTATAATATGGGTATCAATCGACGATCGTCGTTGGGTTCTACATAAGTATACTCTGGTTTTAAAACCTTTTCCAAGTCGTCTCTTTTATACCGAGTTGCTGATGAATGCTCGTAAAGAGTGAAAGTGCAAGTCGAGTAGAAAACAGTTTGACCGTTTGATTGTGATTACAGTTTCTCCTCATCCAACCTACTTTGCGCTTGTGGACAGAGTCGATACATATTAAGGTCACTGGGGACATGTCGTCCGTCAATCACAACATCGTCGATTTGGTTGGGGTTCTTCGCTTGGGAGACAGCCAAATAACTTAATGAATTTTCATTCATGAAACATTATTGGGGTTCCGACGATGTCGGTCAGCCTCGCACCATTTAGAGATATTTAATTCTCCGACTGCTGTGCTGAAGATACTTTCTTTGCCTTAAATCCATACCCACCCCGGCGTTAAAATCGCCAAACAATTTATTTCTGTCTATCTGTCTATCCTGTCTATCACACGGCCTGGACAGCAGCCTACTACGATGTTTCAATTAAGGCACTAAACATATCATCAAAAAGGGGTTTAACATCTAAGGTTTGTTGTAGATCTTCATTTGAGCTAGTTTATACGCTTTCCTCAAGCCCGACGCCTGTTCCCTGCCATACCAATGATGAATAGATGCTGTAAGAGAGTCTAGTGGAACCTTTAGCCGAATCGGTCAGAGTGGCTCCACTAAAGCTTATTCTTTGGTTTGGTTACCATATCTTGCACAAGGGTTACTACCGTTTCCATGGCGTGCGACATCGACATAGTTTGGCGAATAAAAAAACTGCGACTACGCTAGCTAGGCTATATTGTCGGGTTAGATGAAAATACTTCAACAATTCAAACAACTTCAATACTTTTAGAAAGTATTCGATGTAGTACTTGGTGCCAGCTGCGGAAGATGAAAACCTCCACTACATTGGAAACATCAGTTGGAGAACGACCATGGTTTTAATTGATGTTCTTAACTGGTGCGCTATAATTGATTCGGGTACAATCGTGTTAGTATTGCATTAAGAAGAAGAAGAAGAAATATTACTTGTTCCGATTTAATCGTTAGACGAATGACAATTTTGAAAATCTTATTAAAGGTTTCCCCGACATAATAGCCTTGTGGCCTTTGATATGACTGGTAGATATGCATTTTTGGCCTTCGTTTGAAACCTTCTGTCCTTAGCAAAGCGCAAAGGTATTTGTTTAATTCAAACAAAATTAAACAAAAGGTTATAATTGCATTTTTTAATAAATTTAAGTGATGAATAATCACATTATAAATATGAATACATACATATATTGCCCGCTGCAAAAATTAGTATAAATATTTATAAGTGAGTAGTTATTTTCGCGCACGAGAACATTTCTGTGATATTAAACTGTCTTAAGTGTCATTTACTTTTACTTCTTGTTTTGTTTTTGTTTTTGTTTTTGTCTTTCAACATTATTATTATTATTATTATTATTATTATTATTATATTGTATATTTGTTAAACTTACGCTTCATCCTCGGGAGTGGCCTGAACGCCACGCAACGTTAGCGGTGTAAACGGTGAAAACCCGATGCAATGGAGTAGCAGGAATGCGGTCACAATAACAGTAAAATGTGTCATCAACTTGTCGCATGTAGTAAGCATCTTGGGCATTTTTCTAGCATTTTCCCAGTTATTGCGGGCGCAGCGGGGCGTCGCGAACGGCGCGGCTAACACAAGTTTAACAAAAATGAATTCACGACACTCGAACTAAAATATTATTTGTATGTACGGGTAGTAGTATATGAGAACGTTGTGTATATACATTTGTATGTACATATATAGTTATTTTATATGTACTCTTCTATAATATATAGAATACAATATATTTAATATGTATGTAGGTATGTTTGTATGAATATATGTAAGTACACTTTCTTAACACAGAAAATTGAGAAGAGACTTTTACGAAATATTTACTGGCTTCTTGTAGATACTTTGCTTTCGTCTTCAACACACAAATCTGATAAACTGATTAACTTATAAAACGCACACCAACAAGCATACACGCACCCACTGAGGAGGAGATACACACGCATATGATGTAGCAGATATTTATATATTTGGATGTATGTGTATAAATATATGTGTATATGTAAGTATGCACGAATTTATGGCCTCATTAGCCCTTTCAGCCAGACACAATGTGTTTTCGCTTGCTTGCCAAATGATTCCTTGAATATTTTTTTTCTTATTTTTCATTCACTTTTTTTTATTCGAAACTGAGTAGAGAAAGCTTTTTTTCACAATATTTTAAATTTTTATATCTTTGTTATTATTTTGTTGACCACAAAACTGGGTGGAGTCCCGAAAAATGAAGTGTTGACGAGACGACGAACGTTGGTATGCAACAACAAAAGAACAGCAACAGCAAGGTGATGAGCTGGATGAGTAGGAACGTGAGCAGCAGCTACATTTGAACTTTGACATACCCAGATTTATTAACACAATTCACTTCTTCTTTTCTCAAATACTATTGCACAATTGCAAAAATTCAACATCAAAAAAAAAAAATATTCACTACGAGAGATCTTTGCAATACGTCGAGCACTGAAATTTTCACGGTTTTTACTAAAAACGAAATTTTTCAGCTGTGCGTAAATTTTCTATATATAAAACACACGGTGAATGTGTTCGTATGTACTAGGTGTATATGCTTATGTATGTATGTATGTATGTGCGTCTATTTATCGTACGTTTCGTGCGTGTGAATGTGTGTGTGTTTGTTGTTGTTGCTACGGTTCGTTGTCGTAGTCGTCGGTGGCGGCGTCGATGTTGTTGCTATTGCTGTTTTATGAATTGTTGCTATTCTACGAGTTAATTGTTGTTATTGTTGTTGCTGGTATATCTATTAGTCGCGCACCCGGCCACAGTTGGTCGTGTACCGTTTTCTATTTATTCTCGTTCTCGATAGAAATTTTCACCGTTGCCGAACCGTCATCGTCGAAAAGCTAAGAAAAACTGACGAGTAACGAAAGTGTTTGTGAAAATAACGTCAAAGTGGCGGCTACTCATTGGAGCACTAGTTTCATGGCTCGTGAGAGCTTCCGTTGTGATTTTCATTAAACGAGAGCATTCATCGTACTCGTGATACTTTTCGTTAAGCCTTTTCATTTCCTTTAAGGCCACTTTTGTGGGAGCGCATAATTCAGTTTGCATCTCTCTAAACTCTTTGAGGTTGCCTCCATTATTTCCGACCGCAATTGCTAATGTCATCACCTTGTTGTCGCTTAACGGTGGCAGGTTGTAAGAGAGGCGGAGTTTTTGTGGTTTCCATTTTGTGTTGGCATTTTTAGGTGGGCAAATGTCAAAACAGGCTGATAAATACGACACTAGAAAAGGAATGGAAAACACCTTTACAGTTTTTTGTTTGTTTATTATTTTTTTGTTTTGTTATATATGTTCCTCTCTCAAAAAGCGCACAAGGGCGGGCGATTACATTTTTGGGCATTGCTCATTTATTGCCAGCTGTTTGTATTGATTTTTCCTAACATATTTTGCTCAATGAAAGAAAATCTTGTTCTCGCTTTACCCCTGTTTTGTATTTTTCGCGCGTGTTAACTTTACGTTTTCTTTGTTGCATTTTCGTAACAGAGAAAAAGAGCGAGTTAGTACGATTAGATCTAAATATGTATGTACTTAGATATGTTTCGTTTCGACGTAATTGGGTTGTCCTTAATCATTTGAGCGATATTCATGATTAGATTAAATATTTTTCTATTTTTTTCTATTTGAAACAGAGTGTTTTCGGCCATATTTCATTAAATCATTTAAAAATAATACATAGAATATATTGAATGGAAATCAGATCATATATCGATATATATCAACTCACCATAGTAAAGACGAAAAAGTCTGGGGTGTTAGGGTTTGATCGTTATCGGAATCAAAATTGATAACAATAAAAATACGGTTGTGGTGTCAAAAATTCTGATTTTATCGGTTTAAATTTCGAATCTTATTTGATATCAATTTTAGATGTTACAGAAACCGACTCATCAGATTATTTGTGAAATCCAGGAAATGTAATAATTTTGAAATTAAATAAAGCTTTCTATAGTGTTGTTTTTAAATACATTTACTGAAGGTTTACTTCGATTTCATTTCTTATTCTTTGACCCTGAATTTGCAAAGAAAAAGCAGGGAACGCCGCACAATCGTCAGGTATACTTTCGGAGGATTCCAAATAAATCACGTAGTTTATATAATTCGACCCTCCTCAAAACTATGATTTTAATTTATAAAAAAATTAACAGATGTAAATAAAAATTCATTTTACATTTTTAACATATACATAATCATCGCAGTTGAGGTGAAACACCCATTCCGATTAAACTGAAAATGTTCATGAAATGTTCATCAACAGATTGCTTAACTATTTTGATATGTATTCAACCAATGCACATGTTAATGCCTGGAAAATTTTGTATAAAAATATTCTATAGCCATTTGTATCTTACTGTCTGTCTTTTGCAGTTTAACCCACTATCATATCAATTGTTCCAGGGCTTTCGCCACTTTCCTTATCACTACCGGACATCGGATTCTACGAGAAGCATACGCTCAACTCGTTGCCCACCGATCTTCGATAAGAAGGATTATCCGATGGAGCTAACATTTTAAAGGGTTATTAAATCAATGGTTTCGAAAGTGCAGCGTTGTATTATTACACTTGTCAAATTTAATGTCAAACCAAACATGCTTTGGTTTATTTAAAAGTCATGCCGTTATGAAAATGGATTGCTAACGACCGCACATAGCACTAAAACTGTTGAAACCTAGAATAAAAAGCGTGAATCTAACGTGGTCACGTTTCGTGTTTAAGAGGATATTATGGAGCATATAATCGTCCAACTACTAAAGCAATTGGTAAAATTTTAAAGAAATTTGAAAAGACTGGATCGGTTACAGATATTATAAGGCCTGTGCATCATTGTTTTGCTCCTTCCACCTCAAATACCGCTGCTGTAAGTGAAAGTGTAGACGAAACCCGAATGTGTTTATATCTCAATGTTCTCAAGAACTGAGGCTTCCTCACGACACATTGAGGCGTATTTTGCAATTGGCCTTGCACCTACATCCATACAAAGTCAAGCTCACACAACAACTGAGGCCACCTGATTGGATGCTTGAACAACAAGCAGTGGATCGTGATTTTTCCAAAAAAAAAAAATTTATTCAGTGACGATGCACAATTCTCATTCGGTGGATACGTAAACAATCAAAATTGTCGCCTTTGGGCTCCGGGATCCTCAAATAATTGAAGGGAGGACTTTGATAACAGACTTATTTTAATTTTAATATTAATTTTAATATTAATTATAATTTTAATTTTAATTTTAAGTTGAATTGTAATTATAATTTAAATTATATTTTAATTATAATTTTATTTTCATTTTAAATTTAATACTAATTTTAATTTTAATTTTAATAATATTTTTAGTTTTTATTTAATTTTAATTTTAAAACTAATTTTAGTTTTAATTTGAATTTGAATTTTATTTTTAATTTTAATTTTAATTTTAATTTTAATTTTAATTTCAATTTCAATTATAATTTTAATTTTAATTTTAATTTTAATTTTAATTTTAATTTTAATTTTAATACTTATTTTAATTTTAATTATAATTTGAATTTTAATTTAAATTTTAATTATAATTTTAATTTCAATTCTAATTTTAATTTTAATTTCAATTTTAATTTTAATTTTAATTTTAATTTTAATTTTAATCTTAATTTTAATTTTAATTCTAATCTTAATTTTAATTTTAGTTTTAATTTTAATTTTAATTTTAATTTTTATTATAATTATATATATTAATTTTAATTTTATTTTAATAATTTTTAAATTATAGTTTTAATTATAATTTAATATTAATTTTATTTGAATTCTAGTTTAATTTAAATTTTTAATTTAAATTTAGTTTTAATATTTATTCTAATTTTAATTATAATATTAATTTTAAATTATTTTAATTTTATTTTAATTATACTTAAAATTTTAATATTAATATTAATTTGAATTCTAGTTTTAATTTAATTTTTTATTGAATTTAAATTTTAATTATAATTCGAATTTTAATTATAATATTAATTTTAATTTCATTTTTATTTTAATTTTAATTTTAATTTCATTTTAGTTTTATTTTAATTTTAATTAAAATTTTTATCTAAATTTTTATTTAAATTTAAACTTAAATTTTAATTTTAGTTTTAACTTTAATTTTAATTCTGATTGAAATTTAAATTTTAATTTTAATTTTAATTTTAATCTTAATTTTAATTCTAATTTTAGTTTTAATTATATTTAATTTTAATTTTAATTTTAATTTTAATTTTAATTTTAATTTTAATTTTAATTTTAATTTTAATTTTAAATTTAATTTTATTTTAATTTTAATTTTAATTTTAATTTTAATTTCAATTTTAATTTTAATTTTATTTTTAATTACAATATAATTTTTAAATTTAATTTTAACTTTAATTTTAATTATAATTTTAATTTAAATTTTAATTTTAATTTTAATTCTAATTTTAATTATAATATTAACTTTAATATTATTTTTATTTTATTTTAATTATAATTAAAATTTTAATTTTAATATTAATTTGACTTCTAGTATTAATTTAAATTTTTAATTGAATTTTAATTTTAATTTTAATTCTAATTTTAATTATAATATATATTTTAATTTCATTTTATTTTTAATTTTAATTTTAATTTAAATTTTAATTATAGTTTTAGTTTTAATTTTAATTACAATTTTGGTTTAAATTTTAATTTTATTTTAATTTTAATTTTAGTTTTAATTTTAATTTTAATTATAAGTTTGGTTTAAATTTAAATTTAAATTTAAATGTAAATTTTATTTTGAATTTAATTTTTAATTTTAATTTTTATTTTAATTTTTATTTTAGTTTTAATTTTAATTTTAATTTTAATTTAAATTTAAATTTTAATTTTAATTAATTACAATTTCATATTTACTTTTAATTTTAATTTTAGTTTTAGTTATAATATTAATTTTAACATTAATTTGAATTTTAATATTAATTATAATTTGAATTTTATTATTAATTTTAATTTTAATTTTAATTTTAATTTTAATTTTAATTTTAATTTTAATTTTATTTTTAATTTTAATTTTATTTTTAATTTTATTTTTAATTTTTTTTTTAGTTTTAATTTTAATTTTAATTTTAATTTTAATTTTAATTTTAGTGTTAATTTTAATTTTAATTTTAGTTTTAATTTTAATTATAATTTTAAATTTAATTTTAATTTCTATTTTAATTTTAGTTTCATTTTAATTATAATTTTATTTTTTATTTTAATTTTAATTTTAAATTTAATTTTAATTTCTATTTTAATTTTAGTTTCATTTTAATTATAATTTTATTTTTTAATTTTAATTTTAATTTTAATTTTAATTATAATTTTAATTTTAATTTTAATTTTTATTTTTATTTCTTTTTATAAAATTTTAATTTTAATTATTATTTTAATGTTAATTTTAATTAAATTTTAATTCTAGTTTTAATTTTAATTTTTAATTTAATTAGTTTTAATTTACATTTTAATTTTAATTTTAATTATAATATTTATTTTAAATTTATTTAAATTTAAATTTTAATTTTAAATTTATTTTTAATTTTTATTTATATTTTAATAATAATTTTAATTTATATTTTTATTTTAATTTTAAATTGAACTTTAATATTAATTTTAATTTGAATTTTAATATTAATTTTAATTTTAGTTTAATTTTTAATTTTAATTTCAGTTTAAATTTTAATTTTAATTTTAATTTTAATTTTAATTTTAATTTTAATTTTAATTTTAATTTTAATTTTAATTTTAATTTTAATTTTAATTTTAATTTTAATTTTAATTTTAATTTTAATTTTAATTTTAATTTTATTTTTAATTTTATTTTTAATTTTATTTTTTATTTTAATTTTAACTTAAATTTTAATTTTAATTTTAATCTTAATTTAAATTTAAATTTAATTTTAATTTTAATTTTAATTTTATTTTTATTTTTAATAATTATTTAATTTTAATTATAGTTTTATTTAAATTTTAATTCTAGTTTTATTTTTAATTATTAATTTAATTTTAATTTTAATTTTAATTTTAGTTTAATTTTTAATTTTAACATTAAGTTAATTTTAATTAAATTTAAATTTAAATTTAAACTTTAATTTAATTTTTATTTTTATTTTAATAATAATTTTAATTTTAATTTTAATTTTAATTTTAATTTTAATTTGGATTTTATTTTAATTTTAATTTTAAAGGGTTATACAAATAGATTTACCTTGTTTAATGTCCTTTTCTCGACAGATCACGCGTGAGTCATGTCAAGCTGTCATGCTATTTGTATTCAGTATTGTTTGGAATTTCATCATGGAAAAACTTACGCGTGAACATCGTTTACAAATCATTTAACTTTATTACGAAAATTCACGTTCTGTAAAGAATGTGTTTCGCGCGCTTCGCTCAACTTATTGTACACATAATGGACCTACTGAGCGTATTATTCGCAACACCATCACCCATCTTGAGACCCAGCATTCATTCGACCGAATAGCTGGACGTAAGCAGTGAAGAAGCTGAGAGTGTACTCGAAGACCGTGGAGAGTCGATTCGGCGCCGTTCGCAGCAGCTCGGACTGATGTATGGAACGACTTGGCGAATTTTACAGCATGTGCAAGAACTGAAGCCGCTCGAGCTTCCAAAGCGACATCGCTTCCCTCTTTGGGCTCTTGAAAAGTTCCTTTCTGGCTCAATGGGTATGTAAAAAAGCGAATTTGTGTGGTTTGCAGGCCGGTAGAAACATCGGTCCATATTTCTTCAAAAATGATGCCAGCGAGAACGTAACCGTCAAAGGTGACCGTTATCGCGCCATGATAACCAACTATTTGATGCCTGAAATTGAAGCTCGTGATCTCCGCGACATTCCTACACATCGCATCAAGCAATGGATTTATTGAGGCGCGTGTTATTCGCGAGTCACCAATCGAAATGCTCGATCGAGTCATCGAAAATGGGACTCAACGGTTGAACCATTCGAGACGTAGCCGCGGTCAACATTTGATTATCTGATTGATAATCTTCAAAAAATATATGCGAAAGAGTATTCTTTCGAATGATAATAAACACTCCCCATTAAATTTGAATTTTTGGTGTTTTTTTCTTTAAAAATATAGGGAACCTCAAAATTAATAACCCTTTATGTACCACTATAAGCATTATGTTTTAATTTTATGCTAAAAATAATATTTGTGTGAAAAAAAATCTCAAAAAAGGATTTGTTGCATACTTGTTCGAACATATGTCTATCATATCACTATTATTTTATTATGTACGCAAATACATATGCACCGAGCCACATTTAAATACATTTATGTGTTTATAAACTATTCTCCGTCAAAATTGTATTTAATCAGCCAACCCTCCGCACAGGCTCGCTCATTAGGACGAATACAATGCAATATCGAGCTTACCTACATCTAGCGGTATTGTGGAACCACAGCAACAACGGTGATAACGACAACGACATCAACAATATTACTTAGAATAGTTGACAGCTGTTGCCACATAAAGTGTGAGTCAACTAACTGTACTTATATACATGCATGCATCTATGAGTGCAACACACAGGACTAATACAAAGTACTGTATAAAGTTTTTACTCATGCAAGTGCAGTGAATTAAGTGTATACTTTTATGATTACACATCTCTTACTACATATTCAAGTCATATGTGCGCCAAATGCATATCAAAGTCATATACTTATACAAACATACATATGCTTATAACCCAACTGTAATAGCCAACAATCACGAAGGACATTTGCATGTCACCCCTTTAACTAAGTGTCCTTCTTATTGTTTTGCAGTTTATTTTACTACATACATACTTTTAGCCATACTCATAACTTGGATGGTTGGTAAGTGTTGTTAGTGGGGTTTCATATAAAAAAGAATATGTTATATACATACTTATATAGGTATGCAAGCTGTTGTTGATACCTGCGAGGGAAAAGTTTTACTAGCTTAATCCTTTAAAGGGCAAATAATTGCACCAACTATCAGCAGGAACATGCTAAATATTACAAACAAAAACAAAAAAACATACATATGAGGCAAATATAACAAGTCAGCTTGTATAGGTGTAGGTATATGCAATATGTATATATGTATACAAACTTGTTCTTTTAAATAAGTGGTTAGTGCATAGTGCAGAGAGCATAGTTTCTCCGTTAGTTACCATCCACTTGGGTGTGTATGTGCATATATGCAAATACTTATACACTGCTTGTCGGTTAGTAATGCATATTTATAAGAGCACATGCCAGTTGCGAACCATGTGGCATGCAACCACATGCAATAAAGTGCAATTAGTCTTAAATTTCAATATATAGCACCAAGCTGTTGTCACTCGAGAATGTAGGCTTTAAGGCGTATTTATGAGTAAAACGTTTAAGTGGAGCATATAGCGTGTTTTTTTTTTAGAAAAACGGTCTACATGTATGCGTGTAACTTGAAATATTCAAAAGTTAGATGATTGGTAAATTAAGAATTATATCAATAATAGCTAATTAATAATAGTACTGAATTAATCTTTATCAAAAGTTCAATGGCTGCCCTACAGCATTATCTTTTATATCTTTGGTTAGCCTGCCGTCCATCCACCATGATTTCCTTGCTCCCAATGAGTTTGCCATAATGTCAAGGTATCGTTATTTACTTTTTCTTACACTTTTTCCAATGCTTTACAACGTTTATTCTTCTTCAATGAGTCTGCCCATATCTCTCCTCAGTAGCTTCAGAGCTTTGGTTTTTCCTGTGTCGGTCTTCCTATGTTGGCCATCAGTCTGCAGAGTTGGAATGTAATTTTAGACGCCTTTTATGCAACATGTTGGATTTGCGACCAGTGTCTAAGCCTAGAGTTCAGTCTAACACCCAAGTAATTGACAATGTTCTCATGTCTATTTCAATGGGAATATGCCTCCTTGTTAGTAAGGCTAGCTCGGTTGTTTCAGTGGCAAGTTTAAGGACTCTCTCGTAAAGCCACATTTCCGCTCTTATCATCACTTAGTTTATTCTTCTGCGCGCATCTTCAGTGTCTCGTGCACTGATTATTGCGGCGATATCGTCTGCGTTGAATACTAGGTTCGTATCTTCGGGCATGTGGAGACTTAATATACTGTCGTAACTGACGTTCCAGAGATCTGTGCCGAGAATTGATTACTGCGCTGCTCCTGACGTGACATTTAAGTGGCGTGGTCCTTCAGATGTTTCATACAGCAGGCTTCTGTCTTTCAAATAGTTTCTCATTATTAGGCTGAGATATGAAGGTATTTCAAAGTTTTCTTCTAATGTTTCAATTAAATTCTTCCATTGAGCGCTTTTGAATGAATTTCTTACGTTCAGGGTGGCTAGCAAAACAATTCGTTTGAGTTTGTGGCATCCTCTAGGTGGTACTTCTATACTCTTCGTTACATTCGCAATTGATCCGAGTGTTGATCGGCCAGTTCTGAAAACATATTGCCTTTGTGATAAGCCACCTGCCGTAGTAATAGCTTCTTCTGCACGTGCAGAAGCTTGCCAGCTGTGTCAAGCATACAGAGAGGTCGGTATGCTGATGGACATGGTGGGTTTCCCTTCTCTTTACTTTTTAAAACGAGCTGCTGTCTTTTCTAAACTTATGAAAAGATGCCGGCTTTAAAGCAGGTGCTAAATTTTCCTAAAAGAACGTTTGGAAGGTTATTGGCTATCACCTTTAGTTCCTCCGCTGGTATGCTGTCTGGTGCAGGTGATCTGTTTGTTGTGGATGGTTACGAAATGTCCAGAAATGTGACCAACATGGGATCAAAGAATGTCACTAGAGCTTACCTTGCTAAAAAGGAAGAAGACGTAAGTACACGTAACCTAATATAAATTCGTTTTAACCGCAGTGGAGTGCGGGTGATTTTGGTAACGCAAATTGATAAATTAAAAGCTTTGACAGAACACACCGAAAATGAGACAATGTTTTAACACTCCGTACACTGAGAGTTAATGAAGCACCCCGAAGAATTTCAAAGTGGTACTTGGTTTTGGGTTGGGTTAAGGCGTAATTTCAAAGAGTCGTAATCGGCACGAAAATTTAAAATAAATTTTTTTTTGACTACTGACAGGGTCTTTTCATAAGAGCTAAATTACTAAACCAACCAAGTTCTGCCAAAGTATAAACTCGAAACATCACCTCATAATAATAATAGGAAAATAATTTAAAAAATTAGAGGTTGAGAAGGTAACTTTGGATAAAAAATGCTGGTTTTAAATAATTTACTGATTCAATAAATGTCTCCAAATTATAGGATTACCATTCTTTTTTATAATTTATTTATTGGCTCTGCTAATTAATTTAAACCGTAAATTTTTCTCAGCCAAAGAATCCTCCTTAACATCACTATTTATTATACTTACGTACTTTCCATTATACGAAGTTTAGCGCTTCCTCAGGGGCAAGTAACAACTTAAACTCCTCAGTATTTCTCTCAGGTGAATTCGAACTCTATGTCTAATGTTGTGGCCCAAAGTTGACTTTAATTACACTTGCCAACAAGAAAAATTTTACGGTTTGATGCCGCTCTGTTTGTATCTGTTGTCGGTAAAGTTGGTAGTATGAACTGTGTTTACTTCTATACTATTAGATGTCAGCTGACAGCTATGGTTTATCAACAATTATTATTTAAATTTTTTTCTAGTTTTATTCAAAATCAGTCAGTCTTAGAATAACTTCTGTGACAGTTGTCGAATAAATTTATTATGACAAGTGAGTTGAGATGTTGTATTAGTGATCCTGATATGTTTTTCTACGTATACGGTGAATGCATAATGAAAGATCAACGAAAAGAGATCAATGACAAAAAAAGATAAAGTGTGGGTTCATCATATTGTTTGCAATAAGTGCATCGAATATTTGCGGTAGTGTGAAAAAGGAGCGAGAAAATCTGGGAAGTTTGGGGCATTCAAGCTTTTACCATTTTTCCTTTTTTTGCTAATTTCGATGGCGCGCTTTAGTTCTTTCTTCGCGGAGTGAAAATGATCCCTTTTCGTTGTTGCGTTGACTCAGCGTCTGTTTATTGAGTAGACGCGCCTTATGTGAAGGCACGTTCTTCTTAGCTACGCGATATTCTCCATCCACCATTATGCAGTTTGTTTTTGTTTTCTGCTTTTGGTCCGAGGCGTTCCTTTTATTACATGCTTTTCTCGTTTACGTTTTTCCTTGCGTCTTCTGCGTCGTTTTTGGATAGTCATGCTCATCAATTTCTGAGTTTAGAGTATTGATATTAAGTTTTGAGACGCTCCATGTTCTAGTGGTTCTATGTGATGTGTTTCGTGTGGCTAGATTTTGAGAATATATTTCAAAAGTTATGTAATGGTGATCACTGACAGTATAATCTTACAAAGCTTTCCAGCGCTTTACTCTGCTTGCTATACACTCTGGCGCTAGTTTAACATCTGGTGTGGTATCTGCGCAGCCTGGTCTTCTGAATATCGTTGTTCCTCCGGTGTTAAGTACCATAATGCCTAGCCGGGCTGACACGTCAAGTATACGTGCCGGGCTGACAAGTCAAGTATGCATTTATCTCTGGAGTCGGTGTTTCGCGATCCCCATATGATGGCTTTGGAGTTAAAATATCCTGCAATATAAAATATCCTTCAATATCTCGTGCTGTGTCCTCTACATTGTCTAATTTGACTTGGAAGTCGTTTGTGTTGCCGCTGGGTGTGAAGTAGTAGCTTATTATGGTACAAATATCGCTTTTGATCCAGGCGAATCCATTCCCTTTGCTTCTTGCTGTGCTGACGTGTTATCCTTGTTAATAATAATGATCTCAATATGAATTTTCATCTAATAATTGTTAATTAGGAATAATCTAATCACAATCTCAAATTTAATCATAATTTATTTAGCAGAATAGTTAGCATGGCTTACTACCATTCGGAAGGCCGAGAGCATTGCTGACTTGAAATAAAGCTCCTCATAAAATTCCATCGGCCGTTCAGAGGCGGCTTAGAATATACAGTACGTCCCTTCATTTGTTGGAAAAAAAGGCGTACACTACAAATTAGAGGAGCAGCTCGGTAGAAAATCGATCCAAGTCTTGATACCCTACCATATCAAAGGCATTTTATAAAATACTAGTTGACCCGGCCACGCGTTGTTGTGGCTTTCTGTACTTTCTTCAATTTGTATTCTTATTAATGTTGCAAAAGGTCATTTAAGTTCTAATGAAGCAACATCTAAATCAAAATTAAAATTTTTATTATTATTTTGCAATATAGAACTAGCTACGTGTTTGTAAGTGCGCAGCGCTAATTCACTAATTAAAGTCTCTCACGAAAATGTCAATATGAAAGCTTCAAAGTAAAACGAATGCAGCCATCTTTCACAGAAAAATTACACTACGTAGCGAAAAATATACGCATGGACCTATGCTTACAACCAAATTATCCAAATTTTTGTCTGTCTTTCGGTGATCCCTTTCCCGTAAAGAAATGTTTCAAGTAAATTGAACTTTTTTCCTTATCAAATTTTTCTCAATTAAATCGGTTCTCAGCCTGGAAATCACCATTCGCGTAAATCGAACTAAAAATAAGATTTCGAATATGTCGGTCCATGGCATACTTTCCGGAGAGAAAAGTATTGTTCCTTCAAATTTAAACAAAAAGTTACCAATATACCAAATTTAAAGCATATCGGACCATAAATATGATTTTTTCGAATAGGTCAGTCCCAGGTCCAATCCCCGCGAATATGTGACTGATGAAAAATAAATAAAAACAATCCTTGATGCGGATTATATATCACGTTAAAATTTGATCTCAATCGGTGCAGAAGTTTTTAAGTTTTTGAAGCGTACACAAACCAACATAACATTTATATACTTGTATATATATATATATAAACGAAAAAAAAGTGAATTCTTTATGGATTGAATGGATTCTTTTGTATAATCTGAACTGATACTTTGCCCTTAAACTTAGAGTAAGCTCTCAAGTTTATTTTTTTTAGTAATATATTGTTTCCTTAAGCGTTATTGCATATCTGGGTTGTGGGGGTGTTAATAACGCATGGAACACTTTGTGTATTAACCACATCGCTGTTCTGTTGGAAATAAAATTCCCCGGACAATCCTATTTTTACGCGCTTTGTAACAATTTTTCTTGACGAATTTTCAAACATACTACTTCTGCCATAATATTATAAAAAAAATTTGTCCAACATTTGATGTGGACATACAGCCCGTTCCCATGACACCACCACCTCCATGCATGACCGTTTTTATGGTTTTTTTTTGGGTTTACCTCTCGTTTGGCTTCCTCCACACTTTAAGTCGCCCATAATACCCGAAAAAATTAATATTTTGATTCATCGAAAAAAATAATATTGTCCCAGAATTCACGTTCCTTGAGTTTAATATTTTAGCAAAATCCATTAATTTATTTCTATTAACGACACTTTTTTCTAGCAAAGCCATGATTAAATCCATTTCTATTTATTGATTTACGCACGGTATCCGATGAAAGAGTAGTATGTAAAGATATTTTCAATACAGGAGCTAAATTTGGAGCACTTTCGAATGAATTTTGCTAAATTGTTCTTGATAAGGCGTTCATCTCCCTCACTTAAATTTCTGGGGCGACCTAATCTGTGCTTATTTTCGATCCTTTTTTTCTTACTGAACCGTAGTATTACCTTTTGCACCATTGCATTACTCCTGGCTATCAGGCGCCAGCGTATCAACATCAATTTCTTACTTACAGTGAAATTTTTGGTTACCGTTGTTGATGTGGTAGCCAAATTTCACTATTTTCTTTCGATTAAGAATTATTAAATTCTTAAATTATTGCCAGTTTCTCAAACTCTTTATTGAGGCGTGAAATTGCTTAAAAATAAACTGAGAAGAGGAAGGGTATCAAAAATTATGGTGTACCCTGTATATATTAGAACAAAAGTAACAAATACATCACACGAAGTATTATCTGTCGGAAATAACTACTTTTTTCAATCTATTTGGTAATTTTCGAATACCATCTATTAAAAATGCGTCCACTCTGTCCTCGATCCAATCACTGAGTCATCCTTCGATTTCTTCAATCCGGTGACCTCCAGTAAAATCGAATAGTCGGAAGGAGCATGGTCTGAAAAATGTGGCATATGAGGTTTGTACTTCCTTTTTCAGTTGTAAAATCACTTTGCCATGCCTTTTGGTCGTTTCTGACCGTTTTTCACGCAATGCACGTCTCCTACATATTATTTGTAGTAGGCGATTCGTCGTTCAGTTTGCTCCAATTCCTTATCTTCAAACTTTTTTCAAAGTTTTCAAAGCCTCCAATTCATTATCTTCAAACTTTTTGGGTTGGTCAGGTTGCTCTTAGTTTTCGAAACGACTCTTTACACTTGCAGGTGGAGAGCCATATTTTGAGAACGGACCGAATTATTATTTGTACACACAATAAATATCCTAGTTAAAATGACTTTTAATTTGGTTATAGATTCATCGAAATTTATACCGATCGCATCAGAATCAGGAGCTGAGGGCATTTAGCCATGTTCGCCTGTCCGTCTGTTGGAATGAAAAATAGTATCTCATTTTTTGCTGTAATTGATAATTTTTCGGAACCGGCCAGATTGGTAAATTCATTTGTTCAGAAATATTTCATTTAAACAAGAAATCCGGTATTATACAAACATTAAAAAAATTAACATTGACACTGAAAATCGTCGAATTCGGACGTCTATATAACAAAGTCTCCATATAACCGATTTGTTCAGATATAAGGTTTTGAGTAAGAAAAATCCGCCTAAAAACATACAATAATGTGCAATTTTTAAGGCCGAAAAATTTTAAAGCCACCAGAAATTGAGGGACCGTTCTAACCGAAAATCGGTACATCTACCAGGCCGGTGTCAGGCTTCAGTTTCGGAAAGGCCGGAAAATTCTGAAGTGATATCGCTTATTATTGCTCAAAATATTTTTAACGTCTTACTTATTGTTTAGGAAAAGAAAAATGAAATTTCGATATCTTATTACTTCCTTAAATTAATTTGTTGTCATTTCTTCTAATGGTAATAACTGAGATTTGAGGAAATATTAATTAACGTTAAATTTTGTTTAACTGTTTTATAATTTCTTGTCCTAGTAATTGATATATTTCTGTTTATATAAATAGATGAATCAATTGGAATAGCTTTCAGTTTCAAAATATTGCTTAATTCGTAGAAACTGTTTTAATTGGAAAAACTTGATAACATATAATTCCGCGAAACTAGTATTTACATATGAATAGCTCTTAATAAAGACATAAGTTCTATAATTTATCCGTATTCCTGGATAAATGATTAGATAATTTATCTTTCTAAAGGAGCAATTTCTCGGTAAAATGTTGATGACTCCAGCAGGATCGATATAAATATTCCAATGAAATGAAATTATAACCCGAGCCCTGAGACTATCACGACCCATTACATTTCGGGGTAGAGTTTTTGTTCTCTTCGTATTAGAAAACGATCTCTTGACACTAGCTATTGTTACTGGAAGTGTGACGAAAATGGTAAGAAGTAGTTTCATAGCGCTAAAATACGTTTAGTCACAATACACCAACAGTTTCAAAACTTCATTTGAACTTAACTTAACTTGTTTAACTCATCCGATTTACATACCTGCAGCAAATCCTGAAAGAAGCAATTGAAGCACTGGTAGTACAGTTTCATTTTCGAGAAATCTTTCTGTAAAATTTTGTTCTAAATAGTCGATGGAATAAATATTGGGACTCTGCAGTGAGGATCACTTGATAAAGCTTACGAATTAACACGTTTTTTTTGTCGGAAAACAATTCTTTGAGCAGGATGTTCAGTTTCGAAAACTTCTTCAACAGACTGCGAGGCAAATCGAAAAATTTTGCCCTAAAAAATCACCTTGAACTTCTCGAATTTGCTAGAGAGAGTATATTAATATAATAACACAAACAAAATCTAACAACTTCTCCAGAAGGAAAGTCTACAAGCAAAAAGTCAACGATAATGGTAACTGTGAAATCAATTTTCTGAAACGCTGGAAGAAGAGTCGGTACTTTGTATTTTTGATATTTTGAAATACGATGTGATTGCTGTTCGGCCTTGCTGTCTCTTCAATGTGAATTTTAGTTCATTACAAAAGTCGTATAACGCAAGTATGAATAATAGTTGAGTTCTCTATTGCTGTTCTAATTTAAACAACGCCGCCCAGTGATGTCACAAGCGGACAACACGAACTGCTTTTTTTTGAAGTTGGCGCGGCATTAAAAATTTCGTAATCGTACATTGTTTTTGCGATCAACAAAAATATTCAATCCCAAGTATTCGTGACATGATTTTCAACCAAAATTTTCATGCAAATGACCAATCATTCGAAGCTTCTAGGGGTTGTAAGCCACCCTCTCCCTGAATACGTGCCTGACTTGGACACGCTCTGCAGAAGAATAAGCAAAATGTTTTGCAAATCACTTAACCGAAGTATCCCTAATAAAGTCATGAAAAATTTCTCGATTCCATATTTGTCCCATTATTCCTTGGGGACTATTAACGAAGTATATACAACCACATCCGGAACAAATGTCATAATGAAAACGTTTCGTACAAAAGGCGCCTGGTTACGACCTCATTACATCTGTAGTCATGAATATTTTTCAAGATCGTGGAAAAAGTTGCCAAAGCCGGAAAAGACGCTTGTTGCCCGTTCCTTCGAAACTATTTGAAAAAGTGCTGCAATTCAAAATATCTAATTTTTTACACGAATGCGAAACTTTACATGATATTAAAGAACAAGTCCATCGCATTACGAATGAAAGTAGAAAGACATTTGAAGCAGTATTGCAGCAATATTTCTTGATATGACTTAAGCCTTAGATAAGGTATGGCTCGAAGGACTTGTATATAAAATTAAATCGACTTTGACAAAAGATCATACATACCTCACTAACAGAAGTTTTACTGTTAAAGTAAAGGAATTTATCTCAAAAGAGTATCCAATTATGGGTAGTGTTCCAAAGGGTAGGCTTTTGAGATCAATGGTGTATGTCCCATTTAGTACACACTTTCCAACCTCATCATTCGAAGACGATTTAGAAAGGGCTCAACCAAAGTGGTTCGCGCAGGAAGCATTTTTTTTTTTAAACTGAACAACCGTACCACTAGAACAACGTAGAAAAGTAAATTCTGAGTGGTACACAATTTGTTTGCCAGTTGTGTTTCAAGAAAACACGAAAACCAAATGCCGAAGATGGATTACTTTTCACCATGATAATGCGAGCTCTCACACATCGGCTAAAAGAAATTGCATTTTTGAGCACTCAAAACATCGATTTGATGATTCAACCACCGTATAGTCCTGACTTGGCAACGAAAGACTTCTTTCTATTTCCGTACTTAAAAAATAAGCTGAGAGGTCAACGCTTTTCGGCACTTGAAGAGATGGTTGATGCGTTCAGAAAGCATGTTTTGGAGATCCCTTAATCAGAGTGACAAAACTGCTTTGAAAAAGTTTATAGACGTTAATGGAGAATATTATGAAACAGAAAAGCGATTTTTGATGATTCATATTAGGTTTTGCCAATCCCGAAATATAAAGGGCAACTTTCGTAAAACTTGCTGGCTGCCCAGCAGGCGCATTAAAGTGAAAGAGGAAAAGAGTATGTTAAGACAGTATGTTAAAGGGAGAAACATGTAATGTACTGAAAGTAAACAACGTGATGAACTTTTAAGCAAACGAAGTTTAATACCTTGGCATCCACCCAGATATGCGTTTGATCTGAAAGAGATATATTTCTGGTAAAAATAACTTAAGTTTAAGTGACGTGCCAGGGAGCCAACGACTTGCACCAAGTTTCGAACTGTTGTAGGTTTTTTCGGGCTTTGTGTGTAAACTCAATTTCGGCTTTGGTGACCGGCGGTAGCTGTCTGGGGTGTTACATTGACCCTTTATGTCTCTAGGTAATCAATGCAGTAGCGGTATGTTTTTGCTAACTCATTCCTCTCGTCTATTGTCATTGCAAGAATTGCACGGCAATAGCATAAATAATGGGTTTAACAGCTTCGGCGGCACTTACGAAAATTGTGAGATCTATTAAGATATAATCGGAGAACATAATTTATGTGGGAGTATCTGCCGAATGGAGAATGCAAAAAGAAAAAATGAGTAGGGAAAGCTTTATTATAATGCAGAACTTTCCGACTTTATCCGGCAGGATAGCTATTGACTACGATATCCTCCAGATCTTGACTAAATTGTTTTATATATGTGCAACTAGCCGTGAGGAAAATAAAACAACCACAATTCAAACCGAGACTCGAACTCCCCCTTTCTTTGTCTCAAACCAATAGCAAAAAAACAGATCGAATTCAACCTGACTTATCTACTCAGGCATTCGTTTTGTTGAATAATTCATCCATCGTGTTGAGAAAAGTACTAAATACCAACAAAATACCAACAATACTCAACGACAAAAATTAACCCTCTTTCGAGATTGGCTACTGAAGTCTTGCGAATTCTGACCAAAAAGAACCAGGAACTACACGCAAAATATGCTCCTAATGGCCGATATATTATATCTACTACATTCCACCCATAATGAGTTTGCGTTGTGGTCCTTTGCACCCTAATCACACACTGCAGAACTTAAAAATCTAACACCATTTCTGAATCTGTACTTCATCCTCTTATCAACTCGTTTACATCAGTATGAAAGCTATTCAATTCTCACTAAGTATCATTCAGTCACTTATTCTTACACTAACAAACAAAAACTTATTTCGAAGTAAGTTTGTTCAACTTCGTTCTTCAACAAAACATCCTGAGGCGTTCTGAGCAGGCGTGAATTCACCGACATGTTCACAGACATGTTCACCCGAATGTTGAAGTCATTAATCCAAAAACTTCTATAAGGATAGAATTTTATTATAATTATTATATTTTAATATTAATATTCTCCTTATTATTGAAATAAAAGTTGCTCTACATCTTATTCTTAAATTGAATTTGTTTAGTTTTAAAATCAGTATTAAATGCATTACATTTTCGGTCTCACTAACATGACAATAAACATTTTAATTATTAATCATAATCTTCAACGCCTAAAATTCCTTTAAAAATTAGTGCACCACTAACACATATATGGATGTGTGGGCGAACACCTTTTTATGTTCGATATTTTGGACCATAAACATTTCATCGGCACGATACACATATGATAGATATAAATAAGAAAGAAAAATGTGTCAATTGGCATCGATTTCTCTTCTACCTTATCTCAAACTAAATATTTTGCCATCAGTGTATCATTCATTACCAGCATCGCCGCCGCGCTCCTCACCATCGTTTTTCTTATTTTAATGTTTATGTTCACATATGTACATACATACATACATATTTCACCAGATCAACAAAGATTTTTGCGGTTACCCTGCAAACACTTGTGCACCATATGGTTCAATGGAGTACTTACAAATTTACATCTCTATGTGAACTAGTGGACCAACTCATGTTTCTATACCAGCTTAGTGCGGCACGACCATTCTTCGTGTTTTACCGATCACAATCACTACACGAAGTTGCAAATACGTAATAAGTTTTAAACTCGTATACAGAAAATGTGTGGAAACGAAACTGAGCCAGTAGTAATATGAATTTATATAAAAAATATTATTTTTTGCTAACCTTCCACCAAATCGAAACTAAAATGTATGTTCGAATTTAATTTTTGCCAGATACTCCATAATATGATCCCCTGTTGGTACTGCAGGAGTACATCACAACGTTAATTGGACTATATTTTTTGTATGGATTGTAGTAGATTTTGGATTCCTATATTTATAGCGTGGGGTATATATTTCAGGCGTGCATGGAGGACTCTCGTTGTTTGGTGGGTATTAAGCCCACCAATACAACCGCATATGACTCATATGTATGTATGTATATAGAAGTTTTTTATATTTTATTTTCATATTTATACTTACATATATGGTAGTGGAAATAAAATCATCATTGAAGGCACACCGATAAATAAAGGGCTATCCATTTAGTGGTTTCGAAAGGGCACGGCTATAAACATTTTTTGTTTTAGTTAAAAGAGAAGCGTTTATGAAAATGGACCGCTTGACAGCCGCACAATACATACGAGTTGTTGAAACCTACTACATAACTCAAACATGGCCACGTTCCGTGCGTTAAGTGAGATTATGGTGCACAAAATAGTCCACCTACTCCAGCGATTGATAAAGTTTTAAAGAAATTTGAAGAGGTTGAATCGGTTAGAGATATTGTAGGATCATGAATCTGTCTATTTCTCGACATTCTCAAGAGCTGGAACTTTCTTACGGCATATTGTGGTGTATTTTGCACTTGGACTTACACCTACATCCTTATAAGTCCACCTCACACAACAAATGAGCCCAGCTGACTATGCACAAAGCCATATTTACGTCGACTGAGTTGCAACCAGCAGTGAATAGCGAAAAAAAAATCTTCAGGGACAAGGGATAATTCTATTCGGTGGATACGTAAATAGCAAAATTGTTGCATTTGTCTGTTGTGCATTTTGGTCCGGAGGTTTGATTGGACCTTACTTCTTTGAAAACGAAAACAGCGAAATTGTCATTGTCAAGATGATGCCACATGCGACACAAAACGAATGATTTCCGGCCGTGTAATCTTTCGTCTTGGCGATGTTAATTGGCCACCGAGATCGTGCGATTTGACACCACTTGCCTTTTTTTTGGGCTACACAAAGGATCGTGTTTATGAGGATAAACCTTCAACTCTTAAGCACTTGAAAACCAACATTCGTCAAGTTATGATTCAGATACCGCCCAATATGTGCCAAAAAGAGCTCAAGAGGAGGTTATTTGAATGATGTAGTGTTCAAACTTTATAATAAAAAAGTAATTTCATAAAAAAAAAGTTTTAAATGCATATTAATTACGATTATTTTAGAAACCGCAAAATAGATAACCTGTATATTGGTCATATTGAAGCACGAAAAAAGCACATTTTTGTGGGTTAGAAAATAATTTATAGTTCAACTGCGAGTTTTGGGCCGATTACGAGTTTTGTTTAACCTCAATGAATTCTCAGTACGTTTCGCTTGACATATATATGAACTCATTCCATTGTTAAACGTGACAAAAAATAGTGATTTTATGCGTGATGGCCTTCGATTTGGCTGAAACTCGGTACATAGTTTTAATTCATGCTGAAACAAAAAGAGTTCAAATTGAAATATTTCTCAAAAATATTTGAAAGAGGTTATTGACAGCCAATGAAAACTGTCTTAGATTGAGCTACGTCTAATGTGGAACTGAATATAATATTAGAAAAGCGTTGTCTACATATTCAGCACACCGAAACGTGGAGGTGTATCCTGGAACTCCATTAGCCATCCTGGAGGGTTCCTCTGGTTCATGATCGCAAACAACACAGTAGTAAGCAGAGCGATGGAAATATGAATATGTTACCTTTTATTATTATTCCCAAAGGTTTACACACCTTCCGCTCATCCGCACAAGGGGTGCAGTTCGCATGACGTACGGAACTTGTTTTGTTTTTCATTAGTACTATTTAACGATGAGTAAAAGTTTGTTTAGTGTCGAGAACTAAAAAACCTCAGCTGCGGAACAAAAATTAATTACTTGATTTTTAAATGTAACTGAATTCAAATATAAAATGTTTTTTTAATGATTAGATGAGAGCCGACAAACTATTGTGAAATCAAGACAAAAACAATGCAAAGGCTCGGGAAATTTAAAATTCATTTTAAAAGTTTTGAGAAACAATGGGCAATAATCTCTGGGCATTTTAAACGGAACATTAAATTTGATTTCAAAGAGAAAAATGGGCCTAAAAATTGGGTCTGTTATTATTTTAACCATGAAATTTACACTCAGCATTTCCCTGCGGATAGAAAGAGTGGGAAGGTTAATAAATTTCCAATGCTGATTTATCAAGACAAAAAACATAAATTTATTTTTGAATAGAATCAAGGAATCTTACAATTTACTTGGAAAAAAGTATTTGATCAGGACTTTTTTAAGGACTTTATATTGAGAAACACATCGTCCTAATATGGACTAAGTTACCTGGACACAATTTGTACGGGAAATATGAGTTACTTGAGTACCCGGAGGATAATTAAATTAAAAAAACTGAGTGAACAAATTAGAAATTGTCTGACTATCACTAGAAATGTTATTTTGAAACGGCATAGTACAAAATATAATAATTTTTTTCATTAAATTACTTTTTTATTATGAAGTTCAAGCTGTGGCATTATATGTGAAACATCATTCAAAAGATCGCCTCAAGAATTTTTGCAAACTTCGATCCGGTTGATGTAATTTTCTACCACTTTTTGGCACATATTGGGCGGTAACTCTGCCATAATTTGACGACTATTGGTGTTCAAGTGCTCAAGAGTTAAAGATGTATCCGCATAAATGCGGTCTTTCGCGAAGACATCACTAAGACGACAGATTACGGGGCCGGGAAATTTCTTTCGCAATAAATCCATATTCACTCGTGTTGCGTGGGATGTGGTACTGTTTTGTTGGAACCACATATTTTCTAAGTCTGTTAATTGTAGACCAAAAAAAGTCCGTTATCATATCCTTAGTGAATATTATCAACAAATTGATCTTAAGCAAAATCATAACTGCGAACCTGGAAAGATTTCAAGTATCCGGCTATACGAGTATAAGCAGAGTAAATCCGCAGCGCTGACTTATCTCTGCATTATAGTAAATTCGCAGCAATGGATTGAGGCGAAGGCAAGAATCATTACCTACACCCTTTGATATACATATAAGTATAAAGGCAAGTCCTCACAAACGGTATGCATGGTACTTCGTTTAGCCAGTGGATGAAGGCCAAATTTCTAGGAGTTATATTAGACATGAAATGAAATTAAATTAAACGCTGTTGGCAAGAGATGGCACCTAAATTCCAATTTAATAAGTAAAATTCACATATGTGCGATAATGTGAACCACCGGTGCACTTAAGAGCATGCCAGGCGAGAATCTTACGTTTGAACTACGTTTAAGCAAATTAAAGCTATCGAGAATTCAGCTTTTTCGAAAACTCTGAAATATTAGGAAGATAAACTTTAATACCCATCTACACAGACCGATGTATTTTAATTTCAGTTGCTAAAAATTACTTCAGGACATGTATATCCAGTAGGGAAGAAGCACACTGCTGGTGATAGTATGGAAATATTCACACGCTGTATTTAAGACAAAGGTCTCTGCTTACAATGGAAACAACAAAACAAAGAATATCCTCTTTTTCAGCAACAGTCAGTTCAGTCAACAGACACAGAGAGATAACGAGAAATTTACTACTTCAAAATTTCTCCAAGGTAATAAGAGTTCTGACAGGCCACTGTCTGAAGATCCTTATGGGATAAAGGAAAATGAAACGATAACAAATCTTTTGTGTGACTGGCCTGCGGGTTTTATTATTATTGCCACTTGCAGGTCACTAAAAAATCGCTGAGAATTGCTTCATTATTTTCCATATTACTCATTGTAAGATATACATCTCTGCACCTGGTTCCGCTTTTTATTGCGCCTATTATTCCATTTTGAAAAGATACTTCCTAAAATATCAGCGTTCTCTGGTTCTGGTATCTGGCGTTTTGGTTCATTCATGTAGCCATTTTTTTATTAACTTCTTCGTCCATCTGCCTCAAGACTTTTTCTCCACCTATTTTGTCATATTGTTAGAGTTTCCTCACATTTCGTTTTGTGATTGGATTATTTACCTCTATGTCGCCAATGACTTTTCAGCTCCTAGATCTCTTTGATTGCAATAGCGAGGATATCGATTGGTATACATCCAGATATTACTAGGATTGCCGGGTCCGACACCGTTCGGTAAGCTAAGGACACTCGCAGGGCTGCTAAAGGTTGCACTTTTTGTAATAAATTACATCAGTTGGTTGATTTTTATCGTTCTCGCGCAGATTTTTACGTCATATGGAAGGATGCCTATGGTGACCGACAAGAGCAATTTTCTCTTTTGTTGTGTTGCCCTCAACTGTTGGCTATTAGTCGGCTAAGTTGACCTGTTATCTTCACAGCTTTTTATGGCATATTCTATCTGTGCCGAACATGGCAATCGCGAGCGAAGTCTTAGGCCGAGAGCCATAATCTACCCTATTTTGCCTGGAATGTAGTAAATTTGGTCTGTGGGCTTATTTCCAGTGGTATGTGCTTCTTTGTTAATAACAGCATCACGATTTTCCCCATGGCCAACTTGCAACCGTGCGAGTATAGTCATTTTTGAGTATAGATCCTTGCGGAGAAGGCATGCTGTTTTGAAAAGAGGTCTTCTGATCTAGCGATGGCTGTTTCTAACCTGGGATTATTTAATCTTTCAAGCAGCTTTCCAGCTGCGTCGAACAAACAGAGTGGCTGGGGGAATCAGGGTAGCATTTGCCTTTGCTAATTAGCACAAGCTGCATATTTGGAAACGACCCTGACTTTAAGCAGGTATTGAACATATCGAGCGCGCCCGGTGATTTATTTTTTTTCTTACTGGCATCGTTAAGTAGTTTTAGTTCTGTTATTGACCAGCTTATTCAGGCCTAAGATTATTAACCTAAATTAAGTTGATGGGAGTGTTATTTATCTAGCGAGTTTTTCCGCTATCGTATATCTTCCTTCCATCGATATATTTATATGATTTCGAGAATGTTCCCCAGCTTTAAACACATCAAAAAATGGAAAAAATCCCTTAACATTGTCCATTAAATTGGAAAAAAGAAAAAAATTTGAAAAATGGAAAAATTCTTTATTTTATGTTTGAGTAAATTTCAATACTAATTCACAAATAAGTGTCATTAACAATTTCCAAATAAACCACTTTGTTTCTACAATTTAAATCGAGTACAAAAATTATTAAAGCCACATCACCAACAAATGCTGATAAATAAATAAAAATAAAAAATAATTTTGAAGCAATTATATTTGCCTACTTCAATATTTGCTCAAACGTGTTGATACTAATTACTATTTTAATGCACTGAACTGTGAAATGTAACAATAATACATACATATCTAATACAGTTTACATATTATTCTCAAATATAAGCATTTAGATATAAATTCGAACGATTTGAAAAGTTAAAATTACCACCATATTGACATCAACAACAAATGAACCGCTGTCATTATCGAAAACAATACTATTCCATTTGATTTACAAAACCTATTCGATTCCAGAGAATTTCTTTTCACTCAATTATTATAATTGAAAATCATTTTGAAATGAAAATTTCGTGTTAATAATTATTTGGTTATTCAATACCAAGAAGTACTTCAAAATTAAGTGCTTTCAATGCACATTTCGTAATTACCTTTTACATACATTTGAATAAATGAATAGTTATAGAGGGAGTGAATACGACCTTTTGTAATTCGTATTTGTATTCCACGAATTTATGTCAAATTCTAAAGGCTTAACCTTAATAAAAGTTACCATAGACACATACAATTTGAAATTTTTCGCTTGGTGTAGACCAGAATAATTTTTCTCACAGGCATCAACTTTTGGAGGTTGGAGTGTTGGCACCAGTGACTCTTTTCTCATAGTAGTAGTCCCAACAGGCCCTCACTACCAAACAGTAAGGTAGTTTATATGTACTCTCTTGCATAAACATTCTTTAATTGGTCTTCCAGGGTGTACAGCTTTAGACAACAATTTCAAGGCGTTGATTGGCGTGTCAGTTCATTACCAGCCCGCACAGTATAGCGCTGCTCCTGTGCCTGCTAAACCTTTAGGCCCATTCGTATATATATAAACATCTTAACTTTTACTGATAACCTTCCTTTTCTCACATTCAAAAGGAGAGAGAAAACTTGCCGATTGATTCTTCTCAAAGACTTATTTACTTAATCTGAATAGAGTGTAAACTATGCAGCTTAGGTTTTCGAGAAAGATACGATTTCACCTAGTCCATCTGGGTTCAGAAAGAATTTTTCATTCCAACACTTGTGACTTCATGAGCGTAAGAAGATTAGTCTCGATCTCAAATAGGTCTCGACTCAAAAGAGAGTGGTGTCGGATAGTCCTCCAGAAGCTTTCGCCACCTACGAGAGAAATCTAAATAAATTTATTATCTTTAATAATATGCTTTTGGTAAAAGTTGAACTCCATGCTCCTACATCGCTGCATTTTAGTCAAAAAAATGCAAATTTATACGTGTATTTATGCAAATATATATCACGCCATATTTTATGGAGATGAAGAACGCTCATGTGCGTATGTAATAAAAGGGAAACAAAATTCGCACGCTTTTTCTTGATATCACACGCTTGTATTAATTGTGAAAGTGCGAATAACTTGACATTACATGAGAACTTTTGACGTTTATTGACTATGATTTATTCGGCATGCGACAAAGTGTCGCAATGTGCGAAATACGTATATACATACATACAAGCTGGTGAATACATACATATCCCAGTTCAATAGTACAAAATGAAATGGACCAATTATGATATGCATGATTGTGCTAAACACCCCGTACTGACTCATATTCACCACAGCAAAAAAAAAAAAACAATAAAAACTTTGGAAAACAATAATATATTAATAAAATATATATATATATATATATATATATATAATATATATTATAAAAAATAAAAATAAAATAAAAAATTCAAATAAAATAATAAAATAAGCCAAATTAAAATAGAAAAAACATAAATTAGTTAAATAAAATAATTTAAAACAAAATAAAATAAAATGAAATGAAAAGAAACAAAATAAAATAAAATAATATAAATAAAATAAAATAAAATAGAATATAATAAAATTAATTAAAACATAATAAACTAAAGTAAAATAAATAAATGAAAAATAAAATAAAACAAAAAATATAAAATAAATAATATAAAATAAATAAAATTAAATTAAATTAAATTAAATAAACTAAAATAAAAAATAATAAAATAAAATAACATAAAATAAAATAAAATACAGCAAAAGAAAATAAAATAAATGAAATAAAATAATATAAACCAAATTAAAATAAAATAAAATAAAATAAAATAAAATAAACTAAAATATAATAAAATTAAATAAAATAAAATAAAATAAAGTAAAATAAAGAAAATAAAAATAAATAAATTAAAATAAAATAAAATAAAAGAAAAAATAAATAAATTAAAATTAAAATAAAATAAAAGAAAAAATAAATAAATTAAAAAAAATAAAATTAAATTTAATAAACTAAAATAAATATTAATAAAATTAAATGAAACAAAAAAGAAAAATAAAATAAAATAAAATAAAATAAAATGATATTATATAAATTAAAATAATATATTTTTATATATATTGCTATATATATATATATATATATATATATATATATATATATATGGCACTTTGTAACCGCTGAATCGAGATTCGGCCGAACTCCTTCTCCAATTTGTGGTTTTGTCTCTTGATGTTTTTACCAACATTTTACCGTTTATTCTAGGTCGCCTCCGAGCGGCCAATGAATTGTTAGAAATACACTTGGAGGGCTCCACGTTCTCTGCCGATTAGCGCCGGCAATTAGAAAAATTAATTTTCTATAATTTTTGGCCTTGGTTGAACCTGGGCTCGAACCCTGGCCTTCCGAATGGCACTACGCAATGCTAACCCCTCTGCTATCGCGGCCAATTAAATAAAATAGAAAAAAAATAAGAAAAAATAAAAAATTTTAAAATATATTTATATGAAAAAATAAAATAAAAAAATAAAATAAAATAATATGGAATTAAATGAATAAATAAAATAAATATAACAATATAAGATATAATTAATCAAAATAAATTCAAATAGATAAAATATAATGAAATGAAATTAAATAAAATTAAATTAATATAAGGTCTTTTTGCACTTTTTTCATTCGAGTTTTAAATTACGGTTCGTTGTGAGGAAAAATATTAGCGTGCCCTACTAGGTTTTTGTAAATGTCTGTTTGTATGCATTAATTTTTTATGCTTCGTGCGAATCATGTAGAAAAACTGTCACAGCAATGACAGTGCTAATTGTTATATGACGACAATGATCTCGCCAACAATTCTCCAAGTTAAGTGGCTAAGGTTACAGCATACATGATAATATAAGAAAGGTACAAGCATGATATATAAATAAGTATGTACGCTCAGCATCTATGCACGCACACACGCTTGTAATTTTTCATGTTTGAGGTCAATAGTAATAAATCGCGGGTCACCAAATTTCCTGACACAATCATATCAAATTTGTCCGAATAGTTTTCGTTTTGATTTTCTTTAATAAATGTATTTTCTTAGGTGTTGAATGTGTAAGTAATATAATAAATGAAATTGATGCAATATTATTTTTAAACTACTACACATATAAGGGTGTTTGTTTTTAGTGACGTCGATATTGAGGTACTTACGAGTATAAATTAATTTTAAATATTCTATGCAAGTACTTGCACTCGTATAGTATAAAGATGCTGTCATACACAGCAATAAAATGATTTCAACGTTCATGCCAGCATGAGAAAACAATCACACACAGCATGGCAACTTGTTTTGCAATGTAAAAAAGTATTTCTGGAAATTGTTCGGACGCCCATTTTGTGAAATTACTTTTTGGCTAATAAAAGACGTTTGTTATTGAAAAAATATTACCTTAATGAAGAATGTTGCCACAATATTAGTAAATTTGGTGAAAAATAAAACATAAATTTCTGTGAAATTAATTTCGCAAACTGATTTGCGGATAAATAATCGAAGTCACACATTGCAGTTTTTCTTTCTGCAGGGAATTTCCGAAATAAATGAGTTGCTTACTTTTCGGGTATTCACACTAGGAAATTAAAATTTTTTGACAGAAAATTGTGTTGAAAGCAAAAAAACTTACTGCGTCTGACAGTACCTTAAGCGTCTAGTAATGAAATCAGAAAGCTATGAATGAGTACGGTACAGTGGAATGAATGAGTTAGAAAATTAAAAGAAGGGTATTTGCATGTATGTGTTTATGTGTTGGCGGTATTGCTTAATTGATAGAATGACATCGTGTTGAAATGTCATTTGTCTGTCAGCTGCACGTGAATAAACGTTTCAGCGCTAAAAATGCATAAATAATAATTGTATTAATATTTTTAAAAGCGGAAAATTTCACTCATTTATTTAATATGCAATAATCGCATTCATCTTTATTAGCTGAACGTATTTCTATTTTATTGAATTAATAAAAGTCTAAAATACATACATACACACCGTATAAAATTTACAATATATGCATACTTGCTTTCCCATGCCATTTACGCGAATGTCAACATAATTGAATTAAAAAAAAGTCATATAATATATTCAGCATTGACCTTTTTGTTCCAAAAAAAAAAGAAAAAAAAATACCGCGAAATATCACAAAATTTTATGTCCATCAATATTTTATTAAGACTAAATGATTTTTGGCATGTACCAATCACAATCACACAAGCGCACTACTATATAAGTGCATTTGTGCTTATATTAAGTGATTTCAACGCGATTTAACTGAATTAAGTTATTTGTGCTGATGTGAATGTCAATCTCAATTAAATATTATTAAATTTTAAAAATAATTCAGTCGAGTTTATTGGTTCTACAAGGTTGAAAAGATTGAAGTCTAAACTCAACATATGCTATAGAAAGAGTAGAGGTTATCAAAATAATAAAATAATAATAATATATAACTAAAAAAATTATAAAATTTAAAAATGGAATTATGGAAGTTGTGCATTCATTTAAATTTTTCTAAATTTTCGGTTGAAGAACTCGCTCAAGTGATCTGTATTTTAAGGTTCGGGCATTATGAACAAGATGAAAGGCTGTCCTCGACTGTATTGTAAAATTCGACTTCGATGATTTTCAGTATCAATATGAACTTACGTCCATAGAATACCAAATGTGACGCTCTTAGAAGCTTTTTTTGGCGGATTTTGGTCCCAAAACCTCATATCTGAACAATTCGGTGAATGGGAGCTATATCATATAGTAGTCCGATTTTAATGATTTTCAGAACCAATTTGATATTTGTTATGTTTTTTTTTCGACGGATTTATGACCCAAAATTTTAAATCTGAAAACTCGGTCCGATCTGTTCGGTTCCAACAAATGCTCGTTGAAACGCATAGCCGCGTCTTCCTTCCAAGTTTGGTTGAAATATCTCAAAAACTCAGGGACTAGTTTGCGTTCAAACAGACAGACGGACAGACGGACATGGCTTAATCAACACAGCTCGACATTACGTTACGAGCGGTATAGACTTCAGTGGGTCTATCTCTTCTCCTTCTGGTACTTACATACTTCGGACCAAATTTAATATACCATGTCATGTACATGAAAGGTAAACAATTAAAAACTCAGACCACCGAATAAACAAGTTTTTCAAGTATCATCTGCTTGGAAGACAGAGTTGTAGTCTTTGATACTATCTTCTTTATTGGGGAGTTCACAGAAGAGCCCTACTTCTGTTCCAACTTCGTATTTAGACCCATCAGTAACACTGTTTGCTTTGCCTTTCGCCTAACTTTTCCTGCTCGGGAAGAAATAAGTGGCATCCACCCGACAGAAGGCTTCCGTTTCTTGGTTATATTATATATTTAGCTCGAGTTCTGATATATTTTCTGTATGCTGTCATTTCCTCACATTAAAGAAGTGACTTAGTTTTTTTATCAAGGAATAAATGTGAGTACTGGACCCAGTTGGAATGTATTACAATCAAACGGTAACTCTTAATGACTCTGGGTTAAATTGGTGGAATTTTGTATTTCTTGTAATGAAGCAGATCTCTATTTATCGAAAGTCCTTGTACCTGTGCTCAATCAGCTGCTACTTCATGTTTGACAAAAAATAGGATAACAAGATTGTCCTCATAACATAACATCTTCAAAGTTCTCGATTGCAAGCAGTTGGAGTAGTTGATTTATCACAGTGACCCACAAGAGCGGAGACAAGTTGACCCTTTTTCGGAAGGCCATATTTGATTTTATGAATTATTTAAACACCCCCTTCACATACGGCCTCAAATAGGAATGTAAGTTCTGTTTGATCCCATCCATCTACATCTCATCCAATGAGTGCCATAAGCATGTACCTTCGGATATATATAGAGAATTTTCCATTGTCACGGCGATCGATGTAGAGCGGTATCAATCGATTAACTTTCGACTTTTGCCTTTTGTCAAATTGATTGTCGTTTAGGGGTATCTGCTGTTTGATACATTTCTCGCCCAATATTTTCATTCTTTTGAACAGAAAGGATGTTATACTAATAGGTCTATAAGATTTTGATACTGAGTAGTTCTCCCTGCCAAGCTTCGAGATAAAAATAATCTTGGTCTCGTGCCACCTGCTCGGTGTACGCGTCTCACGGATGAACGCAGGTTACACCGTTATTTCCATATGAATATATGAACTTGAATATTCTTTTTTTATATTTTTCTACATTTTAATTCGATATGTTTCCAAAAGTTATGGTACAATTTAGCACAGTGGAACCGACTAAAATCGATGACATATATAAGCATGAAGTTCGGTGGCTAGCAACGCACAAAAGCATGACTTGCTTGGAAATCAAGACACATTTAAATCTAGCTGTATCAAGGAGAAGAGTCCACCAAATCTTTACGCAAAATAAATTGGTAAGATATGAGTTTCGAGAGCATGTGCTCAAGTTAAAAAGTCGACATAACAGGAACGTCTGGTCTTTGCTGAAAAACTGAAATTTTGGGCAGATGAGTTCAAATTAGTTATTTTTTCTGACGAATAAAAATCTAATTTGGACAGTTCTAATGGCTGCCATAAGTACTGGCGTGATGCACAGCAGCCTCGCCAAACTTGCTATAAGGGAAATCATGGATATGATGGAAAGTCTCCGCTGTATTTCATACCCACCAGAATGAATGCAGAAATATATAATAAGCTATTGGATGAGGTACTGATCGAGTTTGCTGGTAATCTCTTTGGTGATTCTTGGAGGACTTTACAGCAAGACAACGCACCAACCCATACTGTGCGCGTGGCTAAAGACCTTCTTCATTAAAAACCAGCAATAAGCCCAGATTTTAACTCTATTGAAAATTTGTGGGGGATACTTTCCAACAGAGTTTATAAAAATAGGAGACAGTTTGACACCATTAAACAACGCAAGTAGGTCATTTTGGTAGCATGGAATGAAATTAACAAATTAAGGTTAAATCAGTTGGTTGATTCTACGATAAATAGAATTAATTAATTTTTTCTAAAAATCATATTATTTATTAAAAAAGTGAAGAACAGTTTACTTAAGTTAAACTAATTATATATCTTTTTAAACATATACTTGTACTTATTGCCTAAGAAGTGCAAATTTTAAGATTTTTCATATTATTTAAAAAGACATATTGAAATTGGTTTGCTTTTGTTTTTGTTTATACAAATAATAACTATAAAATGAGGTGAATTTAAATAGTAAAAAGGTTTTTCCTACTGTTTTATTTCAAATTACGTCCAGGTACATATACTTTTGTCCCCTGAGTTATATATATTTTATGTAATTGTAAGTACATGTGAAAATTCGCTTTCTATTTCTTTGCTATTAATTTAATTGTCGCATTTACTATATGCAATCATGCGATTTTCTAATTTAGAGCAACACATATTCGCATGTATAAAATAGATAAAAGCTAACCGCGAAGAAGACCTGTCAGTTAATTAATAGTATTACGTATTCCATAGTTGATTTTTCTTTAAATGAAAGAGTGAGGAAAGACAGAAAAAAATGTGATGAGTGACAATTAAAAAAATATTCAAAATATATAATTACATGTTCATTTTAAACATAATATGCATATGCTTTTTGTTTTATGGTCTGTAAATGATAAAATTAATATAAAAATAATTATACGAAATTTAAATATAAATATTATGCATGATTGATTTTTTTGTCGTAATTAAACATTTCAAAATAAATATATGTATGCGCGTTTATGAAAAATTTAAGCAACGCTTCACTGCCTTGATAGCTGGAACTAGCGATCCAAAAACTATAAACATTTATTGATACTTTTTCGTAACAGTCAGCAATATGATTTTAACGCATAATCGCATAAATAAATAATTTCTTTCTATATAAGATTTATATTAAAATTTTTTTCAAATACATATGTATTTCTATTTTAAACTCAATGCAAATATGTGCGTCGTATTATATAAAATGAATTGAATTGGAGAGATAAAGTTGAAGCTTTTTAATGATAAAAGCTTTTAAATGAATATAATAATAAATTACAAGAAAGTATAGAAAGTAATTAAGTTAAATAAAGAAATATATGAAATACAAGAAAGCCCTTTGCAAGGAATAGTAATAAAAAATGGTTGAAAAATGAAAGCTCTAATAATACTACTACGTAAAAATTTTTAATAAAAAAGTAGAGTAAATGAATATAGAAAAACGGTGTGAAAAGTGAAAGATCTAAATTAAAATGAAAACATCGACTGTGTGAAATATTCTAATTAAAATGACAAAAGCTTGTTTGTTATTCAAAGATGAAAGCTCTTGATAAATAAGGTGATTTAAATGAGATTAAAGAAAGAAATTGTGGAAAGTCATAGCTTAAAAATAGCATAAAAGTATAATAAATTAAAGTGCTGAAAGCTCATTAATTATTAAAAGAAGAAAGCTCATTACGAGGAACTTAAAGTATATGAGAATAGATTTAAAAAAATATTTGTAGAGTGAAAGCTATAAAATAAATTGAAACAATCGACTAAGTGAAAATTCTAAATAAGGTTGTCAAAGAACGTTGGTTATTCAAAAAAGAAAACTCTTTATAAAAAAAGTAATTTTACTGTGGATAGTAAACAACGTGAAAAGTAAAATCTTTAAAATGTAGTGAAAAATTCGGCTATGTCAAATTCTAGTTAAAATATTAAAATGGCAAAGGCTTTTTTATACAAAGGCAAAAGCTTTAAAATAGAACGAAGAATTAGAATATGTGAAGATTAGAATAAATGAAGAATATGTGGATGTTCCAATTAAAATGGAGAAAGAAATGATGAAAGCTCTTTATGAAGAACGTAAATTAAATGAGAATAGAAATAAAATAGTAAAACTGGAAAATATATTGAAGAAAAAGGATAATGTAGAGACTAAATTAAAGTAGCAAATAAATAAATAAAATGAATAGAATGCTGTAAAAATTAAAAGCTTTAAAATGCGCTGAAAAATTCGACTATGTGAAAATTCTAATTCAAGTTTTAGAAGCACGTTGATTATTCAGAAATGAATGCTCATTATAAAAAGAGTAATTTGATTGAGCATAACAAGCAAAAGGATTGGTGTGAAAAGTGAAAGCTTTAAAATAAAGTGAACTAATAAATTCTAACTAAACCACTTTATAAATAGAGTATTTTTAATAATAATAATAACATAAAAAAATAATGGTGTGAAAGGCATAGATTATAAAAATAATAGCTTGAAAATTGAAAGCTTTAAAATTATGTGGAAAATCAACTAAAAGTTCTTAAATTATTAAAAGTAAAAAGTCATATCATCATAAATATACTCAAAGAGTGAATGCTTCTTTACAAACTTTCACTTTAAATCGAAATTAAATTTCTTTAGTTCTGTGCAACTGTAGTTTAATAAATATCTCAGACAAAAAATAATTTTCTACATTTTCAATTATTAAAGCTCACTTGAAGCACTTTAATTTCCTTTGCCGTCTGCACATATGTTTTACCTCTAAATTTACTAAAGAACATGTATACATTAGTTATATTTATGAATAATAGAAAATTATGCATACATTATATAAAAATAAACAACAATACCTTGGTAAAATCAGAAAAACAAGTTTTTACTAAAAAAGCAACGAAACGTAAATGCGCCTCGTCGTCGTCGTCGCCATTGTAATAATTATTCCCTGCAAAATGTAATGAATATTTATGAGCAGTGAAAAGGCGAACTAGTATACATATGAATATGACAACAGCGCTTGAGCTATGTACGTATGGTATCTAGGTACATATATGCAACACTATTATGTGCTGCAGGTAAGGAACTGTTTTTTTTTTTTTACAAAAAACTGTAATAATAATAATAATAAACAAAAAATTTGCGTTCGAGGCGAGGATATTTTGTTGTTACTAGTTAGCTATTGACATATGTATGACATATGTTTTTTTTTGCTTTAATTTTAACGCACATATTCGCATATGTATTGCATTTGATTTCCCTGTGGTTGTTTTTGTATATGTACATGAGATGCTGAAATAATTGAAAATCAATATGACCTTTGGCGTCGTAACAAACTGTGTAGCTTTTATACACTTACATACGCATGACTTTCGGTGGAAAATACTCTTTAGGCGCCTAAATGCAGGCTATTTTAATTGTAAAATGGTTTGAGAGGGACTAAAAATATTAAAAATATAATAAAAAATTATATAAAAAATTTATTTTTATTTATTTTTTATTTAACATCTTTTTCATTGTTTTAAAAGCTGGGCAAAAATTTTAAAGCGTCTAAACATATGTCTTCATCTAAAATTTCAGTTTAACAAGATCTCAGCAATTACAGTAGTGTTTATAAAAATTACCGTAAATTGATGCAAAAGCTTTATAAATTTTTTATTTTTTTGATGCCCCTCGGCAGGGAATATCAAGCTCTGGGAGTGTATTTCTGACAGGTAATAAAAGTTTCTCATAAAAATCCATCGGCCATTCGGAGGAAGCTTTTTTTTAAAAAAAAAACTTAAATTAAAATCCCCAAATTGGAGGAGGTGCTCGGGAAAAATCGCTTCAGGGGTTACGAAGTGCTAAATATATATATATAATAAACATTTCGATTGTTCGAATTTAGGAATCTTAAAAATTGCTGATTTTAAAATTATACCATTTATTTCATGAATGTGCTTAAAGGGTTAGATGGGTTTGAGAATTAAAAAAAATCGTTTTTTTTTGTCTTAATAAATTGTAAAATATGTTTAAAATATTCTGCTAAAGCTTCAAATCGATCGGAGTAAAATTCTAAGAGATAAACTCTTTGGAAGTTCTGCCCATCGGACCATGTCTGTGTGAATTTGAAACTTTAAACGCGTTATCTAGTTATTGAACGAAGGAGTTTTTTTATTTCAACTAATTTTTTCAAGACAATGCATGGCGTAAATTTGATCAACAAATGCGTTTTTTTTGTTTAAAGTTTGTGAAAAATTCCAGTTTTAATCTTTTTTTTTTCATCGTTTAATAACGAGATTTATCCATATACTAAGGAAATATTTTTGGTTTTTTGATTTTAGATGAACCAATAATGAGTTATGCTGTCTACGGCGAGAGCATTTTCATTTGAGACGTCAAGGGAGATGAGGTACCAACGGCTGAATTTTCGGAATTTTTGAAAAAAAATTTCACAAAATACTGTTTAAATATGTATCTTTGGTATCGTGAATTGTTTGAATAAAATATCTGATTGTATATATATAAAAAAAGTGAAAATTCCTTTTTTAACCTCTGGAACCCACCTGACCTCTTAAAGCAATGCAAATCTCAAATTGGAGACACTAATTTTCACCCGAAACTAGACACTTAGTATTTGGCGAAAAAGTGTCATCGTGGCTCAATCCGAAGAGCGGGTGAAGGATCAGCAGCCTTTTGCTCTTTTTAAAGGATTTCGGGCTGCATTTGGGGCCTTTGATTAAAGTTTTCTGGTAAGACAAGTCTACACGTTTCAAATCAGCAGATAATCGGGACTTTCACAGTAGTTCAGTGTAATCCTTAAATATATGAATGTACTAAATTGTCCCATGCCTGACTTTCGGGAAGCTTCTGACAGGTGGCATAAAGGCAGGTAGATGGAGCAAATGAATCAAGTTCGCAGCAAAGCTTCGCATTTCATTACGAATAGTTATAAAGTGAGATGGGGCCCCACCAGAGATAATAAGAGGATTTAAGAACTAAAAAGTATTTCCAATTTCAAATATATATGATTTAAACTAAATTAAATATGATTTTTTTCGAAGAGGTTGATCTCTGATCCAATCCTCCACCAAATTTAATTTTCGTCTCCGGTTAAACCTTCCGAAACTACCATAAATATTTCAAGATCAAAATTATCCGAAGCGATTCAATGGCAGCGAAATCTGGTGCAAGATTGGTAGCATTAGGTGAATTTTCTGCTAGAACCTTCGAACATAGCTCAATAAGCAGGGGAAAGACAAAAGACTTTGATTAACACAAATTACACTAACAAATATACGGAATATTTCCTGTTTTATCTAGGAAATATGACTTACAGCCACATTAAGAGAGTGATACTTACAACATCTACATGGACGAGTCAAAAGTGCATGATGAACTGGGCGTCGGAATCTATTGCGATGAGTTAAATCTCAGGCTACCCTTCAAGCTTACGGTATATTACAGTATTTTCCAGGCGGAGGTCTTCGCGGTAAGAAAAGTCGTTAAGCAAGCTAATACAGCAGGAAAGCAGCTGAAAATCATAACCATACCCGTTAATAGTCAGATTTGAATTAAAATCACAATTTCAATCATATTGCGTCAGAAAATGTCTTTAGAAACATGAAAACAGTGCCTAAGCAGTAGCTACAAGGAGACAATTGCCCATCTACTGGGTTCCAGGTGGGGAAGTAGTTGCTGATATTACCAAAGCAGCCTTTCCTCTGCCGACCGAGCCAATACACGAAATTCCGAAAACGCTACAAAATCTATAAGTGAGAATTTCCAAGAGACCTGGAAAACAAATCAAGGTGATATGACATGATTTTGACCTTCAAGACTGCTAAGATCAAGCGCATAGGGAGGCAAGCATTAGGGCGAAGTTTGAACAACTCCTCTGTTTTTGTTCAGTCTTATCTGGAACATAACGTAAAGGACTAGAGCAATTTCCATAACTGGATATCTTAAACTTCACGGCAAGAGCTGGACATCTTAGGCTCCGACCGATGTATATGGAATTAAATTGAATAATCATTTGGCACATGTGAGAAAGGTAGGGAGGCGTAGCAACCTAACATAAAAGAGGATTTTGAAAGGTCTCAAATATATGCAAAGTTCTTCAAAATTTTTTATAAGAGTACTTCAAAATTATTTTTATTTTCTTCATCCCTCTTCTCCTATCAACATAAAAAATGTATGCTAGCCAATTGGAATTAATGAAAGTGTGAATGATTGAAGAGCTAATTTTGTAAATCATAAGTAATTATTTCTTGGAAATTGTCATCTATCCCTCGGATTAGAATATTTATTAAAATTACGCATAAAGAAAAAAAGTTGAATCACGCAAATTTAAACATGTTTTCGCTTTGCAACAAAGTCATTTTTCGTTTGTCATTTGAGTTAAAAATTATTATTTTTTGTCTTCGGATGACACCACCCACCAAAACGGTTGCCATTATAGCCGTGAGCCGCGCAGGAATTTCAAAGAAACAAAACTCAAATCACACCTCAGCCGTAAACAACGTGGCATAAATAGAAAAGAAGGTAATGCAAAAAGCAAAAATAAAAAAATAAGAAAGACAAGTGCCAACAATTACATTGAATCATCGCGCATCATCATCTATCTTCAATGAAAATGGTTGTTTTTTGCTTTTTTTTATTTTTTGTATTTTTGTTATTGCACACAGTCGTCATCATACCGTTGTCAAGGTCCCTTACTACCCAGCCTTCCCAAATCAACCTTCCTTATTATTTATCAGGCATCCCTACATCGTCTGAATGTCAAGCTTTTTAGGCTCACACAGTATCCTCAAGCAAGGCGATTTCATTAAGCACATACGTACCCGTACTCATGCATGCTTATATATGCATAGTAGTACTCACTGGTATACACTCACCCCAGAAAGCTTTCACATGCAGCTTTTCAGCCTGTTCGCAAGGATGGACGCAGCAGGATGCGCGTATCATAACCTTATTTAATGGAAATTGTGCTGGGAATATCAGTTATATTAAATGGCCTTCCAAATACGTATGCTGCGTGACGGCTACCCGAAGGAGTAGTGCTCGTCAGTATTCTATATATATGGGAGAGCGAGTAGAAATATTTTATTTAAAAGGTAAAAGCTTTTCTAGTAGAAATTATATAAAGTTAATATTTTTGGTGGAGTGAGAGTGAGAGAAAGAGAGAGAGAGAGAGAGACGAGCGTAATAGAGAGAGTTCGGCTTATGTTAGTAGCTGTCTTCAAGAGAGTGAAGCTCTTCTGAAAACTTAACTTTCGATTTCAGTGTAGCAGAGCACTTGGCAGTGTTGCAGTTAGAACGGAATTGAGGAGTGGCGTGAAAGTGAGAGTTCTTATTCATTTGTATTTTTCAAGTCGTTATCAGGGCTCCGTATATCATTTGTGCCATCGAGATAGTATTTTTGAGCTCCTATCGTACGTCTTTCACAGATCATACTAAGACTTCTAGTTTTTATAGCTTTAAAATACTAGCAATTGAAGTATCAGGAGTTATTACGAGTATTACCAAATCGTCTAATATCTAAGAAATACCTTTCCACTTCATCGGGTGAGACATTTTGCTGATCTTCGAAAATAAGTGATAGAGGACTCAGGGCCTACATACAAGCTTTTTGCTAATTTCCAGACTACGGTTTTCCAGGTCCTAACGACTGCAATATTTCGTGTTTGTATGGCAGAATCACTTAGAGAGCTTTCAATCACAATATAGAATTTCGGATATGCTCTAATTTTATATCTAAAGAGGACAGAAATTCTTCGCCGAGCGGAACTAAAGTGTCCGAAGGTATAGGTAAGCGCTATATTGCCATCTTCTGGTTGTTGGAGCACATCTAGCCGTTTTGATTTATTTATAGAATTGTCGCTCTATAACCGCTTAAGCAATATTCGGCTGAGCTATATCATCTACAACTTTCGATATTGGTCTGGCCTCTCTGCCATTGCGACCGTCGCTTCATTTACTACGATAAAAATTGCCATCAAAATTCAACCCTGTGCCAACTAACGTGAGAAACGTTGTCATAGCAACCACTTACCGGCTTTGTACACGCAACGTAGAAGGATATACATAAGCAAGCAGTTGAGTAGGAAAACTGGACGTTTCGTCCTAAAAACACAACAACAACAACAATATAACTGCGAACGTTTTTGCAAGCACTGTTATAGAACTTTCAATTTGAGAGTAATGAGAGAGAGGGAGAGAAACAGTTAGTAAATTTGAGAGAGAGCACACTCAAAGCTTTCGTCACTGCAAACTGACCACTCAAACGGAAACATTGATTGTGGCATTACATTCGTACCGCATATGTAACTGTGACCATGTATTACGTTTAGTTTGAAGCCGAATTCGATTGCGCTTTTAACCGAACGTAAGAGTGTTTGGAGACGTAACGACGCCGTTTACAAGCAACAAAATATACGGGCATAAATTCAGATGGTTGTTAATGTGAATGACTCGGGGTTACATCTGGGTTTCTAGTACTTTCATTGCCTTCGGTCTGCATACATACAACCACATCTATATATGCATATGTATGCTTCGTGCATTCAGCACTCGTTCGTTGCTCACATGCGCTCATATCAAACAAGGTATGTAATATTCATTGACCAACAGCAGCGGAAGCTCAGTTGGGCGCTAAACGCGAAGCTGTACGTAACGTTTGAGACTTGAAGAAAAGTAAAAAATTAAATAGAACGTCGCCTGCCGTAGCTGCTTAAATTTTTACACATTTTTTCCTATTCTCTCTCCTATATGTCGAGTATATATTATTCACATGTGTCTATTTGACGTGGAAAGGATCAAGACAAAAACGAGGGCAAAGAGGATACAAAACACTCGAAGAATTTTTCATTTTTTGTCCTTTGGGCTGCTGCAAGCGTGTTTACGCGCGTGTGCGGGTGTGTATGTGTGTGTTGAAACTGGAGGCATAAGTTTTGGATATGCTGTAGGCGATGTGTGGAGCAAAGAGGTGGAAAAGGAAAGCAAAAAGTGAAATAAAAAGGGAAAAAGGCAGCAGCAGCAGCAGAAGTGGCTATAGATAAATCCATAAAAAAATCGAATCGTTAAAAGTAATCAAATTCACTGAATTTTGTATAGAAGTTTTGAATATTTAATATAGAATTCGATTGCGTTTGGAAATTTTTGCAATGTGCATAAGAGAACATAACAAAAAGAGATAAATTTTTTTAAAGGTTCGCGGCTTTCATTAGAAATATAATAATTGAAACTTATTGCAAGCCCATGTTCGTGTACATATTTGCCTAGATATATACATATGTGTATTAACACATGTATTAAGAGTTGGATTAAATACATATATACGGTGAAGAAAGTGCATTTTAACGATAATTTGAAAGTGATCACCAAGCTCTTGCTTTTATCAAGCTCACGGGAGTATTGGCTTTGCAACTATCCCAACTCCAACTAAACAAAATATTTGTGTGAATGTTCAGGCCAGCTCGACATTTGCTAGCGGCAAGCAAATGCAGGCCCAGTGCCAAGCTGCAGAAATATCAGAAATTTAAATTTAAAATAAATTTGAAGCTGAAAGTCGATATAATATGATGAACAGAAGTAAATAAATTGAGAAGAAACTAAAACAGAAAATTCAAATAAAAAAAAATAACTACAAATAAATTATAACTAAAATAAGTTTATTACAGTGAGTAGAGAATGAAAAAAATCAAAAGTAATAATTTTCATTAAATATAAAAATATTAAGTGCATAAATACCATAAATACCAAACTAAACATAAAAAAATAAACGAACTTGCAATCCAAAACAATATTTTGAATAAAGAAATGAAGTGTATTAAATAAAAGGTTGGAAAATTCTGGACAAAATATTTCGAAGCTAAAAACATTTAAAATTGAACCGAAAGCAAAAATATTAAAGTTAAAAAATAAAATATATAAAATTGTGTTACTAAAATATGCACTTAGGGCTTCAGTTTCCAAAAATGAGATTTGTGGTATAGTGAAATATAAATATTTGAAATTATGAAACTTTTATGAAGTGCATAAATATTCCAAAAAAAGTGTAAAAAAAGCTTTGTGCAGAATTTTTATTAAAAATTATGTGCATAAACTGATGTGCTAAAAACGCAAATATATTTAAAAGAATCAAAGCGAAATCAAATACAGCTTTATTGGCATAAATTACAAATATCACTAAATAAAATAAAAGAGAAGAATAGTGGCAGTAAATTAATAAAATAGTACAGCCAAACTGTGTAAATTAACAAGCCAGCAACTGAATAAGGTGAGCGAACTATCTGCAAACAATTAACCCTTGAATTATTAGTAAAATGTTTGTAAATTTTTTTTAAAATCTTTATTTTCATTAATTTTTCACAGTATTTAAATATTGTTATATTATTTATATATATATATTTAAATTTATATTTTTATTTTATATTTTATATTGATATTTTATATTTATATTTACATTTACATTTACATTTATATTTATATTCATATTTATATTTATATTTATATTTATATTTATATTTATATTTATATTTATATTTATATTTATATTTATATTTACACTTATATTAATATTTATATTTATATTTATATTAATATTTATATTTATATTTATATTTGTACTTATACTTAAGTTTATATTTATGTTTATATTTATATCTATATTTATATTTACATTTATATTTACATTTATATTTATATTTATATTTATATTTATATTTATATTTATATTTATATTTATATTTATATTTATATTTGTATTTATATTTATATTTATATTTATATTTATATTTATATTTATATTTATATTTATATTTATATTTATATTTATATTTATATTTATATTTATATTTATATTTATATTTATATTTATATTTATATTTATATTTATATTTATATTTATATTTATATTTATATTTATATTTATATTTATATTTATATTTATATTTATATTTATATTTATATTTATATTTATATTTATATTTATATTTATATTTATATTTATATTTATATTTATATTTATATTTATATTTATATTTATATTTATATTTATATTTATATTTATATTTATATTTATATTTATATTTATATTTATATTTATATTTATATTTATATTTATATTTATATTTATATTTATATTTATATTTATATTTATATTTATATTTATATTTATATTTATATTTATATTTATATTTATATTTATATTTATATTTATATTTATATTTATATTTATATTTATATTTATATTTATATTTATATTTATATTTATATTTATATTTATATTTATATTTATATTTATATTTATATTTATATTTATATTTATATTTATATTTATATTTATATTTATATTTATATTTATATTTATATTTATATTTATATTTATATTTATATTTATATTTATATTTATATTTATATTTATATTTATATTTATATTTATATTTATATTTATATTTATATTTATATTTATATTTATATTTATATTTATATTTATATTTATATTTATATTTATATTTATATTTATATTTATATTTATATTTATATTTATATTTATATTTATATTTATATTTATATTTATATTTATATTTATATTTATATTTATATTTATATTTATATTTATATTTATATTTATATTTATATTTATATTTATATTTATATTTATATTTATATTTATATTTATATTTATATTTATATTTATATTTATATTTATATTTATATTTATATTTATATTTATATTTATATTTATATTTATATTTATATTTATATTTATATTTATATTTATATTTATATTTATATTTATATTTATATTTATATTTATATTTATATTTATATTTATATTTATATTTATATTTATATTTATATTTATATTTATATTTATATTTATATTTATATTTATATTTATATTTATATTTATATTTATATTTATATTTATATTTATATTTATATTTATATTTATATTTATATTTATATTTATATTTATATTTATATTTATATTTATATTTATATTTATATTTATATTTATATTTATATTTATATTTATATTTATATTTATATTTATATTTATATTTATATTTATATTTATATTTATATTTATATTTATATTTATATTTATATTTATATTTATATTTATATTTATATTTATATTTATATTTATATTTATATTTATATTTATATTTATATTTATATTTATATTTATATTTATATTTATATTTATATTTATATTTATATTTATATTTATATTTATATTTATATTTATATTTATATTTATATTTATATTTATATTTATATTTATATTTATATTTATATTTATATTTATATTTATATTTATATTTATATTTATATTTATATTTATATTTATATTTATATTTATATTTATATTTATATTTATATTTATATTTATATTTATATTTATATTTATATTTATATTTATATTTATATTTATATTTATATTTATATTTATATTTATATTTATATTTATATTTATATTTATATTTATATTTATATTTATATTTATATTTATATTTATATTTATATTTATATTTATATTTATATTTATATTTATATTTATATTTATATTTATATTTATATTTATATTTATATTTATATTTATATTTATATTTATATTTATATTTATATTTATATTTATATTTATATTTATATTTATATTTATATTTATATTTATATTTATATTTATATTTATATTTATATTTATATTTATATTTATATTTATATTTATATTTATATTTATATTTATATTTATATTTATATTTATATTTATATTTATATTTATATTTATATTTATATTTATATTTATATTTATATTTATATTTATATTTATATTTATATTTATATTTATATTTATATTTATATTTATATTTATATTTATATTTATATTTATATTTATATTTATATTTATATTTATATTTATATTTATATTTATATTTATATTTATATTTATATTTATATTTATATTTATATTTATATTTATATTTATATTTATATTTATATTTATATTTATATTTATATTTATATTTATATTTATATTTATATTTATATTTATATTTATATTTATATTTATATTTATATTTATATTTATATTTATATTTATATTTATATTTATATTTATATTTATATTTATATTTATATTTATATTTATATTTATATTTATATTTATATTTATATTTATATTTATATTTATATTTATATTTATATTTATATTTATATTTATATTTATATTTATATTTATATTTATATTTATATTTATATTTATATTTATATTTATATTTATATTTATATTTATATTTATATTTATATTTATATTTATATTTATATTTATATTTATATTTATATTTATATTTATATTTATATTTATATTTATATTTATATTTATATTTATATTTATATTTATATTTATATTTATATTTATATTTATATTTATATTTATATTTATATTTATATTTATATTTATATTTATATTTATATTTATATTTATATTTATATTTATATTTATATTTATATTTATATTTATATTTATATTTATATTTATATTTATATTTATATTTATATTTATATTTATATTTATATTTATATTTATATTTATATTTATATTTATATTTATATTTATATTTATATTTATATTTATATTTATATTTATATTTATATTTATATTTATATTTATATTTATATTTATATTTATATTTATATTTATATTTATATTTATATTTATATTTATATTTATATTTATATTTATATTTATATTTATATTTATATTTATATTTATATTTATATTTATATTTATATTTATATTTATATTTATATTTATATTTATATTTATATTTATATTTATATTTATATTTATATTTATATTTATATTTATATTTATATTTATATTTATATTTATATTTATATTTATATTTATATTTATATTTATATTTATATTTATATTTATATTTATATTTATATTTATATTTATATTTATATTTATATTTATATTTATATTTATATTTATATTTATATTTATATTTATATTTATATTTATATTTATATTTATATTTATATTTATATTTATATTTATATTTATATTTATATTTATATTTATATTTATATTTATATTTATATTTATATTTATATTTATATTTATATTTATATTTATATTTATATTTATATTTATATTTATATTTATATTTATATTTATATTTATATTTATATTTATATTTATATTTATATTTATATTTATATTTATATTTATATTTATATTTATATTTATATTTATATTTATATTTATATTTATATTTATATTTATATTTATATTTATATTTATATTTATATTTATATTTATATTTATATTTATATTTATATTTATATTTATATTTATATTTATATTTATATTTATATTTATATTTATATTTATATTTATATTTATATTTATATTTATATTTATATTTATATTTATATTTATATTTATATTTATATTTATATTTATATTTATATTTATATTTATATTTATATTTATATTTATATTTATATTTATATTTATATTTATATTTATATTTATATTTATATTTATATTTATATTTATATTTATATTTATATTTATATTTATATTTATATTTATATTTATATTTATATTTATATTTATATTTATATTTATATTTATATTTATATTTATATTTATATTTATATTTATATTTATATTTATATTTATATTTATATTTATATTTATATTTATATTTATATTTATATTTATATTTATATTTATATTTATATTTATATTTATATTTATATTTATATTTATATTTATATTTATATTTATATTTATATTTATATTTATATTTATATTTATATATATATATATATATTTATATTTATATTTATATTTATATTTATATTTATATTTATATTTATATTTATATTTATATTTATATTAATATTTATATTTATATTTATATTTATATTTATTTTTATATTTATATTTATATTTATATTTACATTTATATTTATATTTATATTTATATTTATATTTTTATTTATATTTATATTTATATTTATATTTATATTTATATTTATATTTATATTTATATTTATATTTATATTTATATTTATATTTATATTTATATTTATATTTATATTTATATTTATATTTATATTTATATTTATATTTATATTTATATTTATATTTATATTTATATTTATATTTATATTTATATTTATATTTATATTTATATTTATATTTATATTTATATTTATATTTATATTTATATTTATATTTATATTTATATTTATATTTATATTTATATTTATATTTATATTTATATTTATATTTATATTTATATTTATATTTATATTTATATTTATATTTATATTTATATTTATATTTATATTTATATTTATATTTATATTTATATTTATATTTATATTTATATTTATATTTATATTTATATTTATATTTATATTTATATTTATATTTATATTTATATTTATATTTATATTTATATTTATATTTATATTTATATTTATATTTATATTTATATTTATATTTATATTTATATTTATATTTATATTTATATTTATATTTATATTTATATTTATATTTATATTTATATTTATATTTATATTTATATTTATATTTATATTTATATTTATATTTATATTTATATTTATATTTATATTTATATTTATATTTATATTTATATTTATATTTATATTTATATTTATATTTATATTTATATTTATATTTATATTTATATTTATATTTATATTTATATTTATATTTATATTTATATTTCTATTTATATTTATATTTATATTTATATTTATATTATATTTATATTTATATTTATTTCTATATTTATATTTATATTTATATTTATATTTATATTTATATTTATATTTATATTTATATTTATATTTATATTTATATTTATATTTATATTTATATTTATATTTATATTTATATTTATATTTATATTTATATTTATATTTATATTTATATTTATATTTATATTTATATTTATATTTATATTTATATTTATATTTATATTTATATTTATATTTATATTTATATTTATATTTATATTTATATTTATATTTATATTTATATTTATATTTATATTTATATTTATATTTATATTTATATTTATATTTATATTTATATTTATATTTATATTTATATTTATATTTATATTTATATTTATATTTATATTTATATTTATATTTATATTTATATTTATATTTATATTTATATTTATATTTATATTTATATTTATATTTATATTTATATTTATATTTATATTTATATTTATATTTATATTTATATTTATATTTATATTTATATTTATATTTATATTTATATTTATATTTATATTTATATTTATATTTATATTTATATTTATATTTATATTTATATTTATATTTATATTTATATTTATATTTATATTTATATTTATATTTATATTTATATTTATATTTATATTTATATTTATATTTATATTTATATTTATATTTATATTTATATTTATATTTATATTTATATTTATATTTATATTTATATTTATATTTATATTTATATTTATATTTATATTTATATTTATATTTATATTTATATTTATATTTATATTTATATTTATATTTATATTTATATTTATATTTATATTTATATTTATATTTATATTTATATTTATATTTATATTTATATTTATATTTATATTTATATTTATATTTATATTTATATTTATATTTATATTTATATTTATATTTATATTTATATTTATATTTATATTTATATTTATATTTATATTTATATTTATATTTATATTTATATTTATATTTATATTTATATATATATTTATAGTTATATTAATATTTATATTTATATTTGTATTTGTATTTTTTTATATATATATTTATATTTTTATTTATATTTATATTTATATTTATATTTGTATTTTTTTTATATTTATATTTATATTTATATTTATATTTATATTTATATTTATATTTATATTTATATTTATATTTATATTTATATTAATATTAATATTTATGTTTATGTTTATATTTATATTTATATTTATATTTATATTTATATTTATATTTATATTTATATTTATATTTATATTTATATTTATATTTATATTTATATTTATATTTATATTTATATTTATATTTATATTTATATTTATATTTATATTTATATTTATATTTATATTTATATTTATATTTATATTTATATTTATATTTATATTTATATTTATATTTATATTTATATTTATATTTATATTTATATTTATATTTATATTTATATTTATATTTATATTTATATTTATATTTATATTTATATTTATATTTATATTTATATTTATATTTATATTTATATTTATATTTATATTTATATTTATATTTATATTTATATTTATATTTATATTTATATTTATATTTATATTTATATTTATATTTATATTTATATTTATATTTATATTTATATTTATATTTATATTTATATTTATATTTATATTTATATTTATATTTATATTTATATTTATATTTATATTTATATTTATATTTATATTTATATTTATATTTATATTTATATTTATATTTATATTTATATTTATATTTATATTTATATTTATATTTATATTTATATTTATATTTATATTTATATTTATATTTATATTTATATTTATATTTATATTTATATTTATATTTATATTTATATTTATATTTATATTTATATTTATATTTATATTTATATTTATATTTATATTAATATTTATATTTATATTTATACTTATAATTATATCAAAATTTATATTTATATATACATTTATATTTATATCTATATTTATATTTATATTTATATTTATATTTATGTTTATATTTATATTTATATTTATATTTATATTTATATTTATATTTATATTTATATTTATACTTATATTTGTGTTTATATTTATATTTATATTTATATTTATATTTATATTAATTTTTATATATATATTTATATGTATATTTATATTTATATTTATATTTATATTTATATTTATATTTATATTTATATTTATATTTGTATTTATATTTATATTTATATTTATATTTATATTTATATTTATATTTATATTTATATTTATATTTATATATATATGTTTATATTTACAGTTATATTTATATTTATATTTATATTTATATTTATATTTATATTATTAATTATATTAAATTTATATTAAAATTTATATTTTTTTATATTAATATTTATATTTATATTCATATTTATATTTATATATATTTTCATATCTATATTTATATTTATATTTAAATTTATATTTATATTCATATTTACATTTATATTAAATTTATATTTATATTTATATTTATTTTTTTTTATATTATATTTATATTTATTTTTATATATATATTTATATTTATATTTATATTTATATTTATATTTATATTTATATTTATATATATTTTCATATTTATTAAATAGCTTTTTTCACTAATTTTTAGTTATATGTGTGTATTTTTAACCTTCAGCTAATCATATGAAAAGACCACAGTTATTCTTTATAGTATTTGAAAAAAATACATATATAGGGTGTTTTTTATAGAGCTATAGAACTTTAAGTTGGCATTACTTTTCAAGATGGCGACCGATTCAACAGCTGTCAAGTGATTTATTATCAGTTTGGTTTGGCAATTCATCATGAATAGACTCACGCCTGAACAGCGCTTGCAAATAGTGCAATTTTATTTCGAAAATAATGGTTCTGTGCGGAAAACGTATCGCGCACTCCTCATATATATGGGCACGTTGATGACATTGACTTTGTAACCATAAATGTCATGGGCATTGTTATATATAAAAACATAAGCAAATCCCAAGCAAGTGTGTATTCGTTAGCGCGATTGAAGAGATTTTCTCTATGTACGTCTGAGCACTTTTCAAGGATATTAAATATGCGGCCTACGGATTTAGATTGAAATATAGATAAAAGTTTGCAAATATATTATTATCCTTTTTCACAGTGGTAATAAGTAAGCTTCAGTTTGAAAAAAAAAGGAATGCTTTACAAAAATCAGCTCATTCGATCTCTGTTTATATCCAACTGTTGTTTAGTTTTTGAAATGGAGTCACTCTATGCAACTATAGCAATTGCTGGAAGTTCTAAAAAGTTGTTGCTTACATTTAGGCGCATTGATATCTAAACTCTTGTAACTAGACAATATAAATTGTTGTTAAATAAATGCAAATTTATCCTATTTAAGCTATAGTCTGCATATAAATCAGTTAAAAATATACAAAACTGTTAAAATGGTTATATTAATATAAAAAAAAAATATTTTATCATTCGTTTCTTACTTATACCAGTCATAGAGAGCGTTCGAGTTTGTTTATTCAGAAAAACGCCGGAAAACTTTGCCTCGCTTCTTAGGCGGTAAGCTTCATTTAGTACCAGTGAACTAATTGCTGGAATTTATAGGAACATTTCCTGCTAAGGAAAACCTTTGGTTAGTCCAGAATCCACAGTGAGGGGATCTTACGAAGTATTTCATGCATTATGTCCCACAATATTTGCAAAAACTTGCCTGTTTGTGCTAGGAAATAACCAAAGCACTCACAGTTCATGTAAGAAGCAAGTCTAGCGTAAGCTTTTGGAGCAAAAGTGAGATGGCATTGTCCTAAGGCTTTGCACTATTGATCACTTCCGTATGTCTCATGTGGCAAACACGCTCAGCCGTATGCCCCTCCCGGTGCATTATTCAGACTGACACAGATTGGCTCACAATGAATAACGTAAAAGAGTACGCCCTTTCGCACTCAAGAAACTTCAATCTACTTCCCCAAAATACAGAGCCTTAAGGTTTAAGGTTTGCCCTAAGGCTTCAGGTTCTTCTTCCTCTCTACAACTTCTGAAGAAGTATTATAAGGGACCCATCATTGTAGATACTTTCTTTCTTTTAAGCGAGTTCGCGATAACTTAAACTGCTTTTATCCCATGTCGGGCACATTATTCTCGTGAGATTGCAACAATTTAGACTCTTCCGTCCAAGTTAGCACCTCCAATGAATAACTCTTTTATAGTGAGGTTACAAGTAGAAAGCGGCACGACCAGATAATTCCATGATGACAAATGTAAATGGAACTAACTTTTTCCTGTAAGCTCGTCCGTAATTTCGCTATGCAGTAGGTTACTATGTACCGGTGCCCATACGAGGTTCAAAAAAACTGCTTGGCTATCAGGTTAAGTGATTTGAGAATAACTTTATATCTATGTTCTCGATAAAGATCTTTGGTAGTAACTGTCGATCGGTAATCTCTTCATAATTTTTGAAAAACAAAAAATGAGAAGACACTTCACTTTAATTTTTTTTTCTTTTTTTATCATTGATAAAGTTGGTTGAGTTATGTAAACAACTTTTTACTTATTCCAGTTTTATAAATGCGTGTCTATTAACCACCCTGATTATATGTATCAGCGAATACACAAATAAATAAGAACAAGTTAAGAGTCTGCATAAATTGTTCCGCTAACTTCCCAAACAAACAACCACACGATGGCCCGCATGCACCTGTCACATCTTATACTTATTATAATTCTAACAGGAAGAAAATCCAAGTTTGTAAGTGAGGCCAACTTAGACAAAGTATATGTACATATGTACATAAACAAAAGAAAGAGACGAGCAGATAACAGAAAGGAAAAAAATGAAAAAAATTGAAAAAAGTAGCGGCAGCATCAGCAGCAGGCGTCCAATCAAGGATAATAGTTAACAGCTTACAATGCTAACAATGAGAAACGCACAGTAACAATAACAACAAAAACAACAACTTAAATGGAAAACGTGAAAGCAATAAGCGAATGAAACGCACAAATTGCACAGACCTCCATTGAGGCTGATTTGAGTAGGTAAATCGACCACTAGGGGAGGAGACTTGCGGATACAAGAGGTTTGTTGCAAATCCCAACCAAGCGTACTAAAAGCCACTCGAACAGCAGCACTTGTGGGCTTAAGACTTTCATACCATTACTTACAGAATTTCAAACAATCAGGTATATACATACACATATACCTATATATATAAATGCCTACAACTAGTGCCTCATTACCGTAGAATTTTCAACGAAATTCATATGCGGCCCCGTAAGTAACATAGTCAAAATCGGAGGCTGCTTCTTATATTCATCTCGTTTAGCATATGCTGCAATCTGTTAAGTATGTATTTTGTGTAGCGAGTCTACAGCTTTGCCGCGCATTAAATTTATGCGCTCCCTATCGAAATTGCGATGCTTGCTTTTAAATCAAGTAGTTTCAATAAGCGTGACTAGTTCTCGAAGGTATTGATTAGAGTTCGCTTTTGCTTCGCTCTCCAGCAACATATACACATACATAAAGCGTTGTCCATTTAGTGGTTTCACGAGATTTTTCGTGGGGCTACGCGAAAGACCCCGATTATGCGAATAAATATTTAACTCTTGAGCACTTAAAAACCAACATTATTCAAGTTGTGGTTGAAATACCACCAAATTTCTACCGAAAATTTGTCGAAAATTATCTTAAACGTATCAAAGTTCGCAAAAATCCACGAGGTGGTCATTTAAATGATATATTGTTTCACATATAATGTCAAAGTTAAATCTATTTTATTTACCTTTGATTTGAAAATCGCAGAATGTATAACCTTGTACATAAGGCTGATTTTCAATTGAATTTCTTTTTTACCTATTATGAAGATGGCAAAATGATATAAAAACCTCTGATAAATAATATAGGAAAAGAAGTAGATCCACCGAAATTTATTCTAACGAGTTTGGAATCTCGAGCCTGTTTCATTGACATGTGCTTGCATCTGTTTACAGTCAAAATATTTCCTTGCTTTGATATATGTATATAAAGATTTGCTTTTTAATTTAATCGACGAATCAATAATTGAGGCCATCCACATTCAAATCGTCGATCGTGCTAGTGGATCATTTCGTATAAGCAACAAATTCGAATTAAAAAATTTAATAAATCATAAATTTTTTTAAATTTTTGTAGCTGCAACAGACCATATATTTTCCTTTTGGAAAATTAAAAAAATTACAACAACTATACCGCCACGTTTTCTCATAAGACTACTTTTCAAACAGACTTTTTCGAATAGGATCCGTGGTTGGGATATCAACACCACGAACCAATGGTAATAACAGTCTATGTGTGCGCTGGGTCAACTTAAAGGTCCTATTTCAACTTTTTTGTTTTGCTATATATTCTCGATGAAGTTCTCGGACTTTCTGTAGCTTTAAACTTGTCGCTATGTAAATTGTTTTTCAATAGGGCTGATATGATTTCTAAGTGTCGTTTTTTTTCCATTTTTAATATGTTATGATCTACCATTTTTTTCATTGTATTCAGTAATGTTTACAATTTCATTATGACAAGATATACGCAAGAACATCGTTGTTGATTTTGCCTTGGAACAACATCAAAACGATAGCGATTTTTTTAAGAAAATCATTTTCTCCGATGAGGCTCAGTTTCATCTGAGTGGTGCGGTAAATAAACAAAACTGTCGATTCTGCGAAGAAAATTATTTATTATTCATGAAAAACCATTACATTGACGTAAAGTGACAGTTTGGTGTGATTTTTGCTCCAGTAGAATCATCGGTCCGTACTTCTTTCGAAATGAAGCTGGTAGCACCGCTACTTTCAATTTTACGCATTTTCTGAGGGAGTTATTATTTTTAAACATTTTTATTGCTTGTTTGTCTATCTATAAGTATAAAGTTTTCCTGCAGCAGGGCTCTTTGGAAAAAAGTCTTTAGGGATATTTAGGCTTTGTTAATCTGGTAATTAATTGGTTGTTACTTCGTTAAAACACTTAACTATGAACATTATTTTTGCTCTATCGCAGTAGTGTTGTAAATTTTATTCCAAAACAGCTGATTCAAAATCAAAAATTTTCAAACATTTGATTGAAACTTTGTAAAAAAAAATTGTTATAATATTTTTTTTTGAATTTGTTTAAGTTCGCTTAAGAGTTGATTTGAAAGTTATCAAATAACAAAAAAACTATCAAGCTTATCAAACTGGTACTTTGGTACTCGGAAGTATGATAATCTGTTAATTTTACAAAAACGAAACACACATAAAAATCTACCGAGTAACGATGAACAAGACGGCGAATATTGATATTGATCTGGTTTCCCTATTAACATCTATATATATAATGACTTCATTATCATCCAGGGTTCAGATCGAGAACTTAAGCATTTAGGAAAGTATTTAATTCATCTTATGATTACATTGATTCATTCCCGTTTTCTTTTTTGTTAGTAAAGAACTTATGTGGAGGGACAATATAATTTTTACTCGGGAAAATGACAAAAATTGTGCCTAATTTCGAAACTGATTTCTTTTCTAGCTACGTAAATCTTTTGATTATTTTGAAAATCGTAGGTCATTCATGACGTGATTAAACCGACAAATTGAGCAAAAGTAACCTAATAATAATATTGTATCGAATTCATGATCGAAAAACGTATTTTGCTAATCATACATATATAAATCACATGGTTGTAATTCAGGCCAGTAGAATGATTGATTAATGAAAGAAGCTGAGTTGATGCGGCTGCTGATCAAGCAAACAATCCAATGTGATCCCGATATAGGGTTCCTACCACCTTCTCAACAGCGTGGAATAGTATACCATTCTCTTACCGTGAATCCATATTAAACTGTACCCTGCTATTAAGCCAGTTGATATAATGACTGAAAAAATTTCTGGAAAGATTAAATGCCTTAGTCTTTTAGCGTCAAACTCAGGTCACATCTGTCTAGTCACGTTTCAGGTGGTTTCATTAAGACATGTGGTATTGTTTGAATACCGGTTTTATCATGTGTTTTGCCACGGACAGAGGTACACCTGCCTCATATGCAGAGTTTTCGTGATTAATTCCTTGTCGAATGAAAATAACTTTAACGTTGGTCCTCGTCTGGTCCTCGTCTGATCGGCCGCCCCGCAATTATCTGTCCCTCCGTCTGAGCACCCACATCTGTTCCGTGTTGCATTTATTCGGCCGCTTCTTCAGAGTGCTACTGCACCTTATCGTTGTGTATAGCTAACTGAAGCTTGTGGTCATAGTTTCAAATTCACGTAAATTGAGAGCATGCTTTACAGCCTACTCTGTCCTGGAGTTTGGAGTCGGCCGTAAATATGTTTATAGAGCTCTGATCTAGAAAGTTCGTATTTTCCATACATTCTTGAGCTTTAATTCAGCTCTTCTGGAAGTTGTGCGAGAGATAATAATTTGACAATACTGAGTTATGAAGCTTGCCGTACAGATCTAGGGTAAGAAAATTTGTAAGAATTTCTAGGGTGTTTGAAGGAGTCGATAGTAGAGGGCCCGTAATGTACTTACAACTGCTGAACTCTATATTATTTGAACTATAAAGTGTTTTTTTTTTTGAGTGCAGGCCACCAGATGCCGTAGAATAAGATGAATCTAACCCCTGTTGTACAAATCCAATCAACAATATCTGGCTTTAGATCTATTCTCTTTCCAAGGGCCGCTATGCAAATGTTAAATGCAGCTAAACTTTTTCCGACCATTTCGCCGTGTTTTGGCTCCAGTTGAGCTTACTATCTATATTATTAGAGAAAGTGATATCTATGTTCTTTAGTAGGGATGGCTTAAAATGAGGTGGTATATACCAGTGGTAAAAAGAACCATTGCCGTTTTGACAGTATTGACATACAGTCACTGTCTTAGAACCATTTTTCTAAAACGTATAGGAAGTTATTGTTCTTGCGGGAAATATCGACCACACCACAACCCGTCCTGTTCAGTTTAAGAATCAGCTTTAGTATGTAATGCAACATAATGTTCTCCAGGGGGTGTCATATATCTGATAATATAGGGGCTGGCCATCTCAACGAAGATGATCTTGCTTTCCAAAAGAGATTCCACGAGTTTTAATATGGGCAGTATGTCGTGGAAAGCGGCATATTTTTTTTTTTTTTTTGGACAGAAAGCCCTTTCTAGATATACCCAACTATATCGTGAAGCACTGTATCTTCGAAGGTTTCCTTAAAGTAAGCGTGTTGCTTCTTTGAGAGGCTAATTTCGGGTTAATTTTTTCGTATGTAGTCATAGTTTGATGAGTAGCTTTACAAAGATTTTTAACAGAAACGAGATGATACTGATGAGCAGAAAGCCAAAGTAAAGCATGTTGAATGTATTTTGCGCTCAGGTAGACTTTGTTGATTTTACATAGCAATAATTGCTGTTGGCAGCCAGCTGTAATTCAGCGAGGAAGATGTCATCCCCTCCAGGATATAGTGTATAGTACGATCTTATTCAGCCCTATTCCACATTTCGACTCGATCCGAAATTTTCTCCATTCCGCTGATTTGGTATTCTGCGTTACGTTCCGTTTCGATCAAACTTCGAAACCTTCGATTCTATTTACTCTATGTATTCTGCATTTCGATCGTTGTACGTTGAAATTTGGTTGGCGGAAAAAATTCAATTTCAGATTTAAGTGCGCTTAAATAATATAATATATAAATAATTAATTAATAATAATACTTAATTACCATAATACTTGATTAATTTTTGTAATTTTTATTGGCTTTTATTTGTTTATCCTTTTTTTATTTAATTTTTAGTTTATTTTTTTAAAATAATTAAATGAATTTAATGAATTTTATTTTATTTAAGATTAATAATTCTGGCTGTGAAATTAATTTAATTAAATAGAAAATATAATTAATGGTTTTTATTTTTATTAAATTTCTAAAAAGAAGAGAGTATGTTATTTCGAATACGGTTCGCTATGGATGTATAATCGGGGTCACTGCCTTCTTCTTCTTCCCACTCTTCTTGATGGCTCTCAAACTCGAACAAATTTCCGCTCAAATCATACACTTTGTAGTAAATGCAAATATTGTGGAGTGCGCAAGCCCAAACGTGAGAATCATGATTGCATCCATGCTTTTAATTCGCATTTTGTTATTGTTTCCATCTTCGTATAGTATCAGAAATTGTAAATTAAACTTCAATTTTATTCAGATTTACTTATTTTGTGATAAATAGTTTCTGTCAGTTTGCTTTGTTGTGTTTCAATTTCACACATTCATATGCAAGCAGCTGATTTCGAAAATGTATTCTCTCTTCCTCTTCCTCCTCCAAGAATAACTCGTTGAAAAAAAAGACTTTTATATACTTTTTATAAAATCCATTTTAAAAATTTCTGGTAGGCATTTTGGTATGGAATCAGCAAGCTACGTTCTACGTTCCAGTGAATCCCATAGGGGCTCGATTAAAATCTGGCGATTGTGGTGCTGTTTGAAGCTGCTTGGAAGCTTTGTAGAGTGACCAAAGCTTAACTATATTTGCTGTACGCTTCGGTTCATTATTCTGTTAAAAACACTAGTAACTTCCTAGATGCGATTCCTCCGCACTTTGCTTTAAATTTCTTTTTAAGATATTAAGATATGCATATTAATCCATAGTGGAGTCTATAAATTCCATTCGGCCCACACCATTACTAGCTATGCTTCTCAGTAGGCATCAAGTTTTCCTTATCAAGTGCCGTGCAATTTTTCGTCATAAAATCTAAAGCTCCTTGTTTCCAAAGACACAAAACTTGCTCTCCTCAGAAAAAACAACCTTCTGCAAAATTCTCGGGGTTTGAATTTTATTTTGTGCCTGTTGACTAGCGATATGGTTGGTTTCTTACGTGCGACATGACCATGGTTTCAGTGCAGAGGGTCTTCTTAAAATGATTTTTGATATTTTGATCGATTTTGGATGCAGTAAGTTAGGGATTTTGCTTCACACTTTAAAACTGTAATGGGTTTCAAGTTGTGTTAATATTTTTGGCACTCTGGACGGGATCGGGATAAGTAAACGTCGTTATCTTCGTAATTTTTTATTACTCTTTAGATGGAAAAATGTGGTCTTCGAACAATTCGTCCGATTTCACGGTATATTTTTCCTCCTCCGAAAAGTTTAACCAGGGTTTCCCTTTCAGAGGGGCTTACTTCTTTTCCTTTTGTTGCCATTGCATATTATAAATTTAATAACAAGTTGAATGAAATAAAAATCTTTTAAAATTGCAGGTTTTGTGAAAATAATTAAAATTTTAGCTTTCCGACGGGGAATTCCCATTTTAAATACTACTTTCACGCAGACTGCGTTACTGCGCGCTGCTAAGTGATAATATTTTGTAAATTTATTTGGTAAAACAATGGTGCCGGATTTCTATTACTTTAAATGCTATGAAATTATGTAATAGACTAGCAGTAAAGCACATAATGTAATTTTGCTTTGAAATTTAATATATAAAAGTAATTTTTTAACAAGAGAAAATAAGACATAAGGTTGTAAGCAGACTTTTTCTGTATTTGGGCCCCACATAACCATTTTAATAATAAATAATGTTCTTTTTTTACTTCATAAATGGTATACGGCCTTTGGCAAAAGCTAATTCAACTTTTTTCCTTTTATTCCAATTCATACCTAACCAAATGCGAATCATGTTTTATGGGTTTAATGGCTCATCTGTAAAGCAGTCGAGTGAAGTATAAATATTTTGGCTCCGTATTTATGCTGTGTGCCATGGGCGCAGTCATGTCTACTTTTACTTATTTATTTTACACAATTTTACCTTGCTCTTTGTTCACTCTTCTTCGACTTAGTACTTACTTACGGCCTCTTCAACCTTCGCCAACTTTACAGCTTTACATTTTATATTATTATTTTCTATATTTTATTGTACTTGTTACTGTTGTGCATGTTGTTGGTATTATTATTTTTGTTATTGCCTATATGCTGGCACATTCGATAGTTATGTGCGTCTGGTGTATTATGAAATTGTCCCTATTGTCCTTGGTTGCTTGGTGAAGTGATAATTGAAAATATCATATTCCTTCATATATACGAGTATACATATACAAGTATGTATCCACCTCATTCAATGATTGCTCCTGTGTGCGAAGCCATGCTTGTATTGGTAAACCATTGAGTAAGTGTTGATAATAGGCTTATTAATAACTTTATGTCTTAATTAATTTAGTCGGCAGCCTTTCTAAGAGCCTTGAGTGGTTTGGAATTTATGTTTCCTCATATATTTTAGTTCGAAGATTTTAGTTACAGAGGTAGTACATATTTTATTCACATAACAGTTTAGTGAATTCTTTTTCTCTATTTTTAGTGATGACATTTATACACTGCCTAATGATTCCATGACGCAATTGATCTCAGAATAGTAACTTAAAATCGTTTAACTGCAGAATCAGAATTTATCTTTTTTTTGCAGTATTTTTCTGCATTAATAAAATTATATTATTTTATTAATGTGGCACCTACAAATATATGGAGAAGGAGTATTGATGCAACATTTAATAGAATATTATGAATAATTGCATAATTATTTTACCTTATGTTTTTTATTTTCATTTCTTTTTTTTATTTAATTAAATTTTATAAATCTATTTTAATTTATTTTATATTTTATGCTCAGAACAACGAGCTGAGCTGAACTGAGCTTTTCATGTCTCCGTAGGTTTGAAAGTGAAGTGGTCCTCATTTTTTTAAATATTGAGAACCAAACTTGAAATTGCCACTGAAAAAAACTGATCTAGTATCAGTAACAAGTAACTATATTCCCATTGAAATAGACATGACACTCTAAGGACACAAAAGGTTGTCATTTATTTGAGTGTCAGACTGGACTATAGGCTTACTTACTGGTCGAAAATCCTATACATGCTGTAGAAAAGAAGTCTAAAATAACATTCCAACTCAGCAGCCTGATGGTCAATATCGGGGACCGCCGCAGGAAAAACGGCAGCTTTTGATGTCAATCACACTGCTCTGGAAAAGTTTATCATATAGCTGTTTTGAGAGTAGTCTCGCCATATCGTACAGTTTCAGGCGAAGCTATATTGGTAATAAGCGGAAGCACCCCCATCGACTTATTAGCAATTGAAAAAAAGAAAATGTGGACGTTGAAGAGAAAAGGGACAATTACCACCACCACAAAAGAGGAAGTAAAGAACCACACCTTGATATTATGACAAACTCATTGGGAGCAGGCACATCATGGTAGATGGACGGCAAGGCTAATCAAAAATATAAAAGAGTGGTCCAGCAGGAAACATGGAGAATCTGCATAAAATGGGAAAAGCCGAAGCGCCGGCTTGCATATACAACGATGCGATCGAAAATGACGCAGAACACGCGTTTTTCAAGTGCATACACTGGCAAACAGAATGAAATATGCTGCAGACTTTTGTCAGCCCCCGTACTGCTGACAACATTATAACTGTCATGCTTCAAAACGAAGAAAACTGGAATAACGTGAAAAACTACATAGAAAACGTACTCCGGTTAAAAAACCGGGACCTGGACGCAGGTAGTAACATGTAACTCTTATTAATGTTAAGACCAGAAAGGTGGAACGCCACCCTGAAGTATTGCGAAAGTGGTCCCAGGGTGGGCGACGGTTCCTCAGAGGAGAGTTTTTTAGTTACCTGCAAGTGGCACATACCATTGATGTGACGACGCTATGATAATGCGGTAGGTATTTTTATATCCTCCTTCGTAAAAAACCTTGGTACGCAGTTGTATTTTGATATTTATATCATCATTTATTGGAATCGACCATATAACCGATTTGAACTGAAAATCGTCGAAATCTGAATATTGTTCAAATCGTAAAAAAAACTTATAATATAAATTTGATATGCTCATCAAAGTTATAAAGCCTTCGGCATGGGCGAAGATAGTGCTTCTTTCTTGTCTTGTTGTATTTCATTTTAATTTTTTTTTTTTAATTTTGTATCCATATCTTTTACTTTCTCTTGCTTTTTGTGATATTTTTTAATAATTATATTTATACCATTTCATTTTAAATTTAAATATATATATATTACTTTATTTTATTTTATTTTATCTTATTGAATTGGTGTTCCGGAATCGACTTTTTTCGAAAGATATATAAACCTAATATTCGAATCAGCTGTTTTTTTTATTATGGAGTAAGAAATATAATTGAAAAACTGAAAAATATGGCCCCTGACGTGGTTGCTTATCTCCGTATTTTAAAGAATGCAGGTAGATATGTTTCTCAAAGAATAAAATGAAAGTTTTTAAGAGATAAGCGCAATCCTGTGGAGCTTTTAGAGACGGCGTATGTGCAGTCGATTTCACATTTTGATCACGTGTTGATCAATATCGTCTTAATAAAGAATCTTTCGTTATGGTGCTAGACATTATAAAATGCAAGCTCGATCGGCTGTCCAGTACTCCAGTCCTGCATATTGCAGGGGCCCTGAGATATTTAATTGAGCAGTAGATACAAGGTTTCCAGGTTCAACTCACGACTCTTTTGCATGGAATATAAGTAGTTCGCGAATATTTTATCTTAGTAAATATGAGATAGGCAAGAAAAGTGTCAACTTGCTAGGAGATGATAACTATCTAATTGAACCACTCCTTTTAACGCCATACAGTCCATAATATAACTTCCGCGAATGTAAATATTAATATGGCACGCCCCTCATTCAATCTCATAGAAAGGAAAATTGGGGTGCTAAAAATCACTTCCGGTGCGTGTTCAGGACGCTTATAGCAAAAAAAGGGGTTCAAATTGTGAATGCTTGTTATGCAATCTACAATATTTGCAAACATTGTAAAATTCAAATGTGACGAGTGAGGCATTCCTTTGAAAGGGAATGAGATCAGAGAAAACAAAAAACGAATTTGAGAACCATACAATGTGAAGCTTTTTTTTTAAACTCATTCAAAATAAATAAAAATAATAAATAATTCACATTAATATCTATATAAAAATAAGTCTCCGTGTTTGTTATAGCCGTTGTTTCACTTTTCCTTTCGTTTCATATTTAAAATCTCTAGATCTCACTGCTTCTTTCTTAATTAATTTTTTTCCTGCATGGTATTTAATACGTGGACGGCTAATATTATTCGACTGCCATATTTTCAAAGAACTTAGAAGTCTCTTCTATCGCTTTATATACTCGTCGTAAATTGCTGGCATTTTCTTGTTCCGTTTTTATGAGTTCTCCTAGCAAACTATTTAAATCTTTTTTATTTTCAATTTCGTCATATACAAATTATGCGATTCGCTGCGAAACGTCCTATTTACGTTTTTTTTTGGGAATACTGGAAGCTATTCGAGTCTCGGCTTTCCTCTTTGTCGGTGTCGTAGGAGTATCGTTACTGAGCTCATCGACGGCATTTGGCTTGTACCTAGTAATATCCCTGGCGCCTGCTTTGCATATATTCGCACAATGGCCTCTTCCGATTATCTTATGTTTTTAGAAAGGTCCTCCAGCAGTTTCGCGTGTTTTTCTTTCTTTCATTCTCACTAACCTAACCTAAGTCCGGGTTTTCTTCTATAAGTTCAACTAAAATGGTTATTTGGCTCTGATTTTTAACTTTGCCCCTAGATAAGTAAATATTAATCCTAGTAGATGTACTTTTTTCAATATCCTTTTTGCGACAGAACGCGCACAGCAAAGAGAACGTGACAATATTGTTGGCTTAAAAAGAGTTGTCCAAGTAGAGATACTTTTTTCAATAGCCTTTCTTTGACAGATCACGCCTGGTTCGTGTCAAGCCGTCATGTTATTTTTGTTCAGTGTTGTTTGGCATTTCATCATGGAAAGACTTACGCCTGGGCAACGTTTACAAATCATCCAACTTTATTATAAAAATGAGCGTTCTGTTAAGAATGTGTTTCGCGCGCTCAACTTATTGTCCGACATAATCGGTCTACTGAGAGTACTATTCGCAACACCATCACCCATCTTGAGACCCAGAATTCATTATTGAATAATATTCGACCGAATAGATCACGTCCAGCACGCAGTGAAGAATATATAGCGGTCGTAGCTGAGAGTGTACACGAAGACCGTGGAGAGTCGATTCGTCGCCGTTCGCAGCAACTCGGACTGACGTATGGAACCACTTGGAGCATTTCACGTCGAGATCTTAAATTGAAAGCGTACAAAATACAGCTTGTGCAAGAACTGAAGCCGATCGACCTTCCCAAGCGGCATCGCTACGCTCTATGGACTCTTGAAAAGTGCCAAGAAGAACCGACTTTTCGAGCCAAATTTTATTCAGCGGTGAGGTCCATTTCTGGCTGAATGGGTATGCAAAAGTAAATTGCCGCATTTGGGACGAAGAGCAACCTGAAGAGATTGAAGAGCTGCCACTTCATCAAAAAAAAAAAAAAAAAAAAACGGTGTGGTGTGGTTTATGGGCCGGTGGAATCATCGGTCCATATTTATTCACAAATTATGCTGGTGAAAACGTAACCGTCAATTCTGACCGTTATCGCGCTATGTTAACGGACTATTTGATGCCTGTAATTGAGGCTCATGATAATTTCACGTTTTGGGCCGGTCGATTGACCACCAATATCGGTTGATATTATACCGTTAGACTTTTTCCTGTGACGCGTGTCATTTGTCAGTTACCAGTCGAAATGCTAGAACGAGTCATCGAAAATTTTACTCAATGGATGGACCATCTGAGGCATAACCGCGGCCAACATTTGAAAAAGATAATGTTCTTTCGAATGATAATAAACATTATCTAATAAATATGAATAATACCAATCTTATTGGTTTAATTCTAACTAGTAAACCGATTATTCGGTTTCTGTAACACTTAAAATCAAAATCGTATCAATTTCGTAAGTGAAACCGATAAAATTAGAATTTGTGACAGCAAAAATGTATATTTGTTGATTTCAGTTCTAATTCCGATTTGTTGATTTCAGTTCTAATTCCGATCAAATTCCATAACACAACTGATTATAAATACTTTTATTTCAGTCACATTTAAATTTTTCAAACTCACATACATGTGTATATGTAAATATGTTTTAAAATATATACGTATGCACTTATGTACTATATAAATATGTATTCGGATATGCATTACTAGTGTATCCATATTATGTAGAGCAAACCGAAGATTATTGCGCAACATGTTACCACATGAAAACATATCGACAACCAGATTGTATGTTAACAGGCAATAACATACATTTCCTTATAAATTGTTTTGTAGCCCAAATAAAAGCTGTCAGTTTCATGTAAAAAGGACAATAAACTTTGATGAATCATCAGGGGAACCAAAGGCAAAAACCATTAAAAAAATTTATTGAATGCAGGAAGTAGAGGAAAATAATGATAATAAATAAAGGGAAAAAATGCCAAACATTATAATCGAATTTAAAAAAAAAACTTATGTGAACATTAGGAATGTGTATGTTTGTTTGTTGGAATGTACATACATTTATAAATAAATAAATATCCACTGTGAATGTTAAAAAGAGGCTAAAAATCTAGTTTTCCAAACAACAAAAACACAAGTGTACTACATATGTATGTGCATATGTATATGCATGTACATATTTATGTACATAAAAAACAGCCACTAACCAAACACCTAACCCATTTGTTATACCGCTTTTGACTGTCTCTTGAAAATCCCCTGACCATTTCTGTTTTACGGCCGCGCACCATTCTAGAGAATTTTTTGTTATATATTTTTTGTCTTTTTTCGATTTGGTTGTACATACATTTTGTGGTGGGGGGTAGTTTGCAACTTTTGTGGTAGCCTTGCAAAAGAAGAGATAATTCGAAAAAAAAATGGAAAAAAAATACAAAACCTGTAATGTCATTAAAATGAAAAAGTCAACACCTCGCCACAACCAAACTACTGGGCAAATATTGGAATAAAAGCCAAGTTAGAATAGTTTTTTTTCGGAAGAAAAAAAAGTAGTACAAAATCGGTGAAATGAACAAAGTAAATGAATTAATCCGTAGCGCGAGTTCGTGTAGCCGTTGTGTGCTGCAAGCAGAAGCTCTCCCATTTCGACGCGTGAGTAAGCGATTTCAATTTACTGTGTGTTAACGTTTCTATGATCGAAAACATTGCATCCCAGTGTACGAGGTTCGCTGAGTTGTACTTAAGTACATTAGCACTGCTCTTTTGGAATTTTCAGAAAAATCATTTAGTTGTAAACTCTCCTTAAAGTTTCATTGTTCTATCGTTGCAGACTCCCACATTTTCTTCTTTTTACCATGGAATCACTTTCTAAAAGCATATTCTTGGTCTCTATATAATGAAATAATATTAATATAGCCAGTACTGTTCGCAGAAAGTGATCTATAATTTCCAGATCCAGCGAAAGGCTAGGTGGAAGTGAATACTTTCTAACCGAATACCTCTTTTTCAGAAATAGCTAGTATAGCAAATCTTCCTTCTGCATGGATTCGATACTCCGTAAAAAGCAGTTCTAATAATTCTTCAATTGCAGCCAATTGGTTCATATTAATCCCTCTGAATTAAATTTCGGTCAATCTGTATTGCCTTCCCACTTCCTAGACCGCCATGAAATTTAGAACGAGACTGGCGAAGAGTGTTTTAGAGTACATAGACAAAGTGTTTGTACACATAAGCAGTTTTTAGACATCATCTGCCTTGAAAATTGCGCTGTTAGTTCTGCTTCCACAGACTGGATAGCGAAGCGATGTGAATGGAGAAATATCTTCTGTCAACAAAAAGTAGTTAGCACATTCGCCTCTAGGCGCCTACGTCACTTTTGATGCAAAACTTTGAATACGTAGATAATTTCGTCTATCTAGGAGCCAGTATTAACACCAACAACAATGTACGCCCTGAAATCCAACGCAGAATTACTCCCTACAACAGGTGCTACTTCGGACTGAGTAGACAGTTGGAAAGTAAATTCCTCTCTTGACAAGTCAAAACCAAAATCTACAAGAGGTTCTTTATTCCGTCCTGTTGTAAAGTGCAGAAGCGTGGATGATGACTGCATCCGATAAGTCGTAAGAAGGAAGAAAAAAGAAAAAGGTTTTACGACTTATGGATAAAACCGTAGACCAAGGAACGGGGACTTGTAGGAGCGGTTATAGTGGCTGGATCATTGAAATCACTCCAGCTCTCAAAGTATGCGTAATAGCAACCATCGGTGGAAACAGAGTAAGAGTGCGACCTTCACCTTGTTGGATAGATTAGGCGAAGTAGGATCTTTCTTCACTTGGTGTTTGCTATATCCGGCTATATCCGCGTAAGCGATGCCTACGCCAATAAAGAAAAATAAGAAGATAAAGAAGAAGATGAAGAAGAGGAAGAAGAATAACAGGAAGAAGAAATAAGAAAAATTAATGAATATTCGATTAGAATGAACCTGTAGTTTTGCCTACCAGCAATTTCTTCTCAAAACTTCTCTCTAAACGCAACCACAATATTTCCTATGGCACGTGCTTTGTTGGTTTGCAAAAAAAAAAAAAAAAAATATAAATATGCATGCTTGTACGGCAATTCGGCAAATTGACCACGAAAATTCAACAAACAGCAAGCAACTTTTGTCTTGACTTCCGTTTCGTGTAGTTTTAACTTCTGCTTCCTCCTTTTTTCTCACACACTCGCTCACACACAATGCATACATAATCGTTTTACTATTTTCGTGGTTCTTTATTCATTTGCCAGCACTTCCGTTTAAGCGGTGGCATTAATAGTTGCTGTTCGATGTAGTCACAGATAAGAAAAGAGACGACAAAAAATAATAAAGATTGCATTTAAATTTTTTAATTTTCTCTCTTACTTTTTGTTTCCTTCTAATAATTTAGTTTTCAATTTTAGCGACGACTACAAAATTGCAATATCACTTAGGAGAAAAAAAAAAAAAAAAAAAAAAAAAATAAATAAATTAAAATCAAAAATTGTAGACACAAATAGGAAAGAAGGAAATATATGTATGTATGTACGTAGTGAGACAAAATTCAGTTGGCCGCAGCACAATTTTTTTTAGTAGCTTGCCAAATGGTGGAGTTCCACACACCGTATACCGTTATTTTACTATGCGGTAGTTGCAATTTATTCAATTTTTTGCAAAATTTTTATTCGCTTTAGACAGTGGAATTTTTGAGGTTAACACAAACAATTTTTATAAGCTGATATGTACTTGGATGCATGTAAAAGTGGTGGATGCAAATGTGGATTTTCTGTTATAAAACTATTTTATTTTGCATACCAAATGCAATAGAGATATGTTCATATTTGCATACTTTTTTTTTAATTTGATTAGTGTTATTTACATTTCTTTCATGGTTTATTTGATATAAGAATATTTAGGTTGCCGCAGCAGTTCTTTAGCGATAATTAATATATGCATAGTTTATTACGTATGTATAGTTACGGGAGGATGAATGTGTAAAAGTTCACGCAAGTGAGGAAAGTTTTTAACTGCTATTCATCTGGGAATGGCCAGAAACGATTCTTTTACATATGATTCAAACAGCCCACGACTTCTTGTCTATCCTCTGGGTAACCAAAAAACCTCCGTTTGAAGGCGAACTAAAATGAAAAGCGAAGAATCGTAAAGAAAAAAAATAGGCATTTAGTAAAAAGGAGTGTCGCTTGGTGTGCCGTGGTGGCACAAGAGAGTTCCGCAGGCCGGTGCGTAGCTTGAGGCCTGGCTCGCAAGTGTGTGCCGGAGCAGATTATCCCAATCTTTGAAACCGAAAACATCATTTTTGCGAACGTGCGTTGTAATGAATAATATTGGAATATACTATAAGAAAATGCGGCGACTTGAAGAAACTCATATAGGACCCAAGGAGGTAATTTGGTAACCGATGTCCAGATCATTCTAAGTTCATGGTGGGAACATTTCTCCAACCCTCTGAGTGGTAGTGACAGAGCGGCATCCGGAGATGGTGAGCCAGAGTCCCCAATTGAAGAAGATGGAATAGACTTTCCAATACCCACAACTGACCAGAAATTCATAATGAGGCAAATATTGGAGAAGACCCGATAAAAAACAATCGATACACACCACTTCAGTAGTACAAAAAGGAGCGGCCTATATTATGCTGTGTCTGAATTTGAATTCCCTGAAAACTCATATGGAACTCACACAGAACCTTTCCGACCCGTTCGATAACAAAAGAGGTTTCAGACGGAATGATTCTTTATCGTATGTTCTCTTCAACCTTATGCTGGAAAAAATAATAAGAGCCGCAGAGCTAAACATACAAAGTATAATATTTTACAGAATTGTACAATTGCTGACGTATGCTGATGATATTTGTATCATTGGCCCTGCGCCGTTAGTTCTGCTTTCTCCAGGTTAGCCGTGAACGAGGAGAAGTTGAAATACCTCCTGTCATCAAACAAACAATCATCGCATACGTTCCTTGACTCTCACGTCTTTTTGATAGTTATAAACGATTTCAGCTATGTTGGAACCAGCATCAAAAACACCAACAACTTCAGCTTTGAAATCCAACGCAGAACAGATGCTAGTACTTTGAACGTCTCTCGACGAATCGAAACGAAATTCTACATGTCGCTCATTATTCCCGGCTGACGAAACTTATGGTGTTGCTCAGCATTGACTTACACAGCCATTAAGTTTTGTGGAACTAACGGCAAAGAAGCAGCTCCATTTCGTGATATCAAAGTCTGTTTTAAAATAGACGAACAGGTGGTGTAAATCCATTCATTTCTCGCTGAATTTATCCAGAATTGACCAGTATTGACCAGTCGAAACCGATAACGTACGGTTAGTTCGTTGACGATGGGCTATAATACAATACAACAAAGAAGGCGTCATATGCAATAATGAGAATACTGATCCCATTGTGATTAGAGCAGAGTGGACACCATATATCCTATCACCTTCTTATGATTAGACACTCTACTTCCAAACCAATCAAGCATGCTTTGAGCCGAGGATAATCTACCATATTTGAATAGTACGTCTTTACCATCGCCATTCAATTGGGGGCTCGGCTTCGCCTGTGTTTTCTTCATCCCTGCAATTACGCAGATTGGGGAATTGTTTCCTCCATGAACTTAATATGGTCTGGTCAGCAGTCACCAGATCACATTATTTGTTCCAACATGAGTATGCGTCGGCCATGAAACCTCTGATGGTTACTGATGGTTGACCTAGGTTGAACCATACATATGTTCAACCTGGGTATTATATACTAGGTATTAAATCTATAAAATATGATATATCTATGTATATATATTTTGTATACCGGAATCTAGGATGCTTGATATAGCAATTCACGAAAATGCAGAGGTTGAAAATATCACAAAGAGAAGATGACAGAGTTCGAAAACTTAAAGTTCGGACCGATATTGTGAAGAGATTTTCATTTCCGTTATTTACAAATGATAACATTTTTAGTTCACCTTTCTTAGGCAGTGATTAAAATTAAGCAAGCTTCTGAATGTTTGGAACATCAAAGAAAACAGGGGACCATATTGAAGTAAAGGGTGATCCAAGTAGAGGTACTTTTTTTAATAGCCTTTTTTTGACAGATCACGCGTGAGCCGTGCTAAGCTGTTATGTTATTTTTGTTCAGTATTGTTTGGCATTTCATCATGGTAAGACTTACAATTGAAAAATATTTACAAAGCATTCAACTTTATTACGAAAATTTATGTTCTGTAAAGAATGTGTTTCGAGCGCTTAGCTCAACTTATGGTCAATATAATCGGCCTACTGAGTGAACTGTTCGCAACACCATCACCTATCTTGAGACCAAGCATTCATTATTGGATAATATTCGACCGAATAGACCACGTCCAGCACGCAGTGACGAAAATATAGCTACCGTAGCTGAGAGTGCATAAGAAGACCGAGATTTTAAATTGAAATCGTACAAAATACAGCTTGTGTAAGAACTGAAGCCGCTCGATCTTCCCAAGCGACATCGCTTCGCTCTATAGGCTCCAGAAAAGTTTCAATAAGATCTGACATTTTCGAGCCAAAATTGCCGCATATGGGACGAAGAGCAACCTGAAGAGATTCAAGGGCTTCTATTTCATCCTGAAAAAACCAACGATTTGGTGTGGTTTGTCGGCCGGTGGAATCATCGGTCCATATTTCTTCAAAAATGATACCGGTGAGAACGTAACCGTCAATGGCGACCGTTATCGCACCATGATAACCGAATATTTGATGCCTGAAATTGAAGATCATGATCTCCGCGGCATTTGGTTTCAACAAGACGGCGCTACTTCCCACACATCGCATCAATCAATTGATTTATTGAGAGAGCACTTCGGTGAGCAGATAATTTCACGTTTTGGGCCGGTCGATTGGCCACCAAGATCGTGTGACATCATACCGTTAGACTTTTTCCTGTGGGGATATGTAAAGTCTAAAGTCTATGCGGACAATCCCGCTTCGATTCAGGCCTTGGAGCAAAATATCACACATGTAATTCCCCAGTTAGGAGTGCCAAATAATGTTCTTTCAAATTTTGATAATTGAAATTTGAATTTTCTGTGTTTTTTTTTTCTTTAGAAAAAGCATACAATCTATGCTATATATGTATATAAAAATCAATGCAAATTTTGACGAACCCCTATAACTTGAGAACCACCAGATCAAATTGCACTATAGCAGTTATAAAGGGATATTAGGAGAAGGTTAATGTGAAGTTTTCATGAGATTGGCGCAGCAGTTCCAGAGATATAACTATTTTAGTGAACATTGGTCGCTACCCATACAAAATACATACAACAACAAATACATACATGTAAAATTCCAAAATACGCGTACATTACGTTGCATGTGGTGTTGAAAGAGAGAGAGAAAGAGTTAAAAAAAAAAATGAAAATGAAAAAAATAAATTAAAAAATTAATAAAAAAAAGTTTGGAAAAAAATTGAAATAATTTTTTTCGTTTCTTTTTCCAAAAAAAAAAAAAATCGAAAATTAAAAATTTCAGTTAGATTTTTTGATTTTTTATAGGTGTAGCAAAGCACGCTGGAGTCCGCTAATATTTTATAAGTTTCTCAAATATCGCATTAAAATTTTTCAATTTAATTTTGTGAATTTTATGCTCCAAAAGGGAAAAGTTGCTTTAATTGAAATTTGATTTAAAAAGTCATAGACTTAAGAAAAGTTCGTACATTCATGTATATATAAGCATTTTAGTTTATACACATCACGTACCTTGACTTCCCCCTTGAGCATATTCATTCTTATGACTATTTACCACTTTTGCCATATTTTTCCCAATTTTTCAACGCTCCCCTCACTTTTGGTGTATTATGCACTCTTCGATTTTTCCCTATTACTTGAATTCCCACTAAAGCTTATGCATTGAACTTTCACTTTTCTTATGGATTAAGTGTAATTTAAGCTTGTTATGGGAGAGAAAATGACAGTCAATGCCAAGTAACAAGATTTCCTTTGCGCAAATGTGGTTTGAGTAAGCCATTTACATATAAGCTTTTATTTAGAAAGTAGCAAACAGCATTCTAGCCTACCATTGGGATCAAAAAATTGAAAGGGAATGTATATTATTTAATATTTTTTCAAAAATAAATAAATATATACATATATATTTGGAAAAACTTTGTAAATTTAAAAGGTAGAAAAAGTTACCGAACACATTCCCTACATCTATGTATGTCGATTGTGCACTGATGGGCAATATAAACATCTAAAGAAAGACGACCAAAAATGCAGTTGCAGGCCGGAGGAAATTGCTGATACATAAGTGTAAATAAATAACCAGATGCTGGAATTTTTGTGCACTTCAAGTTTTACGTACTCGTATGTACACAAGTGAGGAAAGTCAGTGAGTGTCAGTAAATAACAAGTGAAAGCCGGAATAAGTGCTTTTGTATGCCGAAATTTGAGCAAAAATTTTATATGATGCCATTTACGTTTACCCAAAACTTTTGTCAAGCCAAATTTAAGGTTAAGTAAGGCATAATTTATGTTTAACATAATTTTGTGTCCAGCCATATTTTAGCAATAATTTATATTTCTCACTATTTTATGGTTGGAAATATGTCTTCCTTAGCGGGATTTCATGTTTAGCAATAATTTATTTTTAGCTATATTTGATTTTCAGTCAGAATTTTTGCGAAGAAATATTGAAGGTTTAGTCTCAAGTAAGTCATAACTGATTCTGATTTCAAGGATGTCTTCTTTAGCATCATTTCATGTTTAGCAATATTAAATTTTTAGTCAGAATTTTTGTTAAGAAACATGCAAGGTTTAGTCTCAAGTTAGTCGTAATTTATGTTTAGCTACATTTTTTGTCATGCCAGAATTTAGCATTAACTCCTGTTTACAACATTTTACGTTTTAAAGCATTTTATGTTTAGCAATAATTTATGTTTAGTAAGATTTTATGTATAATTAAAAAAGTCAATTTTCTAATATAATATCATGCTTGAACAACATTTTTGTTTTGAGAAATTTAATGACTTAATGTCTGATAAAATTTTATGTATAAAAACTAAATACTGTAAACTATAAATTTATGTCTAGCCATAAATTATATTCAGCCAAATTTTTTGTCTAGCCATAATGATTTTTGCAGCATTGCATTACGATGGAAAATTTTATGTTAGACAATAAATTTCGCTCACTTTATTATATTTATATTAAGTTTAAATGATCAACACTCTAATTATCTACAACCAATGGTTGCCTGAGCAAAAGGGTCTTTCCACATCAAAATCAAAGGGTGTTTTTTATAGAGGTATAGAAGTTTAAGTTGGCATTACTTTTCAAGATGGCGACCGATTTAACAGCTGTCAAGTGATTTATTCTCAGTTTGATTTGGCAATTCATCATGAATAGACTCACGCCTGAACAACGCTTGCAAATAGTGCAATTTTATTTCGAAAATAATGGTTCTGTGCGGAAAACGTATCGCGCACTACGTCCATTTTATCGTCGACGGCGATGAAACGCACTTCTGGTTGAATGGCTACGTCAACAAACAAAACTGCCGCATTTGGAGTGAAGGTAATCCTCAAGTGTATGCCGAAACACCGTTACATCCATAAAAACTGACTGTTTGGTGCGCATATGGGCTGGTGGAATCATTGGTCCGTACTTTTTCAAAAACGATGGTGGCCAGAACGTTACAGCCAATGGTGATCGGTATAGAGCCATGATTACTAACTTTTTCATTCCTGAATTGAATAACCATGATGTGAGGAGATGTGGTTTCAACAAGATGGCGCAACATGTCACACAGCTCGGGCCACAATAGATTTATTGAAAGACACGTTTGGTGACCGCCTAATTTCACGTTTTGGACCTGTGAATTGACCTCCAAGATCTTGTGATTTAACACCGCTAGGCTACTTTCTGTGGGGCTATGTAAAGTCATTGGTCTATGCGGATAAGCCACAAACGCTTGACCATTTGGAAGACAACATTCGCCGTGTTATTGCCGATATACGGCCACAAATGTTGGAAAAAGTCATCGAAAATTGGACGTCCTGATTGGACTACATCCACGCCAGCCGTGGCGGTCATATGCCAGAAATCGTATTTAAAATGTAATGCCACAAGATTATCTTTCGGATAAATAAAATTCATGTCAATCGAATAATCCATCGTTGTTTTATTGCAACTTAAAGTTCTATACCTCTATAAAAAGCACCCTTTATTTGTTTTTTTTCGGATATCGAAACCAATATCAGCTGAAATAAACAAAATAATCACTCGAACTTGACTGGAAGGCTTTGAAGTAACTTCTCGTTTAGTTAGGTTTGGATTTCTACTTAAAAATTCCATATTTGAGAAAGTATAAAATTTTTGTGTGATTTTGATGATTGAAAATGAACGCACTCAAGGTTGTTAACACCAAGCATAATTGAAAGATCTGGTTGGACTGAACAAAAACAAACATTTGTTCGTTTTAATTGCCACATTCACTGGAATTACAAAGACAAGACATAATTGCTGGTTTTACACAACAACTTGGCGAAAATTTGCAAAGAAAAAGAAAAAAAGCATACCAAACTGTTTTGTGTTGCAAATATAAATACACCTGCAGGATTATACAATCAATGTTTGTAGAGTACAGTTTGGATGAAATGCTTTTTGTGCTTGTGTTTACAAAAGGAGTACCAAAAATTCGTGGATTTGTACTTATTTCCTAGATTTAACATGATATTCAATTATAAAGGGTGATCCATTTCGAGGCTCCCTACTTTCTTAAAGAAAAAAAATCACAGAAAATTCAAATTTAATGGGGGTTGTTTATTATCGTTCAAAAGAACATTCCTTTGCATTTATTTTCTGAATATTATCTCTTTCAAATGTTGGCCGGGGCAACGTCTCAGATGGCCCTTTCGTTAAATCCAATTTTCGATGACTCGTTCGCGCATTTTGAATGGTAACTGTAAAACGACACGCTTGATGTTTTGCTAAAAGGCTTGAATCGAAGCGGGATTGTCCGCATATACTTTAGATTTTACATATCCCCACAGGAAAAAGTTTAACGGTGTGATATCACACGATCGACCGGCCCAAAACGTGAAATTATCTGCTCTCCAAAATATTCTATCAATAAATCCATTGATTGATGCGATGTGTGGGAAGTGGCGCCGACTTGTTGAAACCAAATGTCGCGGAGATCACAAGCTTCAATTTCAGGCATCAAATAGTCGGTTATAGCGGCGCGATAACGGTCGCCATTAACGGTCATGTTCTCCCCGGCATCTTTTTTGAAGAATAATGGATCGATGATTACACCGGCCCACAAACCACACCAAACCGTTGTTTTTTTCTGGCTCTTGAATCTCCTCAGGTTTCTCTTCGTCCCAAATGCGGCAATTTTGCTTTTTTACATACCCATTGAGCCAGAAATGGGCCTCATCGCTGAACAAAATTTGGCTCGAAAAATGGCTTTTTGGAACTTTTCAAAAGCCCATAAAGAGAAGCGATGTCGCTTGTGAAGGTCGAGCGTGATCTTTCAAAGAAAGGCTATTGAAAAAAGTACCTCTACTTGGACAACCCTTTTTAAGACAGCAATATTGTCACTTTCTCTTTGCTAAGCAAATTACGTATCATCATTCGCACAACTCAGTCTTTTATATACATACATTCATTAAAGTCACTATGAACTGGAGTTACAAATGCAATTTATAAATTTGGCAAAATACACGTATTTTTTTATGGTAGGAATTATGTTAACGTTAAGTTTTAGTGACTTAAAATTCTAGTATCTAAGATACATATTGTTACCAGATAACTGTGTGCTGATACAAATATTTTCAGGATATTGCAAACTGTTCTTCTTTCGGATGTGGCTTTTAGCTTTACTTTATTCTTGTATTCTATGATAGCTGTGATGTTTATAATTAAAATATCAGCACCAATTACTGTTATTTTTATATTTTTAGAGCTGTAAACATTCAATATTGCAGTCATAATAAGAAAAAAGGTTGTCTTTGGTCATACTTTTCATGAACATATAAAATTTATTGTAAATTGCTGAATTCGTGCCAATATAAACTTGAATTTACATCTGCAGAATACCAAATTTTACGCTTAGATGCTTTCTTGACTGAGTTTTTCCTCTCATTTGAATAAATCAGTGTGTGACAGCTATATGTTTTAGTCGTCCGATTTCGATGGTTTTTAGAACCAATATGCAATTCGTTATGTATACCATTAAACCATTCCTTTTTTTACGGACTTATGACTCAAAATTTCAAATATGAAAAATTTGTCGTATATATGCCAATACGTTTCCGCCAACCAAGTTTTGATGAAATATCTCAAAAACTGAGGGCCTATCTCGAGTTCAAACGGACAGATGGACAAATGGATATTGCTAAATCAACGCATTTCGTCATTCTGATACGATCGTTATAAATTTTGATGGGTCTATCCCTTCTCCTTCTGGCAATTACATACCATTTCATGTACATGAAAGGTATAAAAAAAGGCTCAGCTATCCTTAATATATTTATTAGTACACCATGACTGGAGTGTTTTCGTTATGACGATCTGACCTAGCCAGTGTAACCGCTATCTCTTACCTCACTGAACTATATCAATGGCGACCGGTATAACCGGATTTGATGATATCTGCTTGCGTGTCCCTGTCCACGACTAGGAGAGTCTGTTGGAAATCTGCTGAATCGTCTTATCAATTTTGTAAAGACCAGATTTGGATGTACTCATGTACCGAATATTCACATAATTTTTTATTTCATTATTTGGGTTTTTGACGCCAAACGAAGATAGATGCGATCCTTTATTGGAACACTTAGCAATGTAGTTAATGGCTTAACCTAAACTACAAAGTCTCAAGGAAATTGATTAGTAATACTAATATACCAGTTTCTGATCCATTTTCCACCAGGAGTATTCATTTTTGTCTATATCAAAAGCTACATGTGGAACGAAATATATCCATTATTAGGTTTCGTTAGGTTGCCTTGTCAACATATCCAGATTTCTATAGTTCCATCATTTTTGCTGGACTTTTCCCGATCACCGGTATTGCAATTTTTTTTATGATTTTCAAAAAAGTTTTGAAGTTTTTTTTCGATTTTGAAATTCTATTGCCCAAACGTTGTTTAACTACTTTATAGAAAGTATTGTTCATCCGTAGCTATGACTATTCCTTACTTTTCTAGCAAAGCATTAATTAGGAGCTAAAAACTGCTCGTCTTTGGAGGCGAAAAAATCATCAAAATAGGTTTTGATACCTTCACTGAAGTGAATCGTACATCAGTAGGAAAGCTCTGCATGGACCGTAACAAATACTAGTCTGATGGTGCCAGATCTGGGATATAAGGATCGAGATAAATTCCGATCACTAATGCAATGTGCGGCGCAGTATACTTATAGAGAAGGCTCAATGACTTATATATGGTTGGCCATTCGTAAAGTTTTCCGTTTGTTGTTAAAATAGGCTTCCCATTCCCATTCTGATTCCATTCTTCTGAATTATTGTGCTGCCATGAATATATAGTTTCGTCGCGGATGATCTAAAGTCGTTGAGATAAACGGACGAAATCTTTAATTTAGATTGTTGTAATGATTCCATTTTTCATCACATATGACAACACAAAACAGTTCCTTAGTTTGAAATAGATGGATCATTCTGTTCTTAAGCCTGATACAGTAGCTGATGACTTCTTGCTGTTTTTTTTTTTAAGTAGAAGCAATCAGATAAAAGTAACTGCAGTTCAAGCTTAGACTGTTGGGTGGATGAACTCGCAATTCTAAGCCAATTTTATATCTGACACTAAGAATGTCTGCCAACGTTAGCCTATTCTAATTTTTAATATTGTTCAATCCACTTTCCAAATAACTAATTTCACGCTAAAGGATTTCCAAAGCAAATCCAATCGGCAAACCAACCAAAAACCTTGCAAATTTTCCCTACTTTTGTAGAATTTGCAAGCCATGCGAAATTTATTCATAAATGAAAAAAAGAGCTAATATAGAAAATGGTGTGAAACCCAAATGAGAAACTACATACAAACTGTGCTTTATTAGCAGAGAACTAAAAATAAACGATTACCACGCGAGCGACCGCAGTGCTTAATGCAACAGGAAAGGCGACAGGATCAGCTTGGTGTAAAGTACGCGCGCGTTTAATCTCACACCCGTACTCACACCATTGCTCATGGCTCAAATGAGTCCTTCAACCATGCTGTATGGAACAAAATTACCAAGCTAACTATTATTTGCCACCTACACTAGCAAAACGCATCACACACCACCTCACACATATGTATACACGAAGCAGACGAGCTTGGAAAATTGCAGCACACTGATTGACTGTGACTGTAGCTCTGGCTGCATACTGTGTTGCCTAGCTCGTCCGTAGACGGGCGAAATGTGCAGACGTGGCAAAATTGAAAGTTTTTAATGTGGCCATGTCCTTGAATTACACACATACATATATGTAAGTGACGCTCGACGTTAACTTGAAAGACATTTGCGTTCTTTTTATCATTATTTGCCATTGTTGCAAATCGAGGTTATTTGCCATTCGTCGGCGTTTTATCGAAATACTTACAACTTTTTTCTTCTTCTTCTTCTTCGTATTTGCTTTGGGTAAATGTTAGCCTGATTTCTGCAACATTGGAAAAGTGGAGCGTCAAGATTTTTGCAATCCTCTTTACTGTTTCTCTGTTTTAATAACTGATTTTCTCCTCCCCTTTCATTCTTTACCCCTTTTTTACTATTGCATTCGTTACCTCCAGTGACGTCTCATCGCAGCCATCTTCATTATGACTTTCTTAATAATAATACTTGTCAGGGTTTTTCATTCGCTTTCGTCTTTTATCTCTATGTTTATGTATATGTGTATGTGTGTGCAAAAAGATGTAGGCGTGAAGGCGAGGAATGCGTGCAGCTCGTTGAGGAAAACAGAAAATCTGCAGTCACTCCTGCTGGCTGTGGGGCGAACTGTCAAAACAGATAAGTGTCAGCCGTAACTAGTTATTCGCCAGCGCGAATTACAAGCGAAATTCCTTGTTTAAGAATATTTTCTCAAAAATTTTTCTGGAGGACATAAAACATAAAAACTTATACCTGAGTATTAGGGTGTGTATTTTTTTTATTTTATGTCCTTGAAGAAATATATGACTAAAAGTCTTTTAACGTTAACTTGGACTTACGATTATATCGAAATAAAAGACATCTTTATAGGAGTTTCGACGATTTAGATAATTGATTTCAGTAGTATTTTTAATGAAATATTCTAAACTATATCAGTTTGAGTTTATTTTTAATTTTACGAGTAAAACTTTATTCCGTTACGTATACGCAATGTCATACCAAAATTAGTTTCATGATGATAGTACACTCAAAAACTATATATAAATAATTGATTAAGGTTAAACTGATTGAATAAGTTGTCGGCAAAGTACTAACTATATTTTTGCTTAATCCACGAGTAAAAATAAACTAATCGAATAAAAAAGAAAATTTCCTAAAGTAAGCCAAAACTAGTCAAAAATAAGTGACCAGGTTAAGCTAGATACATGTGCTTATGGATACGGGAGTATAAATACACTTTGGCAGAGTGCGCAATTTCGCTTCATTCCCCATCCACTTTGATTCTTTTACAAGATTTATTACCATACTAGATGATTCAGCCAAACGGTGTTGTGGTATTTTATATATTCATATAATTTATATATATATATTGTTACGATTTTACTAATTTAACCTCGATGATTTCCAAGTCCTTCGTGTCCGATCACTGGATTGTTAAATAAAAGTCGACAACTATGTTTGCAGTTTCTTGATTATAAAGAATTTACTCAATGCTCATTTATTACTCAGTAACTAATAATTTACTTCACTATTTACAATCACTTGTATTACGACTCCCACAATGTACTATTTTTATTTCACAGTAGTGTTATCATCAACGCATGCACTTTACGGCTGATTGCCTCTATAGTTGTGTTTCGCCCTTGTATACTGATTGAATGATCGAATTGTTCTCGATAACCAATGTTCTCGATTTACGCTCTAGATCATGCCAGTTAACGGCTTCTCTCTTTCATCTGACATTAGCTTCGCATTTTCGCCACAATATTGTTCAATTAAGATATTTTATTTGGTATTGTAAAGTAGGAGATGAGTAGATAATGAAAGACAGTCCAAATTCAGTTTCAAATAAGTGGGTATAATTCGGATAGATTAAAACCTAATTTATTTTCTGGAAAAAATTATTCCAAACCATTCTGGAATCCACTTGAAAACACACAAGAAATACAAAAAAGCGTTTTAGGCGCTTAAAATTAGTAAATGTGTTTTTATCAACTCTGGTCCATTTCGACGAAAACAATTATTAAAACCATTTTCGGGTCCACTTCAACACGCACTGAAAATTTCTTTAGAATCGGACTAGGTGTTCTGAAATAGTTCAATGACAAACGCACGGGAATACGATTTTTATATCTAAAGATTTACTTTTACTTTATAGACCGACAAAAAAGGAAAGGAACTTAATTAACTATGTCCAGGGAAAAGCATTAATAGACGAAATAATAGTTCTTCCTCCTCTTCGTTCTTCTAGCCGCTTCAGCTTCTTATAAAAGGAAGTTCTAGCTTTTCTACGTGTATTTATTTTAGGTAGTAGCCTGTCAGGACTCATCCTGCCTGTGAGATTCTTTTTCATCAAGAGAGTATGCTTGTTGTGGAGGTTGATAGTGTACTACCATGTACTACTATGGGGAAGGGCATGGGTTCGAGTCTCGGCCTGAGCAACATCCACCGTTATAGAAAGTTAAAATAAAAATAAAAAATGTTTTTGTAAATATGTAGAAAGGGGGCAAAATGAAAGACAAATGAGTTAACTCGGAACACACGAAACCTATTGATTTGACCATTGTTTTTTGTTGTGGGCATCCCAAGTTCGGATCCAATTCGAGCAAGGTTGTGTGGAAAGAAGCTTGAACAGTAAACGTGGTGGTTTCAAAAATAGCTATAACTTCTACCGCTCAGACTGTTTTTGTAATTTTTTCACCTTTGCAGCAAACAAAAAATATGATCTGATATAGCTCTAAAAACTAATTAATAAAAAATGTATTAGTTTTTCCAATTTAGGTCACCCCTCAGCAGAAAATTGTCAACCCCGCCGAGTGCATTTCTGACATGAAATAAAAAGCTCCTCATCAAATTCATCAGCCATTCAGACGAGCTTAGTATAAAATGTAGGTCCATCCATTTGTTGAGGAAAAATCAAGACTTTATCAATTAAAAAGCGCTAACTACAAATATACACACTTGGAGCCCTCTTTACACTTTCCTTCTATGTCCCTATGCCCTGTGCCCAAAAACCAAAATGTAAAACATGCCATTTGGTTTGGCCATCTCCGACGATAGAGATCGTCGGCAGTCCCGCACAACTTTTCAATTTCTTGCGACTAAGCCAAGCCAACCACTGCTTGACTGTTGCTCGATTTAAAATTGTTTTTGTCCAAAATTTTGCTCTGGAATTTTGGCCTGAAAAAGCTGGAATGATCGGATAGTCGAAAAGAAAACAACACCACCAACTCTCCCATCGATTCTGAAAGCATCCGTATATACATATCTAATTGCTTATTACTGGAGCGTCGGAACAATTGTTAAATTCCTCCCTTTTGGAACCTTGCATAGTAAAGTTGTTTCTGCTAACCAGAGCTAATTAGCAAAGATCTGTGCTGCTTGGGATGGAAGTGTACGTTTTGAGTATTTACGAGTGTTTACGTCGCTGGTTATAAAAAAATTGTATAGGGTTCAATACGAGTAATAGGTATATGAATGTAGTTTTATACGTTTTTTTGTGTCAATTTTTAAAGGAGAAGCTCTCTCTGGCATGCTGTGGATGTCACTCAATTGCATGAACTTCATTTAATATTATTCCCATTTTTCTCGGTTACATACATACATAACCTTCGTACAATTTAATCGATAATTCGATATTTATTTTATTTTATTTTAATATAAATACGTTACGTTCAACTAGATAAGTACGTCTAAGACGAGCAAATCGTGTGCTCGCTAAAAAAAATTAAATTAAAAAGTGAAAAAATTACACCTGCAGCCAAAAAAAAAAGACTTTTGAAAATGAAATCTAAAAGTAATTTAATATGTAGTTTGATCTACAGGAGTGCAAATTTCTGTAAATTTCTAATGAAATAAGTGACTCACCCGCGAAAAATCAGCTAATGGGATTAGAGTATTGTGAAATAATAAGTAAATTCAGAATAAAATTTTTAAAGCAATTACCAGGCTACTGAAACAATTTAATGGTGTGAGAAAATGTTAAAATGAAACAGACAAATAAGTGAAATCGACATCGAACAACAAGAGGAGTGGTGGTTAGCAGTGTAAATGACTAAAATAAGCAAAAAAAATTCATTTGAAAAACTAGTTAGTCGCATATAGACGACCATAAAAGCCGAGTGGTTAGCATTGCGTCAAAATTCGATAGGTCAGGGTTCGCCTCCTGGTCCAGCCAATATCCAAAATTATTGAAATTCAATTTTTCTAATTGCGGTAGGAAATTTAAAGTGCTCCGCGTGTATTTCTGAAATAAAAAGCTTCTCATCATTAGTAATATGGAGGCGACTAAGAATAAACTATAAGTATAGGTCCCTCCACTTGTTGGAAAAAAATTAGTCCTACCCCACAAATTGAAAGAGGAGCTCAGCTGGAAATCGTATTCGTAATCGATTATATATATGCGAGGGTTGCAGTTTATATCATAAATCGCATTATTGTTTTTTTTTTCTTCAAAATATTCTACGTCAAGGTCTATACACTTTTGCTCGCCTTTGAACCATTGTGAAATCACTTTTGCCACTCTGATTGAGGTACCTCAAAAACATACGTTCTGAACGCAGCAACCGCCTCTTCAGGTGTCGGAAAACGTTAACTTCGCAGTTAATTTTTACCGACGGGAATAAAATTAAGTAATTTCGTGCCTAGTCCGGACTATGCGGTGAATCAAATCGATGTTTTGAGTCCTCAAAACTGCAGTTGTTTCAGTCAAAGTGTGAGAGTTTGCTTTGTCGTGGAGAAGTGTGATCTGTCTTTGCCCGTTGGCCATCCTGATCTCTTAAACGACAGCTGACAAACAAATAGTAGCGGTACGATTTGGACAAGCCCACTTTTTTTCTTCAAAAAAAAAAATAAAAATAAAAATTAAAAAAACAAGCTTGGAAGTTTTTCGTGCGCGAACAACTTTTGTTGGATTCGCCTAATCTTGAAACACCCATACAGTCGACTGCTGTTTACTTTTGGGCTCATACGAGCGATATGAAATCCACGACGATTCATCTCCTATCACGATGTCATTGACGTGTTTCGCTATCGTATTTTTTTAAGACTTCTCTCGACCAATCGAAATGAATCTTTTTTTTTTTTTGAGCGATTGAGGAATTGTGTGGGATCCAACGTGAACAAATTTTGTTTACAATCAATGTTCAGGCAATATTGAATATATGCTGGTCCCACTAGCGCCTATAGTGATTCAATCTCACGATAGGTCTCATTGCGATCTTGCAAAATCGGCGCACAGCATAAATAGTATCCGGAAGAACAATTGTTTTTGGACGACCTTCACGAAATTCATATTGGATTGATCTATGACCTAGATTGAATTCACCATATCATCGAAAAACACTGGCCCTTGATGAAAGTTGTCAGTAGCCAGATTGCTATACTGAGGTTGCCAAATCCCGAAATATAAATGGCATGAAAGATGACACATGATAATGGTTCTTATTATTTGCTTTTTTTTCTAATTATTTATTGTATTTTATCTTGGTTTTTGTATTTTTTTGTCTTTTTTCTTTCATTTTTTACTATACTTCATTTTATTATTTATTTTATTATTTATTATATCATTATCAGTTAAAATTTGGTTTAATTTTTTGTATTATTTTTTAATTTAGTTTGACCTTATTTATATAATATATATATTTTTTAAATTTTAATTTTTTTTAAATATTTTTTTATTTGTTTTGTTTTACATTATTTAATTTTTATTTTTATTTTTTATTTTATTTTTTGTTTTATAATAATTTTTTGAATGTACTATAATTTAGTTTAATTTAGTTTATTATAATGAATTTAATCTTGTATTTATTTGAACTTTGAACAAAGTATTTATTTACTCATCGACACTGATGTTATCGCCTTTAAAGTGGCCAACTGGTGACCAGTGCTAGCGCTTCTACTAATACTTGAAACTTTTTTCAGTGGTGCTCTTTTATCTTTTATTATCTATCATTGTAAAACGACGGTCTTTTAAGGTTCTCTTTATTGTATGGAAATGGGAAAAAGTCACTTGGATCTATGCCTGAGGAATAAGTGGGCTGGAACTTTGTTACAGTATTGTTTTTGGTCAAACATTCAGCAACATAAACATTTCTTTCCTTTTTTCACGTTTTTATCGGTTGTTCATATGATGAGATGGCCCTCCTTTCTTTCGTTTATCTTCTATTTGAAAGTTGTATCCTACTTCATGGGCAGTATGTATGTCAACCAATCGGACTCTCCAAGTAATTTTTGCAACACCCCTCATAATATGCCTGTACATTTTATAAATATCCGTAAGAGCGGCAGGAAACCAAAGCGTAAACTAAGATAAGCAAAATGCCCGGAAAAATAATAGCACTTTTACTTATAAAACTTAATTGTATGAAGCAGTGAGTTATGTATGTTTTTGCAAGTGGTAAAAGTCATTCTCACGACTGTTGATTCACATGCTCAAATTACGTTGTACAATAAAAGGAACAACTTTTTTTTAATTACCATACACCATTCTTGGAAAATAAATTATGTATTTAAGTATGAACATATGTATACTTGTTGGTCTGCAACTTTAGCTTACAAACACAATGCAATTATACTCGTAGGCGGAATTTTTTTTTTAACACATACCAGTAATCTGTATATTTTAGTCTCATATGTATGTATATGGTCGTGTAAAATATGCAAAATAACAGCGCTGGCGTGAATTAATTTTATCTCGTGCCGCTTAAATAAATCACATGCTTAAATAAATTTAAATTTCGATTTATTGATGGTATAAAATATCCGTTATTTACATAGTTACATAGTTTCCTCTTGATCAAATCCATGGTTTAATGGGTTGCGATTGTTTTCTGTTAATGCAAAGTTTTTTGGATAACATTTTTGTTTTTGTATTATACTTATATGCATGCGAAAAAGAATTTGGTAGTGAGTTAACTAAAATTTGCTAATTAGTTTAACACATTTTTTAATAAATATATTCTGAGTTTTGACTAAACTAAAATAAAAAAATTTTCTCATTAATCGTGAAACGAATAAGTCCAGTCTAATTAATCATATGTGGCTGGTTTTATAAAAAATGTATTAAATATAGATATTAATCAATATAAATTGTTTTTAATTTCTCTTAAGAATGTTTGTATAGAATTTTTAATTTACTGAGAAATCTGCTTTTGAATAATAAAAATAACTATTTAATTAATTTATTAAATTTTTTCAAATCAACATTTATTTTTAGTTAGAAAAATAGAAAATTAAAATTTGCTTGATTTAAAATCAATCAGCGTGGAGTTAGTATTTCTTAATTTTTAAATTTTTCTCTAAAATTTTCTTATTTTTAATTTTTGTTATTAATTTTTATACTTTATTTCTTTTTATTCCTTTCATGTATATAAATCGAAATCGGAGTACTATATCATATACTCGCCATACAACTGGTTTGTTCAGATAAAAGGTGTTGGGGAAAAATCCACTAAAAAGGCGTCTCGTATCGTGAAATTTGATATTATGCATAAAGTAGCATATTGTTATAAGTAGCATATTGGTAGTGAAAATAATAGAAATCGGATTACTATATCATATAGCCCCCATACAACTGATCTGTTTATATACGAGGTTTTGGGTCACTAATTCTCCAAAACACCATCTAGAACCGTGAAATCTCGTATTATCTACACATAATATGAATTACGTATTGGTTGTGAAATTCATCGAAATCGAAATTCTATATCACAACCGATTTTTTCAGATAAGAGTTTTTGGGTCAAAAAATCCACTAAAAAGGAATCTAGGAGCATGAAAATTGGTATTATGCTCACATGTTATAAATTGCATATTGGTAGTGAAAATCATCGAAATTGGTCTACTATATCACATAGCCCCCTTACAACCGATTCGTTCATATATGAGGTTTTACGTCCAAAATCCGCCAACAAACTACTAAGAGCGTGAAAGTTGGTATTCTTCAGACGCAAATTCAAGTTTATATTGACACTGAGAATTATCAAAATCGAATTTTGCAATTTAAAATAACCTCGATATATTCATGAAAGGTATAAAGACTTCGGCATGGCCGAAAACAGTCGTAATTTCTTGCTTTTTTTTTAATTCTTCATACAAAAAAGTCTTATCTTTTTTAACTGATTTAATTTCAATAAGTTATTTAAATTTAAATTTATTTTTTGTATTATTATAATTATTTTTTTCATAGTTATTTGGCTATAAGCTGTAGGCATTAATTTATTATCCATATATGTTGCTGGATATTTATAACTTTAACTTTCATAAATATATTCGCATATATGCGCCAGGACCTTAATAATATATATATATATATATATATATATATATATGCTCATACGCATATGTCTATATGTTCTGCATGATAATCAGTATGTGCTAAAAAGATATATGATACCTGCCATAAGCGAGTTAATAAAGTCGCATCACAATTAAAAGAATACACATACCCACATACATATGTATGAATACATGTATGTTATTCTGAAGGTTATTTACAGAATTTCATATTTGCAATATGTACCAGCCAATTAATTTGCCAACATATAACTACATAGTACATATACATATAAGTGTGAATAAAAAATAAATTTACACATTTATTGCCATAATATTTTGTATATATTTTTATACACCAAGCTTTAAAGCCTAAAGATATGCAAGGTATTTATAGTATACCGTTAAATATGTGCTGTGATTTATTTTTATATATACTCACACATAGTTTCTTGCCTCTCCGGTCAATACACATTTTATGCGCTTTAAAAATATGCACTTAAAGGCATTCTTCCATTGAAAAATTGACGTCAATTTGGTCTACTTTCCATAACCGAAGCTATAAATTGCACGCTTAATAGGCTTAATGTAGGCAATTATCTATTTTTAAAGTTTACTAATTGCTTGGCAGGTTAGTTGGGCTGCTTTGTGTTGAATTGCGTTGAGTTGGGTGTTGTGGTTAGTCATTACTGCTTGGCAGTTATATACATAGCTGGGAGGAAAATAGAAAATTTGACATAAATATATAATTGAATTATGGTTATTGTTGGCGGTTTTTGCAAGAAGTTTTGCCGTTACTCACGTTGAAAAAACATAAGCCAACTGACCCAAATCAATTTTAATGACATTGGCGTATTTTTAGAAAAGTTTTTTTTTTGGCTGGAATTTAAATTGCTTATTTCTTAATTTTATAAATGCAAACATTTAAAAATTATAATCTACAGAAAATGTGTATTCCTTGAAAAAGATTTTTTCATTCGAATTTGTTACTTTGATTTAAAAAAATTGTAGAATTTTTTGCGCTATACTTGGAAGAAAGCTTTAAAAATTTAATCGCATCTCCTTTGTGATACGAAGTTTACTATTAGCCGAGCGGCCGAATGAAGAGTTCCAATCCACCTGAGTACCGGAAGGTACTACACTCAAGTAGAAAAGGCCGAGATGATTCCGGCTAGCCATCCAGCATGCAGTTCCTGCAATCGAATAGGGGCCACCAATCGAGTAGTGATCACCAAAGGCATTCCCACCTATCATGCAGACCAGTCAAGCTTGCAGTTATCAGCCATTCGGCGCCATCATGAAAATCGGTCATATTAAAAAATCAATTGACGCTTTCGAGTTTCGGAGGGAAATCAAGCATCCAAAGCCTTGTTTGCCGTCTGGTTGTTAGTGTAAATGACTTTCCGGAACCTGTGTGGAATTTCTTCTCTTATGGATTAGGTTTAAGCCGTCTATATTCCAGCAGTTAGGTATACTTCCTGCATAGTAACTGTTGAATGAACTATACCAGTTCCTCATTTAGAAGATTGAAACTATTCTCAACTTTCAACTTTTTCCAGTGAATCAGCCTGCGCCACAAATGTCAATATGGCTTTCCTTGGATTTTTTCGCATACGCCTTATCATCAGGCTTATTTCCATATTTCGGTCATCATTTGCCCATAAGACTTTCTGCAATCAAGCAAAGGGCGGGTAGATGCTACCTAGCCATTTTCTGCTTGCTGTGGTATTAGGATCTCAGTTCCGGCCAAATTTGCTGCCTCTGGTGTAGATATTCATAATAATAACTAGTTGGCAAACTTCTGTAGCTCAATGCTGCTGGTGGAGCCTCTCTGCTGGTTTGAGCTTATCCTTCACTTGCCACTTCTCAATGCTGTAAGGTTTATTCAGGTTGGTTATACATATTGATTTCCGCCGTGACACATACAGGAGCTCAGTATCTCTCCCACGGCAAGCTAATTCTTTTGTAACAACGATTCTTTGAATTATTTCCAACGTCTCCTTATATTGAGATTGTGCTTTTTTTAGCCTCTCCATTCCTCGTACTTAGAGAGCTTACCACCTCTCTGCAGTAGCACTACTTATCATAGTAAAACCACTGTTACTTTACGCAATGGCGTTCCGCTCAAATATAAACGATACTACCAACTGCCTGCTAATCGGGATTTGCCACACAGCTCATCTAGGTTCTGATAAATATCATTAATTTATATGAAAGAAACGATTTATTGAAGTTAAAATTAATTAACTTTAATTTTTGACAATTTTTTCAAAAACCGTTCCAGAAAAAAGGTGTTGAACTGTTCAACCACAAACCACAAACACACATTTCAGCAATCGTGCATGTCAATATAAATTTGACAAATAAATCCTACTGGACTATTAAACGCCTAATTGCATTTTTCTAATTGTTAAACAAATAGACATTTGGCAAATACAAATATTTAATTAGAGCTTCTGCATATTGCATTATTTGTCAGTACAATATTTTTGCAAAAACAAATATCTACTTATATATATGCATATACCCTGCAGGGAAAAATCCTAGTTGTAAACTAGAATCCAACTAGTTTGCATTTTTGCACTAACTAGTTCTTCGTTCATATTCCCATGCAAGCAACTGGTATTTTTAACACAGCAATGTCCCATGACATGTCATATACAGTGGCGGACAAAAGTCTACATACACCGCCTATATTCGTTGTGTAGAAAGTACTATCGCTTTGCTGAAAAATGTAGGTACTTATATACAGTTTTATTTTAAATCCTTTTCTAATCACATGTATTAAAACAAAACCATTCCATGAAATAAAACAATTATGGTGAAAAAACGAAAAAATTTCCTTGACAAAAGTTTACATACACCACGGGTTTACTAGCATGTGTGTCGATATGCTGTGTTGTTATGGCGGTTAAGTAACCTTTTTTCTACTATTTTTTAAATTAAGTTTTCTCATTTGCTAGTCTTGAATTTTTTTTGTAGTTTAAACACATCAGCATCAACAATGGCTTCGCGAAAAGAAATATCCATTGACGTGAGAATCTTGGTTATTCAGCACAGAAGAGAGAAGAAATCGTATGGTGAAATTTCAAAAACTTTAAACTTAAGTCCACCAAAGGTACAGACCATTGTAAAAAAATTGGAAAAAATGGATCCACCGAAAAAAAGCCGCGTGTTGGCCGCCCGAAGAAACTAACTCGAAGAGACATCAATGATGATCCGAAAGTTACTGCTCCAAAATTAACCGAAAACATCGGTCATCAAGAAAGTGTGTCCATTTAAGAATAATTCGAAGAGCTCCGAACGATAACGGCTTCCACAGTAGAATGCCATGTAAATAGCTTCTTATTTCTAAAAAAACGTAAATTTCGCTTGGAGTTCACTAAAGCACATTTAAACAAGGGAATGGATTTTTAGCAAAGGTCTTGTTTACGGACAAATCGAAGTTCAATATATTCGGCAGCGATGGAAGAGCAAAAGTTTGAAGAAAAGAAAACACTGCACTTAACTCCAAAAATATAGCACCAACAGTGAAGCATGGTGGTGGCAAGGTAATAGTTTGGGGAGCGGTTGCGGCATCTGTAGTTGGAAAGCATGTTTTTATTGAGGGTAATATGGATCGGATGAAATATAAGTCATTGTTGGAAGCTATTCTGAAGCCTCTGGAAGACAGTTAGGAGCTAGGCGCAGGCTGGATCTTTGGACAGGATAACCATCCAAAGTATACGATCCATATTGTTAAGGATTGGTTGCTTCATCATGCTCCAAGGCACGCACACACCATCTAAAAGCCCAGATTTGAATGTTATTGAATATTTCTAATAAAAAAAGAAATGAATTTGCCTGCAGCGAGAATCGAACGGAGAACCTCACGTTCTGTAATGATAGCCTCTAACAATTCGGTTATCACTGTGATTCGGATTGCAACGACTAAATGCGCACTTTAAAAGAGCTTATTAGGAAATGAAAGTCAGTCGTGGAGTTCTATAAATAACAACAACATACGAATGGCGTGGTGGTGAAAAATACTCCCATTACTGGCGAACTGCTCTACAAATAACGAACTGAATACCAGTATTCAACTAGAATAGTATTCAGCTAGATTTTTTGCATACTAGTATAGGTTTTCACTGCAGGGTACTTATGCGTTTACTTAAGTATATACATATTCATGATTAATAACCTTTTTTGTTTGTAATTTTTGTTGTTATAGCTGCTTATACTATTTCACTAAAACATTTTTGTTTTCATTTAAGCCTAACGGTAGATTTTTGTCATTTATTGAAGTGTGGCTTATCGCTTGTATGTAGATAAGTATCAAATGTCAACAAAAGCCCATATATGGGTAGTTTTGTTGTTAGTGTCTTTCATCACTACTAATAAAGTTATTGATAAATAAATTGATATTTATTTTTGTACAAATTTATATTTTTTTAATTTTCATTTATTTTTTGGTGTTATTGCAGGTTCTTTTTTTTGTTTGTTATTATTTTTCTATTTTCTGTTGACACTTGTCACACGAGCATGAAAATGTTGAAAATATTGTTATGGAATTGTATAAATATAAATGTATATTTTATGTGATGTCGTAGGTGTACAGAACATCTTACCTTATAGATCTGTGGAACGATTGTATGTGATGATTTCCAACATACATACAATGTTTCCAAATGCGCCAGAACGCTGACGTCTTGAGCATGCACTAGCAATAGCTTTTTAAGAATAAGATAGTAAATTTTCTTACAAATTGGATAGAAAATGAACACTTTCAAAATCGAAACCAAATACAATAAAAATGGAGTCTTGAATATAGAGAGTGAACGGAAAGCATTTTGCGATTGGATAAAATTCATTTAAAATACCTATTTTTACGCTATTTATTATTTATTATATCAAATATTTTTTTTTTAAACAGCAAGAGAAGGTTTTGAGATAGATAGGGCGATCACGCTGAGGGCAAGACAGGGTGTAGCTGGTAAGAGTTTTTCGTAAAACGTAAAAACAGTTTAATAAAACGAGCTACGTTTTTGGGTTATTGTCAAGTTATAATAAAAACTCATCATAGACATTTCTTCTTTTCTAAAATATATATGTTTTATTTTCAAGCATAAGAAAATAAACAAGTTTATACTTTATGCCTTCTATAAAAAGTAGATTTTAATTAGTTAAGTAATATTTAGACCTTTTTACCACGACAGAATCATAGCCATTCAGTGGATTTAACGTCTTTAATATAAAATGCCCTATATTGCGGCAATAGGACGTTCATCCGATTCATAAATTATATACTTGCTTTCGTCACCAAAAACTTCCGAAGGTCGAAACATCTTCTTTCGTATTTGCTGGCTATTGAAAGACCTTTTTTGTTATTAACTTTGAAAATTGGCGGATTTTGCGTCCATGAAATGAATATTTTTACTATTACTAGGTATATTTTCAACTTTCTCTTCCGTTATTTTGGGTTTGTACTCTTGTGTGTAGTTTGGCGTTAATGTTTGGCACTGATATATTCGTGGTTTCGAAAATTTTCTCTACGTATTTGACGTTTTTCTCACTCTCACTCGGTGTAATATTTTTTTTTAAATTTATACACGAATCTTGGTGGCCAATCGTCCGACCCAAAACATGAAATTATCTGCTCACCGAAGTGCACTCAATAAATCAATTGTTTGATGCGATGTGTGGGAAGCCATCTTGTTGAAACCAAATGTCGCGGAGATCATGAGCTTCAAATTAAGGCATCAAATATTCAGTTAACATGGCACGATAACGGTCACCATTGACGGTTACATTCTCACCGATGATTCCACCGGTCCACAAACCACATCAAATCGTTGGTTTTTTCTGAATGAAATGGCAGCCCTTGAATCTGTTCAGGTTGCACTTCGCTCCAAAATGTGGCAATTTTGCTTGTTTACGTACCCACCTATAGAGCGAAGCGGTGTCGCTTGGGAAGGTCGAGCGGCTTCAGTTCTTCTCCAAGCTTTATTTTGTACTCTTTTAATTTAATGCCAAGTTGTTCCATACGTCAGTCCGAGTTGCTGCGAATGCCGCCGAATCGACTCTCCACGGTCTTCGAGTACACTCTCAGCTACGGCCGCTATATTTTCTTCACTGCGAGCTGGACGTGATCTATTCGGTCGAATATTATCAAATAATGAATACTGGGTCTCAAGATGGGTGGTGGTGTTGCGAAAGGTACGCTCAGTAGACCGATTATGTTGACCATAAGTTGAGCGAAATGCGAAACATATTCTTTACAGAACATGAATTTTCGTATAAAGTTGAATGATTTGTAAACGTTGTTTAGACGTAAGTGTTTCCATGATGAAATGCCAAACAATACTGAACAAAAATAGTATGGCAGCTTTACACGACTCATGCGTGATCTGTCAAAAAAGGCTATTGAAAAAAAAAACTCTACTAGGATTACCCTTTATAAACATGTAGTTCAAGACCTTATTCAAAATACTTTCGAATCCCTATGTATGCAAGTCTTGTAAAATTAAATGTGAATTGACTAATTTGGCAAAAAAAAATTTCATTTACTTTTAATCAACAGGAAGGTTTATACTAATGAAAGTTAATTTTTTTCTGGAAAATGGAGGTGAAATCCATTTATTCGGAGTAATCTTTCATAAACATGAGTAATCGATCTATTAAACATTTCTGGAGTTCTGAAAAAGTAGTATTCGAAGTTATAATTTACCTTTCGAAATAAATTATCAAACAGCTGATTACAGCTGTTGATGTTCATTGTCCAGGCGCCAGCCATGACTTATTTGGGCGTCAATAAGGCACGGGGCGATTATGAACGCTAGTACGATTCTGGTGAAAGAGAATTTAAAATTTTTTGGTATGCGGCATATGCCCTTAAGCCTTCCTATTAACTCCTTACAGAAATCGTGAGCCTGGTACGATGCAGCATAGATTTAATAATAAACTCGCATCTGTACTCAATACGTGATGTTAGAAAGACCTATCGGTATGTTAATAAGTCGCTTTCGATAACTCATATTCTTCTATATCAGCCATATATCATATTTGTTCTAAGCTTCACAATTCCTGGTTTTTCGTCTTGATGTTTTTACCAACAAATTAAAGGGACCTTCAATTTATTCCAGGCCGCCTCCGAACGGCCGATGGATTTTTATGAGGAGCCTTTATTTCATGTCAGATATAAACTCCGAAGAATTGACATTCCCTTGACATCAGCTTTATTCTGAAGGAGGTGAATGATGATCTTAAAGTCACTGCTCCAAAATTAACCGAAAACATCGCAAGCTCATCAAGAAAGTGTGTGCATCCAAGAGCTCTGAACGATAACGGCTTCCACAGTAAAAATCGTAAACTTCGCTTGGAGCTCGCTAAAGCACATTTAGACAAGGGAATAGATTTTTGGCAACGTATACAGACGAATCGAAGTTCAATATTTTGGTGAAAATGTGAAACGAATGTCAGATGAAAGAGACAAGCCGATAACTGGCCAGTTCTAGAGCGTAAATCTTATCTTGAACGATTCGATCATTCCAGGCGGTTCCTTTGCGAGCAATCAACTAGTATATAAGGGCTACATAACTGCAATGCTAATCAGTCGTAAAGTGAACGGGTTAGTTATTACACTACTGTGAAGTAAAAGTAGTACATTGTGAAAGTTGTAATACAAATGACTGTAAATAGTGAAGTGAATTGTTAGTTACCGAGTAATAAATGAACATTGAGTAAATTATTTATAACCAAGAAACTGCAAAGTTGATGACTTTTATTTAACAATATAGTGATCGGACTCGAAGGATTTAGGAAATCATCGAGGCTAATTTAGCAAATCGTAACAATACATTCGGCAGCGACGGTATAGCAAATGCCGCGAACAAAGCTGTCAAGGTGTGCTGGTATGTACATATGCATATATGCACATAGTTTATATATGTATGGACATTTGCGCGTTGGCATTGACTGGTATATAAATTAGTGGTACATGATTTTATGATTTTTCTGGCAATACGTTATATAGAAGAATTCGCAATACATGTGAGTATACATGTAGGCAAGTACCCTGCAGTCAAATGGAATAGTTGAAACCACGCCTTACTTATCAGTCAACTGTCATTTCTCCATACAGTAAAGGGGAGTTTCCTCAGAGATGACATACTAGATGGCAATTGAGAATTTTCGGTAAAGAGTATACTAGATCATACTAGTCCAAAATGGACATAAAGTTACTAGTTTAGTTTTGAACCATATTATTGTACCATTGTATATTTGTTTGTCCAAAAGTAGATTAAAGAAAATTAATAGATTTTAGTTATTAAATTTTTTTTCTTTCAATTTATACTCACTCTTTTAAAATACTTGTATTTAAATTTATTTTGTTTGGGTTTAAAATTCAACTAAAAATACTGAATAAATTAGAATAAATCTTTAATGAGTTCTTTTGTTATTTACTTGTACATTATTTTGGCATTTTTCCGACTAGTTCGAACTCTATCAGATTATTATAAACTAGTAAACTGGTATTTTTTCTGACTTATTTGATTTTTCCCAGCTGGGTAATCATAAAAAGTAAAGTATATACGATACAACCAAAAATCTGCCACTCGCTATAACAACCAAACGACCAAATATTTACTGCATAATTTCTACACAAATGGAATTCAATGCATTCAACAAACCTAATACATACATAAACATAACTTAGCGGTACTGCGCACTCACTCATGCAAAGCAATTTATATACGAGTACATATGTATGTATAACTATAAGTATGAAGGCAAGTAGGTGTGTTCGCACACAATTAACTATCAATATGTATGCATGTATGAGTACAGTGTTGAGGTATGTGGTTTGAATGCTGTTGAATTACATATACACAAGCATACCAATTTTGGTATTCACTGACACATAACATACACAAATGAATTTATATGCACAGAAAATACCTCAGGTGATATACATATGAGGTAGTGTTGCAGACAGGTGGTCATTGTGGCGAATTTGAGTTATTGATTTTATCTAGATTCTGAATATTAGTAGAAATAAATATTTTCTTAGAAGGAAGTTTTTGCGATTGAAAAAAATAAAGTTCTTCCTTTTAATTTGACGTTCGTTGGCATCGCTGATCAGGCCATACTCGTAGCTTAGTCCATAATAATATTTCGTATTTTTTTAGCTCGGCGTCGATTGGTCGTACCAGAAAAATATCTTTTAAGACTTCTTAAGTTTAAGTTCTTGGCGCATACTTTCTAGAGATACCTCGCGATTAGTTTTTATGAGTCAGATCCATCGAAATAGATTTCTTTTTCACCACCCTAATATTGAGATGTTGGCATTGAAATTTTAAATTGACAGGATATTAGCCGAAGAAGAGAAAAATAATCTCTTTTAGAAAAACATTAAAAATTGTAACCGACAAAGTTAGTCTAGCTCGTCGGAATCATATAACGGATGAAACTAGCGGTTTCGATAGGTTCCCACCTAAGGGGTGTTCGAAGAGTGGGGTTTAGTAAGTAAGTAAAGGAGTGTCGTGCGCGACACATTAGATGCGTTAAGTATGTCATATTTGAGTCTGCATAGTGAGAAGTTGAGCCTGCTACAATATCCAGTCCTTAATTGTTCCCATAATACTCTTACCTCGCGAGGCAGCTCGGTGGTTATTGAATTTCAATTACACCATACTCGGTAGAAGAAATTTAATAAAAATGATGACAGACTTTCTGTGAATGGCATTTAAGGTCCGTCCAGCGGCTCTGAGACATGGTACTGAATAGAGTCTGTTATTTCAAGTATTGCCTACCTGTTGTGCTTGGGAGGTGGTTTAGCTTCCAGCAGATTATTGTTCCCAACGGTTTTGCAAAGATGTTCCCAACGATAAAATCCCAGCGAATACTAATTGCATAATACGAGGTATGTTCAAAGGAAAAGGTGAAGGTTTTTCTCACTGTTTTCTTTGATTTCAATGGTGTGGTTCATCATGAGTTATTGGCAAAAGGTCGAAAAGTTAATAAGGAAATTATATAACGTTTGCGTGAAGCAACATGGCTCAAACGATCAGAATTGTGGAAATATAAATCGTGGATTGTGCATCACGATAATGCACCAGCTCACACATCAATACTTATTCGTGATTTTTGGCCAAAAATAAAACCGTAATCATGCCTCAACCACCGTATTCAACAGATTTGGCTGCCTGTGACTTTTTTCCTATTCCCAATACTAAAGAAACCAAAGAAAGGAAAGAGTTTTGCCACAATTGATGAGATTAAGTCAGAATTGAAGAAAGAGCTGATGGCCATAATGAAAAACACATTTCAGAAGTGCTTCGAGGATTGCTTTGAAGGTGACAAAATAGATATTAATGAATAAATAAGTACTTTTCAAAAATAAGAAATGCAAGATTCACTTTTTCCTTTGAACACACCTCGTATAATATAATGCTAATTAACTGTGGTCATTGATGTATCCGTTTTCTATTATAATCCTCTAGACAGTATTCTAACAAGCTATTAGTTTCTTTATCTGCATCTTGGAGTTCCTTGCAGTTCACTGCCGCGGAGTTTATGACCGGCGGGCCCATTGCCTTGTAAGATTCGAGCAAAGTTTCCTTGTTCTTTGCGGCAGGATTTTAATGCGGCTGCGTATTTCGGTGACAATCGTTAGTTCAGGGGGAAGTCGAGCTAAGTTTACATCCTATGTCCGGTGATCCGTGGAAACAAAGTCGGGAGTCATGTCGATCGAGACAGTAATGGGCGAATAGTCAGATGAGAGAATCAGCATAAGTGGCCAAGTTATGTTGTTTATGAGATCAGCGCTATCAAATCCTCTATGCTAATTTGATATACTAGTTTAGTTTCTGGGAGCGCAGTTATCAACAGGCCCACAAAGTCAACTATCTCTAGATCTTATTTTGAAATCAATTAAAGTTGAATTGTGAGAGTTTGGTCTACCCCGGGAGGCCCTTCATAATGCGAGGGGTGAGGGAGTGATGTATGGATGCTGCATTTGACGGATGTTACATTCCTAGGTAATGTGGTCTGACGTACGGAACAGGTAGTGTGTTGTACCGTAGGTGGTGCTTACCGTGGGTGGGGATCGGGGTGTAAGAGAGAGGTGGAAGTCACACTGCAGCTACTGCCGTTAGACCTTTTATTATTAATATTGAACCAATAATTACACAATAAATTATTACTCGAAATATCCAGCCCCGAACTTTCAAGAGTTTTCTGGAATGAAATAGTTAGTTGCCGTCAAATATCAAATAATTACGACCCAAATCGGAAGGGCTTGATTATTTCTCGCTTAATTTTAAAATATAAATTATGATCTTTTCAGTGATATGTGAATTTTCTTCAACATGTTCCTGCCACAATTAGCACTAATATTTTTTTTTTAATTTTCCTCAAACCACGAGTATTCTGTGACAACACACACACACATTTTAATTTCACCAAAAAAATTTATTTGATATTTTTTTTTACACACTCGTACATACATTCATGGCTATTTATGCAAATTTTAATGTTTTTTCACCGCTTTTTTCAGTTCCTCAAAAAAATGTTTGCTCTTTTGCGGTACTTTTGTTGCCAAATGTACAAAAACTTTTACATTTAACATTTCGCAAAGAGTTTGCACTGCAAAGTTTAATTGCTTTTTTCTCTTTTCTGTACAGTTTTTCACTTTGAGACCAAAGTCACTATATATAAATTTGGGTCAAAAGTTTAGGCTGATATAAATTTTGGGAGTTTGTGTAAAGTACGGAAAAAATTGTGGACGAAAAAATGGTTTGAAACATTTGTGTGCCTATTTCAGTGGTAAACATCGTGTGGTGGATCATGTAAAGGTGGATTTAAAAGGCAGAGAAAAGAGTATACGTACTAACTTTTGTCTAATTTTAGGCTGAGAAGTTCAACTTTCTTCGATAAATAAACAACAACGATTAGTTATAGAAATTCTAAATGCCTACGATATCATAAATAGTAACAAGTCTTTTTCCTCCAACAGCCATACGTATTTTATGCTGATTGGCTTAACCATTTATTTCCTTGGGGCTCCTCCTTCAGTTATGCAAATTAAAACATAGAGCAGATATGTATAAAACGTATGTGTGCATGTAAATGAAATATCACTGCCGCTGCATCCACAAAAGTCAAACTTTTCTACCGCCATAACTTAACTTTCCACACTAAATTTACCAACTTGCTGCTGATGCTGCATAAATAGTCATAATGTTTGCAGTTTCTTCTTAAATGAGCGGAAAAAATAAATTTGAATTGCATTCATGAAACATATCGAAAACAATATATAAAAAGCATATATATTTACTTACATACATACGTATATTTCGAAGTACTATTGCTGCTGGCCCACTTAGTAGCTTAGCCAAATAAAATGTTTTGCCTTATTTTCGATTATATTTCATTTCTATTGACATAATGAACGATGATTTTTGTGCATTGCGGGCTGAAACACTTTTTTACTTTTGATCTATGGGTTTGTGTTCACCGTGAATTTACAATCGAAGGCGCTCAATAAAATATATGACAAAGAGTAATTGAAGTGAAGTTTAAGGCAACTCAGTGTAGGTGAAGTAAATTTTTATAGAAATATATTAAAATGTAAGGTATTTTCTTGCACTTTTTTAATTTGATTTATTTACTTTTTTTATAATTTAATTTAATTTTAATTTATTGGGTTTTATTTAATTAATATGAATTTAATTTTTTATTATTTTAATTTATTTCATTTTATTTTATATTGTTACATTTTATTTTATTTCATTTATTTTATTTTATTTTATGATTATAAGTGAATGAGCTTTATTCAACAGAATTAGAATTTCTATTTCTGAATTGAATATTTTGTTAAACAACAAAGAAAAATTGGTAGAAGTGACAGCTGTTTCGAGGATCACCACATCTCCTCATCAGACTTCTTTTGACAGGGATCGAACCAACGGATCCTCACGTCATAGGCGAATGCTCTAGCACTCAGCCAACGTCTGCCATGTAAGCCGTTGTTGTAATATCCAATTTATTACTAAACAACTACTATTAAGTGCGCTTATTATTATTTAATTTAATTTTATTTTATTTTGTTTCCTTTTATTTTCTTTCATTATATTTAGATTTATATTATTTTACTTTATCCAATTTAATACTTATTTGAAATAAAAATAATAATTTTAAATAATAATATTTATTTTACTTATCATTTTCTTTTATTTCGGTTCATATAATTTTAGTTAAGTTTATATTATTTTATTTTACTTATTAATTTTTTTAATTTTTAATTTTTCCTCATTCTATTTCATTAAATTTTATTTTGTTTTATTTTATTTAATTTTATTATTTTTTTATTATCTTATTTTGTTTTGTTATTTTTTATTTTTATTTATTTTACTTTGTTTTATTAAATTAAATATTATTTTGTTTTAATTAGTTTTATATTATTTTAATTAAATTTTTTGTTTGTTTTTTATTACATATATTTTTTTAAATTCAATTTTTTTATATTTAACTTTCTTTAATCTAATTTAATTTAATTTAATTTTTTGTTTAATAATACTAATTTATTTTTATTATTTTATTCTATTTTTATTTATTTCAAATAATTAAGTTTTGTTATTTCCATATATTTTGATTTTATTTTATTTTATTAAATTTTATTTTCTTTATTATTGTATTATATTTTTTTGATTATTTTATTAATTGAAAAATATTTTTGTTTATTTTTTATATATATTTTTTTAAATGTTATTTAATTCGTCCTATTTTATTTTATGTAATTGGTTTTATTTTAGTTTTATTATTTCTTTATTATTCTGATATATTTTGGTTTATTTTATCTGATTAGACTTGATATGATTTATCGCGTTCTACTCTATTTAGTCCAGCTTAATTAAATTTATTTATTTGAAAATTTAATATAAATTTTTGTTTTAATATTTTATCTTATATAATTTAATTTAATTCTACCTAACCTAATTTTTTTAAATAAAGTTTGGTAAAATATGTAATTACCCGGAGGACTAGCTAAGTTGATTTAGTTACTTCCGTCTTTCCGTCTATCCATCTGTTTTTACGGACGCGATAGCCGAGTGGTTAGAATTGCGTATTGTCATTCGTAAGGCCTGGGTTCGAGCCATGGTGTGACCATCATCCAAAATTATGGAAAATAAATTTTTCTAATTGCGGTCGCCTCTCGGCATGTAATGTTAACCCCTCCGAATGTATTTCTGGCATGAAATAAAGCTCCTCATAAAAATCCATCGGTCGTTCGGAGGCGGCTTAGAATAAATTGTAGATCCCTTCATTTGTTGGTAAAAACATCAAGAAGAGGAGGAGCTCGGCCGAAAATCGCTTCAGTGGTTACAAATATATATATATATATATAGGTTAGGCTGAAACGCTCTCCTAATTTTTTTTTGGCTGATCCAAAGGGAATCCCAGATGTCCGTTGTGATGACACCAAAGTAACATTTGCCTGAACGCTAGACCACTTTCAATCAAAAAAATGCTTAGTGCTTGTTAAAAATTTACAAATTCGTCGATGTCGATGTCTCTTAACTCTTCGGGGTTAGTGACCGTATGTGAACCGAGAACTGGCATAATCAGTACGCAAACGAACAGTACATCAGGAAGTGAATAGACGATTCCATTTCTTCTACGATAATATTGCGATAATAGGGCTCCTGAAGAATGACAAATATTGCCACGTGAAATCGCAACTGACAATGCGCTGTCAAAATTCTCACTAAGTGTGATAGTCTTAGCCTTGTTGCTGGAATGAAAATCAGATTTTTTGACCTCCCACGGTCCACCTAAGGTCAGAAGGATCTTGAGATGCTAGCTCGCTGAGTTAGTTCAATTACCATATTTTCAGAAAGAGATCACAAATTGGAACCGGTGGTGCTCAAAAGTGCATTATTTCATTTCAGTTTTGTAAATTTGTTTTGCGTTCCGTTTAATTTTTTATATTTTTTTATATTGTTTAATTTCATTTATTTTAGTTTAATTTTACTTAATTAATTTTATTTTTAACTTAAATTTATTTAATTTTGTTTAATTAATTTAATTTTTAATTTGTTTATTTTAATTTTATTTAATTTAAAATATAATTTTTTATTTTCATTTGTACAATGTTATTTAATTTTTTTTATTTAATTTAATTTAACTTACTTAATTTAATTTTTTTGATTTTCTTCATTTTTTATTTAATTCATAAAATTTGTTTTTATTAATTTTTTAATATAAATAGTATTATTTTTTTGTTTAACTTTACTATATTTTATATAAATTATTTTATTTTTATCTGTTTTTCTTAGTTTTTTATTTCGTTTTATTTTATTTCAGTTATATTAACTATGTTTTTAACTCTCGGTTGACATCTTAAAGTTTTGATTATATCTTGAAATTTTATGAACCAAAGTCTGTATGGCTCGTCTGTTTTCCGTAAGCAATCGAAATACTGTTATATTTTACACTTCTTCACACTTAAAGGATTATGTCCCTGAGAACGGCTCACACGCACTCACACAAGCATTTAACCAGCATAAATTTTCAATCATCCACTAAAGTATGCAATTTACGACCATAAATTCAAAACTCTTGACTCTAAAACTTGCTCTCTTTGCTTCTTATAACACTTTCTCTCCTTTTTCTGCTAAATACTAAATAATATATATTTT